>CM064497.1:16386348-16596130 GCA_032716605.1 Paralithodes platypus | reverse complement strand
CTGCAAGCTAAATGTTTTGCCTACCTATAGTGAACCGAGTATAGTTAATTTAGCCGGTTTTCACCATTCACCCATTACCACATATCTCAATTTGGAAAGAATCTGTTATATAATGCCTTAATAATTATAATAAGTGTTGCCATATGTACGAAATGCTTTAAATTAGTTAGATAAAGCTGCTACTTATACTACTGTGCCTGTCCACCACTTATGATAGTCTATGGAATAATTTGAAGTTTCTTGGGCATTATTATACTGCTCTATTTCAGCCGATTGTTAAGATTTTAAGACTAGTGTACAGTAGGTTAAGTATAATATTTATGTAAAATAGTTTAGCCATACCAGAGTTTTGACAAATTTAAGTTTACAAACTAGTTTCGAAATTATAAGATTGAAATTTCAAAATAGCTTTTATGCCATGATAACTTAACTGAATGTCACCAAATCCCATTTTGAGAATTATGATAACATTTTAACTAAATTTTAGGATAATGAGTTATCGTCGACCACTCAACGAGATTAATATTTTAAGTAGTAACCATCAATATCAATAATAGCTTGATGGTTCATGATAAAGCAACTAGTTTAATATTTGTCATAAATGACAGTCCGCCCAATGTGGCAAAAGGGCAACCAAGATTAATTTAGTATCCATAGCGATCTTATACCTCAAATTAAAGTTTTAAATATTTAACAGACTTTATAGAACAAACTTCAAAATGTTCCACTGCATTGACTTTCACAATAGGCATAAATATACATGTAAGTGACACACCGTTACTATTGTAGAGGCGAGATGGAGGCGTTTGGTCACAAGTCTTCATCCATCTCTTGCCCCCCCCATGGCTGGACATCTACCATACATCTGAAACAACTGGTCAGTATTACCAACATTGATCTCCATAACGTCATTAAGTAAAGTCATCACTGCATTAAGGGGAGGGTATATTTCTGGAAGTCTTCTCTCTCATGTGTAGCCCCACTTGTTTTGAAATGTCAAGACTTTCGACCCATTCACCTTTCGGTCAATTTCATAATCAATTCGAAGACCTTTCGTGACATTTATGTGTATTCTTTCCTGGCGAGCGACAGCAAGCCTGTAGTTTACGAAGAACCGGCCTTTGACCGGCCATTTTTCTACCGAACAGTGTATAACTTGTTCTCGATTCTTAGGGGTGTTAGTATACAGTATGCTTTGAGATCTAGGGAGCAAACTAAGGAAAATAACAACTCCCCTTATCCCCTTCAGCACAATGACGTCTTTTTACCTTTGATTCTGGCTAAAACTAGACTATTTATGCAGTTTATGAAGGACCTGTGTTATTCAGAGGGTTTACTAGGATTCTATGTACCCCTTTTAGTCGTAGAGATAGATTATAAGCTGAAAAGAATCTTCTAATGGTAACCAGAATAAGATTAAAATTAAGTCATGGTGCTGAAGGGGTTAACGTTATCAGTGGAAGAGTGTTCCCATAGAGTTTCCTAGGCTATATTATTCACCAAAAGTACGTACCTAGCGACATATATCCATTATACTTTTCTCATATGTTTTGAAATATATAACAAGTTGCTGTCAGTGATCTTTTAACATTAACTCCATATGATCAGACTTCTTGTGGATTATGATTTTTGTATAATTATGATTGAGGCTTAAGGGGAGGGGGGATTTAAGTATTTTTCTGGTCCCCATTTCCCCTAATGTTTAGCCCCTTTAGCTTTTAAGATGTTCGCCCCTTTAGTTTGGCGATTTTAAGACCTTAAGCCCCATTTGCCAATTTCACAACTAGATTTATAACAGCTTACATATTTTGATTATTCACAAATAACCTTTTAATAATTTGTGTTTTCTTACCCTAGTTTGCTGGTCAGGGTGTTGAGGCTCCAAGGGGAGTTTGTCTGGGGGTGGGTCTTCCCCCTTTCTTCTCCTCTTCTGTCTTCTCTCTCCTTTTCTATCCTCTTCTCTTTTATCTTCATTCTTCTCTCCTCTTCTTTCTTCTCTTTTCTCTCCTCTTCTTCTCTCCTTCAAACATCTGCCCCCCGCCTCTCCTCTCCTGCAAACAATAAGGAAGGTTAGTGGTGCACAAATTATTCGGTATTTAGAAATTATTATGGAATAGGATATTATAGGGTAATTTAAGCTTAAGTAATTATATTCATATGCATCATGCCATATTAATTAATGGTGTGAAATTAGCGAGAGACTTTCAGAAAATATGATTGAACTTTTTTTGACTGTACAGTTGGCCAAATAAGTCGCGTCTCAGCTGTCATTAAGTTTTGCTCGCTGTGTGCTGTATTAATGTCTGTCAGATGTTTAATAGGGTGGGTAAGTGTAGGACCATGTTTGCATATCTCACTCGAAACTTTGAAATAATAAAGCTTAGATAGCGATACCAATTATTGATCAAAATATTCTTGGTGCTGCGACATGACTTATTTGGCCGACTGTACATATATTACAAGATACAATAATAGAGAACACTGACCTGTGCACTGAGCAGTGACGACTGGTGTACAGTTCACCACGGAAATTTGTACTAACTCTTGATTTTATGTATGGAATACTTGACTAGCATAATTTGATATAAAACCCACAATTGAACTTTAAACTAAACAAACCCGACAATTTAACATTACTTAAAATCGACAATTAAAAATTACTTAAAATCGACAATTAAAAATTACTTAAAATCGACAATTAAAAATTACTTAAAATCGACAATTAAAATTACTTAAAACAGACATTTAAAAATTATTTAAAACTGAAAATTAAACATTACTTTAAAAACCGACAATTAAATATTTCTTAAAACCGACAATTAAATATTACTTAAAACCGATAATTGAATATTACTTAAAACCGACAATTGAAAATTACTTAAAACCAATAATTGAATATTACTTAAAACCAACAATTGAACATTACTTAAAACTGACAATTGAACATTACTTAAAACCAACAATTTAGCATTACTTAAAACTGAACATTTTACATTAATTTACTACTTAAAAACGACAATTTACAATTACTACATAAAACCAACAATTTATAATTATTTATAACTGATAATTGAAAATATTAATTATCTGTATGAAACCGACAATAGATAATATTAACTACTCCATAAGAAAATACGCATCTAATAAGTTTCCCTTCCATAAATAAAATCAGAGTTGATACAAATTAATGTGGGCAACTGTACATGGCTTCTGCTGCTGCTTGCTCTCCCTCACATCTGGTGGGCGTGATTCCTCTCTTCTATAGCCGAGGTGGGCGGTGTTCCTCTCATCCATAGCCAAGGTGGGCGGGATTCGTAGCTTTCGTCGGGTCGCTCCTCCCATCTCTTAACCTGTTGGAAAGAATGTATTGTTAGTTTAATAGTTAGATCATACCTTTAATTGCTCCGTTTCTCCGTCAGGCCTTCCATCTCATTCCTGTTGATTAAAGACAAAGGATTAATCCACTTCAGGAACGTCGGTCTGCCACCCACATCACTGCACAGGCCGCCACAAGCCACCACATTCTGAAACCTATCCAACCAACGACCAGACAACCAGGATTTCACCGGCCGGATTTCAACCAACAAGACCAAAACGACAAACCAAAACTAACCAAACTAACCCTTTACCTTAATTATCTAACTAAATCTAACTAACCTCCTACCCAAAATAACTAAGCCTCTAATAGACAGCAAACTATCTCAGCCAACCGAATAGAGCAACACCTAACCAATACTAACCTATAACAGACTCCTACCTATCCCCTACCCCTTAAACTAACTATATCTACTCCCTCTAACCCCCCCCCCCTCTCCCAGCATCCCTACCAAAAACCTCTTCTAAATGCTAAGCCAACGACGATAGGATAAAAAGATTAGTGCATGGATTATTTATAACACATTAATATATATTTCATACAGAATAATATATCATTTATTACAGCATTCACAAGTATATAATGTACACAGAATTTGAAGATTTAAATATCTTACCTTTATATTGACTCCTATCTAATGTTTAATTCAGATTTTAGTAGAAGGGAGGTAGTTTTAATGGTGACAAGGAAAAGGGAAGGTTAAGATACACTGCAAAAACACAGTGTTCAAATATAACAAAACTGATACACAAGGGTTACAAATCGTTTGTGTTCAAAGTCTCACACAAACGATTCAAACGCCCATTATGTGTATCATGTTCGCTATATTTGAACATACGTTTTACAGTGTAGAGAGGAAGATGGTGGAGGTGGTGGTGGTGGGAAAGGATGGTTAGGATTAAAGCTAAAAATGGGATGGTGGTTGACTGGTTGAGGTAGTGCTCTGGTTGTCTGGTCGGGGTTCGAGGCTTGACCACTCCATCTGCAAAGAAAGAAACAAAAATCACATTAATATTGTTTATGCATTCTTTTTAGTAATAATGGTTAGTGCACTGAATGTATGTGTGAGTATCCTAGGTTCGAATCCTTGGAGTACCACATGTATTCATTATATTCATTGATTTCGGTAATTAGGCTTATTTGTAAGTTAATTGGTGGGTTGGTGATATGATTTTATGATAATTATTTCTTAGCACTTACAAACTATTACAATTATTATAATAATTATTATTATGATGGCTATCAGTAGACGAATTTAAGTAGTTTAGCAAGGATCTCTAGGTATCCGTGGTAAAATCTAAAAAAATCCTTCCTAAGCTGAAGAAAATCGTCTAATGATAGCCAGAATAAACCTTAAATGCGTCAATATTGGAAGGGTTAAGGTGGTATCACAAGCGATTTTCAGTCAATATTTGCAGGCAATTTGTACTGTGGTAGTTTCAAAATATACAATCATAAAATTTAAAGTAGCGAACATTATCCACCTTTGATTTAATATCAGTTCATTGCGAGAGAGCCTCATAGCATGAAGAACAAAATTATTATCGAAATTGCTTGGAAAAAACCCCCCCGCTCGTGTGACACCTTAAACCCCTTTTGTACCGGCGACTTTTTAACTACGTTTGCTGCTGTTAACTGTTTGCTGCTGTTAACTGTTTGCTGCTGTTAGACGATTATATTGGAAAGATTCTCTTTCTGGGCCCCTTCATGTTTAGCCCCATTAGTTTTAATAATTTTAAGACGTTCACCCCATTAGTTTGTCGATTTTAAAACATTTCGTCTCATTTGTACATCAATATAAAGACCTTTCGCGCCATTTAGGTATCGATTCTCTACTGGCGAGCGATAGCGAGCCTAATTTAACAGGAACCGGCCTTTGTCCGGCCCATTTTTCTACCGAAAAATTTACAATTCTATCTTGAAAAGGCGTCTAGGGGGTTTACTTTTAAGCTTGATGAAGGTCTAGGGAACAAACTATAAACCACCCCTTAAACAGATATTACAAAGAATTGGTAGAGAAATATGTTAAATATAGGAATTAGATGCATAGTACTTCCAGATTTGTCTATTATAATACCATTTTGAAACCTTGAAACCGTCAAAGCCAAGCTAAACTAAATTGATGGATTAAAGAGAGCTAAATGCACCAGCAAGAAGTAATCCATAGTCTGTTTTAAGGGGAGATGGGCCGGTTTTCTGGATCACTTTCTCCCTCATGTTTAGCCCCATTAGTTTTCAGATGGCAAGATGTTTGCCCCATTAGTTAGTCGATTTTAAGACTTTTCTCACCATTTATTAGTCAATATTTAGACCGTGCTATTTAGGTTTTTATTTTTTTCCCTGGCGAAAGATAGTGAGCCTATAATGTTGAAAGAATCGGCCTTCGGCCGGTACATTTTTCTACCGAAAAATGTACAAATTAATCTAGATCTAATGGATGTTTTTTTAAATTTGATGGATGTCTAGGGAGGAAACTAGAAAAAAAAAAAAAATACATGCAAAAATCGCCCAAAACTGAACCAATCCCCCTTAACCCCTTCTGTACCGGCGACGTCCTGTTAACTAACTGCCCACCCAGACTCCCCTCAAAGCTAAATTTGTATATTTTTCTTGAGTAAAATATCCCGGCTGACGGGCGATTTCTTCCAAGTTACAAGCTTGGTATCGCTCGCGCAGACTAAAATAGACACCTGAATGGACTGAAGGGTCTTCTTATCGCCATACTAATTGGGTGAAGGGTCTTATTATCGCCATACTAATGGGGTGAAACTCCTTATCTTACCAATCGGGTTAAATTGATGCATAAGAATAGTAGGCCTACCTTCAGATTTAAGTGTCGAAAATAAACTTTAAAGCCTAAAAATAATCTATCTTTCAAAATATACTAATCAGGTTGATCGAGAGCTAAATGCACTGACAAGAAGTAATCCATAACCATGTCTGTATCGGCGACGTCTTTATAAACATTCTGGCTACCATCAAGGTCCATAGATGTATCTATGGACTTTGGCTACCATTAGACGATTTTATGCAGTTTTAAAAGGGCCTCCAGCAACTAACAGGTTTCCAACTATCCTCACGTAACCCTTTTCCCGGTAAACCTGACTTTTAGCACCAACAGCGATTTTAGTCAGTAATTTGGGTTGTGTGATATTATATTAGATTAACCTAACCTAACCCAAATATAATATAACATAACATAACCTGGGAAAGAGAGGGCAGGGACCCTGGGTGACCCATGGCGCATTTTAAGACTTATTTCTCAGTAAATACTGATTTCCGCACTTTAATTAAACATCCTACAAGTTCTAACCAGTCCCCTGAACAGTTTTTGATAAGTTACTTGAGGATATTTTAACGGGACCATAGGTAAATATTTATCTTGTTTTCTTATATATGTCCCTTATAATACATTTCTGCTCTTAATGGCATATATATCAATGATGTATATGTTCTACCGGATCTAATGGGCATACAAAGATATACGAGGTAACTGTTGGTGCTAAAAATCAGTATTACCCTATTTTTTCACTGGCGAACGATAGTGAGCCTGTAATGTTGGAAGAACCGGCCTTCAGCCGGGACATTTTTCTACCGAAAAATGTAAAAATTAATTTAGAAGGGGGATCTAATGGACGTTTTTGGGTCTAGGGAGGAAACTAGAAAAATAATGAATACATGCAAAAATTGCCCAAAAAGTGAACCATCCCCCCTTCAGAAGGATAATTATGTGGTAGTAAAAAGCGTTAAAAGAGATAATTGGAAGCCTGTTAATTGCTGGAGGCCCTTTTTAAACTGAATAAAATCGTCAAACCGTAGCCAGAATAAAAGTTAAAATGACTAAGCTTTATAAAATCGTCTAATGATAGCCAGGTGATAAAATGGGTCATAATGTTCAAAGGGTTAAGGGGACGGTCGCCATTTTGTTGGTCTATTAATTTATAATTATATTCATTGATGTTTTATTTTCCTCGCTAGACCTCCAAGCTTAAAAGTACACCCCCTATACCCCCTTCCAAGATATATTTGTACATTTTTCGGTATAAAAATGTCCAGGCCGAAGGCCGATTCCTCCTAAATTGCAGGCTCGCTATCGCTCGCCAGGAAAGAAATTGACACCTAAATGGCACGAATAAAGGTCTTAATGTTGAAAAAAAAAACTAAAGTTATTCAAATTTCCAAACTAATGGGGCGAACGTATCTCAAAAGCAATGGGACTAAACATGAGGGAGAAGGGGTTCCATAAAAACTACCCTCTTCCCTTAATGATAAATAACCACGAGGCGTCCAGTCAGCCGGCTTTGATTCGCTAGTTTGCAAAATCCAATTCAAATATTCTAACTAAATCCTCCATGTTATCATTAAGGCATCTATTACTCGTGGGTTAATAGGTAATTAATCAATATATAAATTATATTCAGGTTAAAAATACTTAGCCCAATTCCGTTTAGAAAAGTCACATGGGAATATAGCCTAAGTTTATGCCATCAATTTATAATCTGGTTCTCAATTTCTTCCTTAATGAATCAAATCTACTAGTGATCGCCATACTATTGAGACATATGGTTTATTGAAAGGGTTAAGGAGGTAGAACTGAGCGAACAATCTAAGTGCCGGCTTCCAGAAAGTTCGTCAAACCTGCCGGCTTTTTCCATCACATTTCTGGCCTTATTTAATGCAAAAGTATGAAGTATTATGGGAAATCAACAAGCACAATCCACAAATTCGGGTCTGGTGGTAAATAAGTCACGTTATTTAGCTATTACACCTTAATTTCTTCTATTTTCAGGAGAAATGGGGGAAAATGGGAGCACACGAGACTTACCTCCTTAAAGCTGGACGACCGGGAACAAAATGATCGATTCAGGCGAAAATTAAGAGTTTATATACCCTCGGTTGTATTGCTGGTGGTTGATGGCAACTATTGGGTGACATGATCGAGAATTTAACTCACAAAATCGTCAATATCTCCCTAACTATACATTTCTGAATAAAATTTACTTAATATAAATTATGCGTATTTTTATCCTCTATCTTTTGGTATAAGTTTGACAATTCTAACATACATATTTTGTGAATATTTAATGGTTGTCGTCATATTGTTGACGTCATAGAGAGAGAGAAAGAGAGAGAGAGTTCCTATGCCAAGTAAAGGTACCCGAGATTTGTATGCACCTTTATCAATGCTCTCGTGTCCTAAAAAAAAAAAAAAAAAAATTTTTTTGCCACGCATTAGAGCCCTCGATCCCCCCATGAACGCCTAGATCCCCGAGGGGATGGCCACGAAGGAATCGCCCTATAATGTATGCTATTGTAGAGACGTTATAATTCAATAGAGGTGTGAATAGGAGTTTCTTATGGGCTATCTGTATACTACTATAGCTTAATGTGATGTATGCGATTATAGAGGGCCTTTTCATAATATTCTGGAAACTATTAGACGATTCTATTCAGCTGAGGAAGGACGTCTATCTATTCAAAGGCTACGAAATATGTCACTTAATCCTTTTAGCTGCCACATAGCCTTCCTAAGCCTCATACAATCGTCTAAATGAAGCTGATATCAAGTAAAAAAAAAAAAAAAAAAGCGTAGAGAGTGGGAGAGCAGCGATCTAACCTGCCGCCCTTGGGCTCTAGAACCTGCCTTCACTCAGCCCTTGTCTCGAATTACAAGGAGAGACATCCATTCCCCCCCCCCCCACCCCCTTCAACCCCCCTTCTCTTCCCCATCACCCCCCCGCCCCCCCTTCGATGACGAGAGAAATCGGACAACTTCTCATCCGGTCGCCATTTTGGGGACACTAGCTTATTAATTTCTATGTATAGGTATACCATATTAAACAAACTGTTCTCAGTTTGAATGTACACTAACCATAAATTAAATATATTGACAAAATTATACTTTTATTGTTTACATATCATTGTAATTTTTTTCTATGTGATTGAGGGAGACAAAAGGCAGAATTACCTATAGCGAGTGCCTCCCCCATAGTTGAAAGAGTATGTTATTCTTTACGTTTTTCGGTAGAGAAATGTAAGCTACCATCCGAAACCCTCATAGACTAGCTATCGCTCGCCAAGAAAAATAGATACCTAAATGGCACGAAAGGTCTTAATATTGGCAAATTAATGGGGCGAAAGGTCTTAAAATCGCCAAACTAATGGGGCGAACGTTTTGTAATCTCAAAATTAATGGGGCTAAACATGAGGAAGAAGGGATTTAAGAAAAAACCCTTCTTGCCCTTTAATATATTACCAAGCACTAGTTGCCTGTGTCTACACTACTGAATGGTTAAGGTTAGGGAAATAGGTTGTAATAAATTCATCTTTATTCATATGCATAAATACATCATACACGAATGTAATAAAATATATGACAATTGTTTTTAATTAAGCTAAAATTAATAATGGATATATAGGCCTACAAAGCTACATCAAATAAATTAACTAAATATATAAACAAAGCACCTAATTAGACGATTAAATTCAGCTTAGGAAGGACCTCAATTCAAACGCTACACATGATCTCAATTAACCCTCTTAACCACCCAAGATCCTTCCTAAGCTTCATAAAATCGTCTAACTGTAGCCGACATCAAATTAAAAAAAAAAAAACGTCATCGTTACAGCAAGGGTTAACTCTCACAGGTCCTTCCTAAGCTTCATAAAATCCTCTACATGTAACTATGATAACAAAAGACGTCGCCTAAACTAAAAAGGGTTAAGAATAGAAACCCCATTATCTTTATTACATTTTGGCTTTCATTGGGCAATATTATTCAGCTTAGGAAGGGCCTGTAGATCTTAAGCGGGTCTTTCCGAAGCCGAATAAAATCATCTAGTATATGCCCGTAATAAAATGATGATAATAATAATAATAATAATATAATAATAATAATAACAATAATAATAATAATACAAATAATAATAATAATAATAATAATAATAATAATAACAATAATAATAATTCATACTCTAGGTAAAAATAAATGATAACTTTTAGTAGTAATAGTAATACGTGAAAATAGGAGTACATTTTCCGTAGACTATTTCCATATACTACAGGCAGACTACCCTCACCATGTTCTTCATGGTTGCTATGTACTGTAGAAGAGTTGCCAATTATACAATAAAAACCAGTAATTATCAATCCCATTTCAAACTATTGCCTAATTGACCTACTTAGCAATATACTATTGTATATTAAAAGCATATTAGTGATGTTGTTAATGGCCTTATTAAACACTGTGCCTTGTATAATTAAATTACAGTTGCATAATTACCCTTTCGCCTTGCCCCGCCCACCAAAACTAGGGTAGCATATATTAACATAGTACACAACTTGACATTCGACCACCATCTTGACTCCAACTCACACTGTAGAATATACCTCGCCATTATTTATAAGCTTCATTATTGAGTATATGATGTTTATTCTATTAACATTGATACTTATTTCTCTATTCCTATCCATCAATGTATCCTGACTGAAAATAGTGCTTGGCAGGAAGTGAGTATGGAATCAAGATGGCGGCCGGAACTTCTACGACTACATACTCTGTTAATCTAGAGACCCTATCCATTAACACAGGCTCGGCTTCAAAACACACGAATCTGAAACACAAGTTGATTCATTAGTTATACAGTATATTACTGAAATTACTAACACACTTTTTCCACACATATATACTGTATTTACATCACATAATATTTTTGCTTTACATAGGCCTACAATAATATATTATACAGTAAACATTAGGATTAATAAGATCATTCAATTTAGGTCTACTTTCAAATTACCCTTTCAAGATTCGATTACGCATTTCAGATTAACCCTTTCACGCATTTATGACGCAGAGGTTGCCAGATTAGCAATAAGAAATAGAGTTCTCTCACTCTTAGAATTACCTCTCCAAAATTAGTTTTCTGCCCACAGCTAACTCAAAGACAACTGCAGAGGTTGAAGTAACTAAACTAATGGTTTCTAAATACCCCTGATGGTAACATAGGCTTTAAAGTATCCCCAATAGGCTCAAAATCGCGTCATATGTTGGAGAGGGTTAAGAAGGGTAGCCTAAAACAAAATTTGATTGTGTATACTGAATTGTGTGTATGTATGTAGGCACTCTGGCATTTACAATTTTTTTTTTTTTTTTTTTTTTTTATGGGGGTGGCCGACCCGAGACAGAGCCCGAACATGGACATCACAACACCTCAGAAAAACAAAACAAAACATAAAATCACACACACTGAATTAATATTATAAATGTAATTAATTAAAATGTCTGTAAGGATAATTTAGCTCTATTTATTAATTCATAACTTCTTGGGCGTTTTTGTTATATTTCCAAACCTCGCCCTTAAAAAAATCGACACGAAAGGTCTTAAAATGTACAAAGAATTAGAGCGAAAGGTCTTAATATCACCAAACTAATGGGGCGAACGTCTGAAAATCTCAAAACCAATGGGGCTAAAGATGGAGAAGATGGTCCAGAAAATAACCCCACTCCCTTAATATTGTCCCATCCTACCTAAAACAAATGACTATATAGATCACTAATAAGTATACTCTCATATCACTAACCCATAAAGTACCAGGGACGTCCTTTTCATCCTATTCTGGCACCTATCAGGCAATTTTATTCAGCTTAGGAAGTACCTCTAGCAATAATAAGGCTTCATATTATCTCAATCAACCCCTTAAACTACCACAGGTCCTTCCTAAGCTGCATAATATCGTCTAATTATAGCTAGACTAAAAGATAACACGTCGCTGGTACTCAAAGGGTTAAGGGTATGGAAGGGCATTTAACGTGTCCATAATTATCTACCCAATTAACCCTTTCCGTACCGAGGACGTCTTTTTATTTTTGTTGTTGCTACATTTAGACGATTTTGTGCAGTTTAAGAAGGATGTGTGGAAGTAAAAGGGTTATTAATAATAATAATAATAATAATAACAAAATATATGGGTATGTAAAGGGTCGATAAAGTGCCCATGACAACCTACCCTTAACAAGATATATTGGCCGTAATAAACCCATCTTAGACCAGTTAGATAGTTAAATCACTCAAAATATATTATACCCAAAGATCTTAATAGCCCTTTTTCATAACTTTTTGATTCTTAGAGGCCCTTACGAAGCTGCGTAAAATCGTCTAATGTTAGCCAAAACAACCTAGGAATAAAGCGTCCAAAAACAAAACAAAAATACTGAAAAGGTTTACAAGATGGCGGCGAGTTGGAAACAAGATGGCGTCCAAATTTATAAGGTTTATAGAATCATCGGCTATATTAACAGTGATTTACCTTTCTATCCGTATAATTAAAGGTTAATTACCACCAATATACCTCCATAGGGCTATGTTATTACGAACACATTAGTTACCCCTTACGAACTAATATTCTCGACAAACTACCCAACCCGTGACCGACCCCCCAGAGCTGAGCAAGTTATGGCGCGAGTAGGATGAACCCAAACATCCACCCGAAAAGCCATAGCGTATGAATTCTAGAACCCTGGAAAAAGTTGCTGGCTTCTGATTGGCTGAAGATTGAAAGTTTTGTCTGACGTCATCGTACTGCCCGAGGCGATATGTGTCTGGTTGTGCAAGAAAGGTAGTGCTCCTCCCGTAGAATTATATGACTTCCCGAACTCGTATTTTTCGACAGACTAGCCAACCCTTGACCGAACCCACAGAGAGCAGAGCAAATTATGGCGCGAGTAGGATGAACCCCACCTGTCTACCATAGGCCATAGCGTATGAATTTCAGACCCCCGAAAAAAGTTACTGGCTTCTGATTGGTTGAAGATTGAAAGTTTTGTCTGACGTCACATTACTGCCCGAGGCGATAATTGACTGGCTGGCTGTGCGAGTAGGGCAGTGCTTCCCCCGTAGAATTATATGAGATATACTGTATATTTTTTTTAATCTTCAATAATTTTAGTATTATTTAGTATTATTAGGGGGTGGGGGGGGTGGGGGGGGGGGGGGCTGCGCAGAGGGCTGTTCTAGGGCAACATGCTGGGTGATGGGGATATTGATGGGGGGGGGGGGGTTTACGCAGAGGGCTGGTCACGGGCAACATGATGTGCGATGGGTTATATGGGTATATTGATAGGGGGGGGGGGGCTGCGCAGAGGGCTGTTCTCGGGCAACTTGCTGTGCGATGGGTATATTAATAGGGGGGGGGCTACGCAGAAGGCTGTTCTCGGGCAACTTGCTGTGCGATGGGTTTATTGATAGCGAGGGGGGGGGGGGGGGGGGGGGGGGGCCTACGCAGAGGGCTGTTCTCGGGCAACTTGTGCGATAGGTATATTGATAGGGGGGGGGCTACGCAGAGGGCTGTTCTCGGGCAATTTGTGCGATGGGTATATTGATAGAGGGGGGGGGGGGCTACGCAGAGGGCTGTTCTCGGGCAACTTGTGCGATGGGTATATTGATAGGGGTGGGGGGGTTGGGGGTGCTACGCAGAGGGCTGTTCTCGGGTAACTTGTGCGATGGGTTTATTGATAGGGGGGGGCTACGCAGAGGGCTGTTCTCGGGCAACTTGTGCGATGGGTTTATTGATAGGGGGGGGGGGGCTACGCAGAGAGCTGTTCTTGGGCAACTTGTGCCATGGGTTTATTGATAGAGGGGGGGGGGGGGTTACGCAGAGGGCTGTTCTCGGGCAACTTGCCGTGCGATGGGTTTATTGATAGGGGGGGCTACGCAGAGGGCTGTTCTCGGGCAACATGTGCGATGGGTTTATTGATAGGGGGGGGGGGGGCTACGCAGAGAGCTGTTCTTGGGCAACTTGTGCCATGGGTTTATTGATAGAGGGGGGGGGGGTTACGCAGAGGGCTCTTCTCGGGCAACTTGCCGTGCGATGGGATTATTGATAGGGGGGGGGGGAGGGTTACGCAGAGGGCTGTTCTCGGGAACTTGCCGTGCAATAGGATTATTGATAGAGGGGGGGGGTGGGGGGGCTACGCAGAGGGCTGTTCTCGGGCAACTTGCTGTGCGATGGGATTATTGATAGCCCTTGTTCTGACCAACACCAGACGATTTTGTCCAGTTGAGGAAAGACGTGTTGTAGTCCAAACGCCGATGTCATTCTTGTTACCGCCAATTACACCATCTGAAATTAATGATAAATAAATTAGCTCTTTCAGTGTTCGAGGACATACTTATTTATAATGTTCTGGCTATTATTAGACGATTTCATTAAGATTACGAAGGATCTGAGGACGTTTAACAGTGGGCGGAATTTAGTGACATAATGGGCGTCTCCAGTGTCACCAAACTTCACCCACACCCTCCCAGCGTTGCAATAGGCCTACAGAAACCCCACCCCTTTATAGATCAAATTAACCAGATAGACCATAATATTAGCCTACTAACAATAATAGGCTAACCCCTTTAGTGCCGGTGACGTCATTTACGTTATTCGGGCAACTATTAGATGACTTTATTCAGCTAAGGAAAAACCTGAGGGGATAGAATTGTCCCTTTATTAATTGTCAGAAATCCTTACTAGGTAAAATCGTCTATTAATAGCCAGAATATAATGTATATGTTAATTCGCTTGTGGTGTTATTGCTTTACATTTATTATACGTCAAAGTGTACATATAATTTGTATCATAATTTGGGCTAACATTAGACGATTATATGCAGCTTAGGAAGGATCTCGAGCAATCGGAGGGGCAAAAAATTAACTCAATTAACCCTTAAGGAAGTGGGTGGAGTTTGGTTAGATGACAACCCTTATGTCACCAGTCTCCGCCCACTCTGGAGGAGTTTGGCGACACTGATAGGCCGGGTGTCTCCCCTTACGTCACCAAATTCCACCCACTCTGGAGGAAGTGGGTGGAGTTTGGTGACACCTCTTACGTCACCAAACTCCGCCCACTCTGCAGGAAGTGGGCGGATTCTTTGTGGGCTAATTTTGGTGAACAACATCAAATACTCTCTGTTTTATCACTATAAGCTCCACCCACAACTGCATTAAATTCACCAATTGCCATAAAATCTGTTTTATTTCTATTCGCGACATTAATATATTAGTTTATTATTATTAATTAGTTATAATTATCTATTATTAGTATTCATTAGTGTCCTCCTCTTGGTGTCATCATAGTCATGTCTCCTGTTATATTAGGGTGGTAGAGTTGGTTAGAGCATTTTTTGAGGGGCGATTTTAACTTGAGGGTATTTTTCTGGGGCCCCTTCTCCCTCATGCTTAGCCCCATCAGTTATGACATTTTAAGACGTTTGCCCCATTAGTTTTCCGATGTTTAAGACCTTTCGCCCCATCTCGTGCCATTTAGGTATAAGTTGCCCTCACTTATCATCTGTTTATTTTGTGCTATATACAGGTATATAATGGCATAATCTTTTAAGTCTATTTTAGGTATTTTAGTTATTATTTCTATAAAAATAAATAAAGTTAAACAAAGATAGATATAATTATCCTACTTAACGAGACAGAGAATGGGGCGAGGGAACGCGAAAGTGGTCCCGGACCCTAAGGATTGAAACTTTACAGGTTTCTGTTCGGGCTCTGTCTCGAGTCGGCCACCCCGAGCAATTGAGTATGTGCCTGAGTATAATACATATATACATGCATACATTTCTACAAAGATACGTATAGTGAAAATAACATCACAAATAGCTACGGAACGGCTAGATGTGTGGACAACTGTACATGTATATTTGTCTCCAAAATGGCGTCAGGCAGAAAAGACTCCTGCGCATGCGTCGGTGAGGGTTTTTGGATTTCATTAGAACTGTAATGGCTTATTATAGATATTATATAAGCCCACCATCAATATCACAGTTCTCTATGATTATATAAGGTTAGGCTATACTATACCATATAATACCCTTGGGTGGCCTGAGGTGGTCCAATGGTTGAGTAAATTGGTGTGACTTAGCCTACTTGTTCTGGGTTCGTCGTCTGCTGCAGTGTTGATAACAGTGGCTGATAAGTAGGGTCTTATATCGGGGGAATGACAGGCTATTCTCCTAGACTCCATTTTGTAGACCTTACTGTAAACATCTTGTATATCTTATTTCGATCCTCATAGACGGCTAGTCCTATAGTTTGTTCGCTTTAAGTAGGTGATAAATCATGACCTCTAACCTCTGTAACTCAAAAATGACTATAGTAATCAAGCTAATATTTCTACCAATTGGGAAGAGTCAGTCATGGAATAGATGTGGAAATTTACAGCCAATTTGCTCTGGCCCTTTTTGAGTTACAGAGAATAGAGTTAATGAGTTCTCGCCTACTTACAGCGAATAGACTATAGGTGGCTGGGCCTTCTCCTGGGCGTCCTAGATATGTGTGATTTTTTTTTTTTTTTTTTTTTTTTTTTTTGTATGTTGTGTTTTCCTATTCGGGCTCTGTCTCAAGTCGGCCACCTTTAGCTATGGGGTATGTGCCTGAGTATATACTGTACATACATATATTTATATATTTTTTTCTTTTTGACTGGCGGGCATGGTTTCGTTCCCCTTTTATTGTATGTATGTACGTATGTAAAAAAAAGAAAAAAAAAAAAAAAAAAAAAAAAAGTATATACTCAGCCGCATACCTCATGGCCGACTCGATACAGAGCTCGAACAGAAACAAAATTTAAAGTTCCAATTCTTATAGGGTCCGGGACCACTTTCACGTTCCCTCGCCCCTTACTCTGTCTCGTCTATTACTTGGCAATACACCCCTTG
Organism: Paralithodes platypus; assembly: GCA_032716605.1. NCBI lineage: Eukaryota > Metazoa > Arthropoda > Malacostraca > Decapoda > Lithodidae > Paralithodes > Paralithodes platypus. The sequence continues at coordinate 16,579,039 of CM064497.1, read as the reverse complement.
AGGATTATGACGCCTTTTAAAGTTTACTCTGGCTATCATTAGTCGATTTTATTCAGCTTAGGGAGGATCTTTGGGAGTCGGAGGCATAATTGAGTTGCTTCAGACCCCTCAGATTCCGAGAGGTAGGCCTACTTCACAATCGTAATATAATCGTCTAATTATAGCCAGAATAAGTTTAATTAATTAATGTTTCCATGTCTGCTGATAGGGTTAAGATTTTGTAGCGAAATAAAATTTTATAATTGTTTTCTTCTTGGACTCCCTTCTCCCTCATGTTTATCCCCTAATATTTCAAGACATATATACTGTAAGAAGATATAAGTAAAGGGAATAAAGAATACTCCATATTGCATCCAATAAAATGTATTGTTTTATATCAAATATCAATATACATATCAACCTTTATGCTATATGCTTTAAAAATACATTAATTTATTAAAAAATGCAGCTATAAAAATCTTCACATGCATTAATGAATACTGTAGCTCAAACTGTGACCTTTACACAAGTATTTAACCATTCTGTACCAGCGACGTCTGTTGTATTATATTCTAACTATATCTAGACGATCTTATGCAGCTTAGGAAGGATCAGTGGTAGTTGAAAGCTTTATAATTGCTAGAGCTCCTTCCTAAACTGAATAAAATCGATTAGTAGTAGCCAGAATAAAATGAAATAATGTTGACAGGTACAGAAGGGGTTTAATTTCACTTGGAATTGATAACATTGATAACAAAATGATCACAGCTTTGCCTACAGTATTTATGCTATTATCACAGAGTTAATGCCATACAACCATAATGTGAGACAGGAATATAGCCAGGGTTACCAAATAAAGTAAAAAATAGCTAGAATATTGCCACAATCTCTATAATATCGTTCTAAAATGGCTCAAATCTCCAGAATATTGCTATAATTCATGCCGCTACACGAGACCAGAACCTTTCCGGGAGGTCTGGGGCCGGGGAAATGCTGGAGGCCCCTAGTGATCCTGGGTTTCTGGGTCTTCTCCTGGGCGACCTAGATGTGTGTGAATATATATATATATATTTTTTTTTATGTTGAGTTGTCCCTGTTCGGGCTCTGTCTCGAGTCGGCCACCCTCAGCTATGGGATAGATGCCTGAGTACAGTATCTATATACAGTGCATACATCAGAGTAAATACCATACACCCTTAATGTGAAACAGGAATACATTGTGGTGGCTTTGAGTTTTTTTTTTAATAGTTTTGTTTTGCTAAATCTTCAATGTAGTATTTCTACATAGTGGTTTTGACAGATTTGTTTGTCTTTCTGTGTGGTTCCTGTTTTGGTTTGTTTGTTTTGCAAGTTTTACAATTTAAGTAGTCCCTCTTGCTCCTTGGGGATCTGTGTGGTGTAATCGTCAGTGTAGAAGAGGACCCAGTACAGTAAATGTTATAATCTAATTTATTAATTTCACTCCCAATACCTAGATGTGTGTGAATTTGTGTTTTTTGCTTTTGTGTGTTTATTTTGCAAGTTTTACAATTTAATTCCTAGTGTAAATAAATTACATTATTGAGGTCGTTAGGGTGAAAGGCTCGATCTCTAAGTCCCTCCTGTGTGGTGTAGTGTCGGTGAGGGAGATGACCATTAGTGAAGCCTCCATTCACTCTTGGTGGTTTCCCTGTCGGCGTAGAAGAGAACCTCCACTGAAGCTTGGGTCATGATGAAGCCGTTGTCGGAGAAGATGCCCGCCACGTCTGTCTGGAGCCACACGAAGAGCGCCACGGCATCGCTGGTCACACTCACGGTAAACGTCCAGTTACTGCCGCTGGACACTACCGGCTCAGATACACCACTCACCTAGGGGTATTAAAGGGGGATGATTAATCTTTTAGACAAATTTTTCATGTATTTATTATATTTTTAGTTTCCTTCCTAGACCTCCATCAAGCACATGACCACGATTAATATCCAGTTATCGAATAATGGATATCAATATAATCATGTACTGGACCCAACTGCACTATGAATAGCGTACTGCTTATGAGGAAAGACAAATTTATGGGGCACAGAGCTCATAGTACCAACCTCACAATGCAAGGTCAAGCACTTAAAAAGTACTGCAAAGTCCAAAATTTAGCATTAAACATAAATGCATAAGGCAACACCTGCCTGAGACTAGAGGAATGGGAGACTAAAACAATCTTACAGCCTTACTTACTTACGTTTCCATCTATTAATCTATATAGCCTACTCTGGCACAAACACTTTTTTTTTTTTTTTTTTTTTTAGGGTGGCCAGCTCAAGACAGCCTCAATAGGACAACACAACACAACACAACAAAAAACATAAAACAGAACACAAATTCACACATCTTGGTCGCCCAGGAGAATAACTTACGTTTCTAACACAGTTAATTAATTCAGCCAAAATTTACTGTCAAAATGCATCATAATCTTCAAGGGGCTAAGCTTTCAGTGCCTTTTGTTCCTATGTATGTATACATACAATGGTTTAGCATAATTTTCCATTACATGTATTGTAACGGCTCAGACGGGGTTGCCTTTCAGTAGTTGGAGTGTACTGTAGTACAATAAAGTCCCGCCACAGCACTGCCCCACCAAGTCATCACTGTGGCTGATGTTGGTATAGTGCTAACCGTGCCTCAGCAAGGATCAACAGAGTCCCCCTTCAGCACTTGCACCTGCAGTATCTGCAACCATACCAGCCTTAACAGTGTTACTAAAAGACAGCACCATAACAACTCTACTGTATATTAGACAATTTGAACTATAGAACAATAAAGTCCTGCCCCAACACTGCTCCAATATGCGAACACAGGTGTGGTGCCAAACAGGGCCCAGGTAAGACTCAGTCCCCTGTGGCACCTATCCGCACCCCACCAGCCTCGGCAGTGCCATACCAAGTCTGTGCTAAAATAAAGACTTTATTGCATAGTAATGGCTGTTGGTCCACAAGTCTATCGCCATCCCCCCTATTAGTCGCCTTGTACGACACGACACGCAGTAGGATGCGTGAGGCATATTCTTTTTTTCCTCCACCATTAGATGAAGGCCCCCTTACCCCCTGGGGGGATGCATGTACAGTATGTATATACTCAGGCACATACCCCATAGCTGGGGGTGGCCGAATTGAGACAGAGCCCGAACAGGGACAACACAGCACAAAAAAACAAAATACAAATTCACACACATCTACTGTAGGTCGCCCAGGAGAGGACCCAAAGACCAGGGATCACTAAGGGCACTCCAGCAATCCCCCGGCCCCCGACCTCCTGGAGAAAATCCGGTCTCAGCAGGCAGACATGCAGTGGAGCACATTACAGTGACCGCCCACCTAAGCTTAACAATATAGTTCTAATGATAGTCCAAATAAAGGCAAAAGTAGTTAAATAAAAACCCACCTGGAGCTGGGCATGTAGGAGGGGGGCGTCCTTTGGTCGTCCCATGAGGTAGAAGTTACGAGGGACTTGGTGTGTGTTGCCCTCGGGTAGTGTGAGGTGAGGAAACACACGTCTACAGCATCGTATAGTCCGTCCTGGCAGTGGGTGTCTAGTTCAAGGTCCGCCCAAATGTTCAGGCTCAACGCTTTATTTGCTGCTTGTCCACTCTGGAATACAAAAGATTATACAAAATACATACATATATACACAGAATACATAAAAGACAAAACCATTAAATTAAAAACCCCCAGGGGGTAAGGGGGCCTTCATCTAATGGTGGAGGAAAAAAAGAATATGCCTCACGCATCCTACTGCGTGTCGTACAAGGCGACTAATAGGGGGGGATGGCGATAGACTTGTGGACCAACAGCCATTACTAGACAATAAAGTCTTTATCTTAGCACTGTCTTGGTATGGCACTGCCGAGGCTGGTGGGGTGCGGATAGGTGCCACAGGGGACTGAGTCTTACCTGGGTGCCGTTTGGCACCACACCTGTGTCGGCATCAGTGTTTGCATGTTAGAGCAGTGTTGGGGCAGGACTTTATTGTTCTATAGTCCAATTGCCTAATATACAGTAGAGTCTTGTTATGGTGCTGTCTTTTTGTAACACTGTTAAGGCTGGTGTGGTTGCAGATACTGCAGGTGCAAGTGCTGCAGGGGGACTCTATTGAGTCTTGCTGAGGCACGGTTAGCACTATACCAACATCAGCCACAGTGATGACTTGATGGGGCAGTGCTGTGGCAGGACTTTATTGTACTACAGTACACTCCAACTACTGAAAGGCAACCCTGTTTGAGCCGTTGCAATGCATGTAATGGAAAAATTACGTTAAACCAATGTATGTATGTATGTATCTCCCTAACTCTCCAATGCCCCGATTTATTGGCAGACACCAGTGCTGTTGGTGGACTGCGTGGTCTAGCAATCTATAGCAACTATTCACTAAAGTCCCTGATCATCAGGGCACCCACCCTAGTCCAGCTCTTGAGCAGGGAGTTCATGGTGGTAAAAACTGCACCATATCGTATAGTAAATGACTTAACTAGAGTATGATTGTGTTCACATTTAATGTACTACACCCTTCATCAACGAACTTGACAGTTTGGTTACGAGTCCTCACAGCCCAACCCTGTAATTTTATCCTGGCTAGTGCTCCGAGAGGGTGTACCGTGTATATAAACTGTGTATATATCAACTGTCAAGTTCACTGGTGCCAGGTATAGTATATTAACATTGGTAATGTGGTAGTGTTGGTAAAACTATTATTGTCATATCCATAGTGAAAATTTTGCTGATACAGAAAACATATGAGTAGTGTTGGTAAAGCTATTATTGTACTAACCACAATTATTATTATGTTATTAGAGAAAAGAGAAGTATAATTATTAGAGCTATGATTGTACTAACCATACTGATAGCTTTGTTGGTTAAGCTATTAATGTACAAGCCCCAGTGATAGTTATGTTGTTAGAGAATACAGAAGTAGTGTTGGTAAAGCTATTAATATACTAACCACATTGATGGTTTTGTTAATAAAGAAGAGGCAGCATTATTAGAGCTATAGATATACTAAACGCAGTGATATTTGTGTTGGCTGATGACACATGTAATAAGAGATACTGTTGGTAAAGCTAAAAATTATTAATATAATATACTAACCACAGTGATAGTGGTGTTGGATGATGACACAGGAACCAATTGGTCGTAGCGATGGAGGTTGATGGTGAGAGTCGCTCCTTCAACATCATCCATCAGATCACTCACCACGTACACTTTTACCTGATGGATAAATATAATATAAGTATATATAAGTATGATGTGCTTGCATTGAATGAAACAAAGATGAAAGGAGAGGGAGAAGTGGATTTTGGAAACGTGATAGGTAGAAAGTCTGGAGTAGATGTGGGAGTCCATGGGAAAGAGGGAGTGGCTATTATTGTAAAGGAGGAGTTGAGAGAGTTTATAAAAGAGTGGAAAGAGGTGTCATCAAGGCTAATGTTGGTGGGAATGCACTTTAAGGGTGAAAGGTGGGTTTTTGTAAGTGCTTATGGGCCAGGAAGTGAAAGGAATCTAGACGAGGGGGAGGGTTTTTGGGAGGGTTTGAGAGATTGTCTACAAGGGTTTGAATATAATGAAAAGGTTGTAGATAAAGGACCTAAATGCTAGGGTAGGAAATGAGCCTGTTGAGGGAGTCATCGGTAGTTTTGGTGTTGGTGGTGTAAACGAGAGTGGAGAAAGACTGATAAATGTATGTGGAGAGTGCAGAATGAGTGTAGGTAATACATTCTTCAAAAAAAGGTGTATACACAAGTACACATGGCATAGATGGATTATGTGCTGGTGACAAGGGAAAGATTGTGTAGACTGTTGGATGTGAATGTGCTGAGAGGTGAGGTGGAGGGTATGTCAGATCATTACCTGGTGGAGGAAAAGCTAAGAGTTAGGAGTTACAGGAGAATGTGAGACAAGCGTTAAGTAAGAGAGGTAATAAAAGTTATTGAGTTAGAGAAGAGTACAAAAGAGAGGGAGTACAGGGAAAGACTACATGAAAAGTGGATGGAAGTGAGAGCGATGGTAAAAGGAAAGTAGGAGGCAGAGGTATCAGGAAGGGAAGCGAGTGGTGGAATCATACGGTGAGAAAGGCAGTTGAGGAGAAGAGCCAGTGTTTTGAAAGGGTTTTACAGGATGGTAGTGTTGAGGCATGGGAGAGATACAAGGAGAAAAAGAGAGAAGCAAAACGGAAAATTAGAGCAGCGAAGAAAGATGAAAACGAAAGGTGGGGTCAAAGGTTGAGTGAGAATTTTGAGAAACGAAAGATGTTCTGGAAGGAGGACAAAAGAGGGAAGAGTCAGTGAAAGATGCAAATGGAGAAATACTAGTGGAAGGAGTTGAAGTGAGGAAAAGATATGCGGAGTATTTTTGATCTTTGCTAAATTTAAGAGATGGAAGAGAAGCAGTGATTGAAGCAGTGGTTGATGGAGATAGGTTACCCTGGCCACCCAGGTGGCAGGGAATGAATAAAAGGATTGAGAACAATTTGGTGAAAGAAGCAGTGAGACAAATGAGAGCGGGAAAAGCAGAAGGTTTGGATAGTATTGCTGTGGAGTGTATAGAGAAGGGTGGAGATGTGATAAAGGATTGACTGGTGAGACTATTCAATGTGTGCTTTGTTGGGTCAATGACACCAATAGACTGGAGGAGTGCATGTATTGTGCCGTTGTAGGCTACAAGGGGAAGGGAGATCGGCAGGAGTGTTCAAGTTATAGAGGTATTAGTTTATTATCAGTGGTTGGAAAGCTGTATGGCAAGGTGTTGATAGAGAGGATAATAAAGGGTACGGAAGTTGCAATAGGAGAAGAGCAGTGCGGTTTTAAGAGGGGAGGAGGGTGTGTGGATCAGATTTTTGCAGTAAGACAGCTATGCGAGAAGTAATTAGAGAAGCATAAGGAGATATTTTGGGTTTTTTTATGGATTTGAAAAAAACGTATGATCATGTGGATTGAGAAGCAATGTAGAAGGTGTTAACACTTAATTCGCGGTTACCGTCATATGACGGGAGAGAGAATATTGGCCACCCCTGCGGTGCCCGTCATATGACTCGTGCCTTTTTGAGGCCATTATGAGCAATGAGAGAGAGAGGGCGAGCATTGCAAGGACAACAGGCGGGCTCAGTCCACCTGCGACAGCGGCGGGACCCGTACTGAGACCAATTGTGTCTGGCCTCCACCTCCACACCTCTCAAAATATGGATAAAATCGGGGAAAATACCTCATTTTAGGGTATTTTCCCTTCCACTTGCACGATCGTTGCAAGACAACCCGTTGTCGTACAGGGATGATTCAGATGTCATTGGAAAGCTCTATTATCGCCCTTTCACGGATATATATATAATTGTATTACGCTCTGGCTCTTGTTTATGCATGAAAAAGTGCATGGAATGATGCTCATTTTCGGTAAATATACCCGCTTGGCACTACAGTGATACACACACACCAGCCCGCTCGTAAAGAGTTAAGGATTTATGAAATTGGAGGAAATTTGTTAGAAGCAGTTAAGAGTTTTTATGAAAAGAGAAGAGCGTGTGTTAGAGTAGGAAATAATGAGTTGAGTGAATGATTTGAGGTAAATGTTGGTTTGCAACAGGGTTGTGTAATGTCACAGTGGCTGTTTAATATATTTATGGATGGTGTGGTGAGGGAGGTGAAAATTAAAACTATGGGTAGAGGATTGGGTTCAGTAGGAAAGAATGGTAGAGACTGGGAGTTAAATCAGTTACTGTTCGCTGATGACACAGGGTTGGTGGCGGATTCTGAGGAGAAACTGAAGTGGGTAGTCAAAGAGTTTGGTTTGGTTTGTGGGAGGAGGAAACTGAAGGTGAACGTCAATAAAAGTAAAGTAATGATGTCTAATAGAGGTGATCATAGAGTGAATCTAGATGTGAGGCTGCAGCCTCACATGGATGGGGAAATATTAGAACAAGTAGAGTGTTTTAACTCCTTCTCTACCAGCGACGGCAGGGAGCCGTCAGTAGATCAATCACTCCCCAGTTCCAGCAACAGCAGTAATGTACTGTCCTTATAACTGCCAGTATCAGGCAGTGCCTGGTACCATGACCGTGTGAGCACTGCTCTAGAGTTGGCAACACTTTTCAGCTTATTTACAAGCCGCTGAAGGCTGGGAGAGCCAGTATTCCTTCATCTTTTGAGGTGGGAGGTTGTTCTATCTTGCCATTTTGGCCATATTGCTTGGGACTGGGGGTACTTTTATTACTGTAGCCTACCCTACGGTACAGTAGGGGTTAAATATCTAGGAGGAACGATAAGCAGGAATGGAGGTATGGAAATGGAGGTAAAACAGAGAGTATGTGAAGGAAGGAAAGTTTTCGGAGCAATGGGAAGTACTGTACTGTATGTGGAAGATGAGAAATCTCTGAATGAAAGTTAAAAGTGCAATGTATCAAGGAATTGTTGTGCCAGCAGTGATGTATGGGGCTGAGACATGGGCTCTGAAGGCAAAGGAGAGAAGAAAGCTGGATGTGATGGAGATGAGCTGCTTGAGAAGTATGTGTGGAGTTACTCGTAGAGACAGATTGAGGAATAAAGGGATACGTAGGAGAGTGGGGCAGCAGGAACATTTGTCGGCCAGAGTGGACAGAAGGGTGCTGAGCTGGTATGGTCATGTTGAACGAATGGAAGATGAAAGGCTTACAAAGAGAATATGTGAGATAGAGGGGTAGGAAGACCCCTATTGATATGGAGACTGTGTAGGACAAGCTTTGAAAGATAGAGAAATGACTATAGATCATGCAAGGGAAGTGGTAATAAACAGGAATGAATGAAGAATGCTTGTGAATAGATGAGTGAAAACGTGGTCATTTTGGAGAAGGGGTCGGGCGCCAGTTGGACAAGATAATAGTCCGTCAGGTGCCTAGCCCGCGGAGCCGGTATATATGAAGGGTGCGCCTGGAAGTGTGGAGGGCGGGCTTGTGGTTTCGGCTCGCTGCATGTCTGCCTGCTGAGACCGGAACTTCTCCGGGTAGTCGGGGGCCAGGGGAATGCTGGAGTGACCTTGGTGATCCCTGGTCTCTGGGTCTTCTCCTGGGTGACCTAGATGTGTGTGAATTTATATTTTGTTTTTGTGTGTTCATTGTTTTTCTGTTTTCTGTCTTGTCCCTGTTCGGGCTCTGTCTCGAGTCGACTACCCCCAGAAAAAATAAATAAATAAATACAAAGTGGGGAATGGGCCTGAGTAAATAGATAGATAGATAGATAGATAGATACAGGTGGGGTGCCCCGAGGCCCCTAGGTCCCACCCCTATCCTTGGGCCAATCTTGGGATGGCCTTTGGGTGACAACTGCCCGGGGTTGCCTGGAGCTGGATACCTGGGGATAGTGACCTCCAACATTGGCAAAAAATACCAATCATGACAAAAAATAACTGTCAGAGAAAAAGTAAGTCTGTTGATATAAAATCGCAAAAGGACACTACCGCAGATTCTGCCCCCAAGTTTATGTTCGGAAGTGTGAATGTGGTTACTATGAAAGGAAGGACAGGTGAGATTGCGGAGATGCTAGAGAGACGATGAGTGGATGTATGTTGTGCCCAGGAAACCCGGTGGAAAGGGGGGAGTGCGAGGTGGATTACGGGTAAAAATTAACGCTTTACGTTTATATGGAAGGGAAGTGAACATGGTACGGGAGGAGTGGGCTTCCTGGTGGCAGAGAGGTAGGCAGATTGTGTTATAGAAGTTAAAAGGTTTAATGAAAGACTGATTTTACTAAGAATGAAAGTCGGGGCGAGAGTCATAGATGTTATATCACCATATGCCCCCAAGCAGGCTTAGCTAGAGATGTCAAAGAATGGTTCTGGAATGAATTACTAGGGGTGGTTATCGGATGCAAGGAAGGGGAGGTAGTAATTGTGGGAGGAGGCTTGAATGGACATGTCGGGGCAGGTGCCGACGGATATGAGGGCATACACGGAGGACAGGGTTATGGCCGAAGGAACCTGGGAGGCGAATACATACTGGAGCACTGTACTGCCACGGGGATGGTGGTGTGTAATACTATGTTTAGGAAGAGGATGAGCCATCTGATAACATATGAATCAGGTGGCTCCAGTAGCCAGATAGACTACTTCCTTACAGTACGTATTAGCAAATCTGACAGGAAATGGGTTAGAGACACTAAGATCATACCAGGTGAAAAATGCATCCCCCAACACAAGCTCCTAGTGTGTGACATGTGCCTAGGTAGAGTTTCTTTTAGAAAGAAAGTTCATTTGCCAAAAAGGAAAGTATGGTTGTTGGAAAAAGAGGAGTACAGAGACAGATTCCACAATGAAATGATGGAAATCGAAAGGAGAATGGGTGTTAGGTCAGATGTTGATAGCAAATGGAACTTTATAGAGCGCAGCCTCCTCGATACCACAGCCAAAGTCTGTGGCAAAACAAAGGGGCCAAACAGACATAAGCTCTCCTGGTGGTGGAACAACGATGTCGAAGCTGCAGTCAGAGAGAAGAAGAGATGTTTCAAAGTATGGAAGGAAGGTGGCAGCAAGGAAGAATATCTGTCCACCAAACGTAATGCTACAAGAGAAGTCTACAGGGCAAAGAAAACCATACAGGATAGCGTAATAGAACAAGTTTGCAGCACTAATAATACCAACAGGGTTTATAAATTAGCTAAGAATGTGAGGGACTGTAGCCAGGACGTCGTGGGTGTAAGATGCATAAATAATGACAGTGACATGACTGTTTACACAGAAAACGAAATCAGAGAGGCGTGGAAGGAGCATTATGAAAGACTGCTTAATGTGGAGTTTGAATGGAACAGGGAACAGCTCGGCAGTGTAGTCCCAGTACAAGGCCCTCCGCCTTTGATAGGGTACGACGCTGTTAAAAGTGCTATAGATAAAATGAAGTCAGGAAAAGCCGCTGGGAGCTCCGGCATTGTCGCTGAGATGCTAAAAGCAGCTGGAGATATTGGGGTAAAATTGGTCACAAAGCTGATTAATGCTATTATAAAGGAGGAAAAAATTCCCGATGCATGGCAGAAAAGTGTTATACAGTAGTAAATATATACAAAGACAAGGGTGACTACTTAGACAGGAGAAATTATCGGGGTTTGAAAATGCTCGATCAAGTCATGAAAGTCAGCGAAAGGGTCTTTGAATGCATGATCAGGGAAAGTGTTGTTATCAGTGACATGCAGTTTGGATTTATGCCGGGACGTGGCACAACTGATGCTATCTTCATTCTTAGGCAAATGCAAGAGAGGTACTTAGAGAAAAACAGGGAGTTATACCTAGTTTTTGTAGATCTGGAGAAGGCCTTTGACCGGGTGCCCAGGGAGGTAGTGCAGTGGGCTATGAGAAAACTCGGAGTAGAAGAGTGGTTGGTGCGTATGAGAATGTATGCGGGGTCACGGGCAGCAGTTAGAGTAAACAGGGGCCTGAGCGAAGAGTTCCCAGTGAAGGTTGGAGTTCACCAAGGTTTAGTTCTGAGCCCATTACTGTTTGTTTTAGTCCTGGAGGCTCTGTCAAGGGAATTTAGGACAGGACTCCCATGGGAGATGTTATATGCAGATGATCTAGTTCTTATCGCAGATAGTGCGCAGGAAGCAGAGGCGAAGTTCGAAAGATGGAGGGAAGGTATGGCAAATAAGGGTCTAAGAGTTAACATAGATAAAACAAAGGTCATGATTCGTGGAGTAGGGCGTGGAACTATGGAAAGAAGCGGCGACTACCCATGCGCAGTATGTGGGAAGGGGGTGGGAAGTAATTCAATTCAATGTTGCATCTGTAGTGACTGGGTACACAAGAGATGTAGAGCTAGAGGACCTTTGACAAGAATCATAGACTTTGAATGTGCAGTGTGCAAGGTAGATCTTGTATTAAATGACCCGCCTGTCAGTGTTGATTTCGACAGTGTAACGCTGGAGTGTGTGAATAAGTTCTGCTACCTGGGCGATATGGTTTCCGCCGGAGGTGGCGCTGAAGCTAGCTCCATTGCTAGAGGCAGAAGTGGCTGGGGAAAGTTTAGAGAGCTGTTGCCACTCCTGACCATGAGAGGGCTCCCTCGTACCCCACCTTAAAGGGAAGGTGTATACCTTGTGAGTTAGGAGTGCGATGACCTATGCCTCGGAGACGTGGCCGGTTAAAGCGGAGGATGTCAATAGAATGGTGAGATGGATGTGAGGGGTTAATCTTAGGGACAGGGTATCGAGCGAGGAATTGAGAAGGCGTCTGGGCATTAGGAGTGTCAGTGAAGTGATGCGCAAGAGCCGACTTGGTTGGTTTGGACATGTGGAGAGAATGGATGATCAGAACTGGGTGAAAAAATGCCGGACTGTGAACGTGGGGGGAGCTGCGCGTAGGGGTGGACCTAGAATTAAGTGGGCTCGGGTACTCCGATCCGATCTCAAAATAAAGAACTTGACAACAGAGGCAGCCCTTGACAGGGCCGCCTGGAAAGCTGCCATTTAAGACGTGAGACAATAACCACATTCTCTGTGGTCAAACGGTCTTTAAACTTGTATGTATGTATGTATGTAGAGCTCTCAGTGTATACCCCCTCCTTTGCGGCGAGTGCCCTTTCAACACAGTCCCAGTCCTATTCTGTCATCATCATCATCATCATCTGTCCAGCTCTCCAAGTCTCCAACCCAAGAATTGGCAAATTTTCTCAGTCTTTCTTCTACTTTACAAGTGAACTATGGAACTCTCTCCCTTAATCAATCTTTCCTTCATCCTATGACTTAGACTGCTTTAAACTTTGTGTATCCAGGCATTTTGACTCCGTCCCTTGAATCTGGCTCTGTCACTCTTTTAACTTTGGGGGAGACACTAATTTTTTTTTTTTTTTTTTTTCTATATTCCAACTTACTTCCTCTCGGGCATAGGCTGAGAGCCTTAACATTCACCGCTTTACAATGAACAGTGAAGTCTGTGAGGTCTTGTTCCAGTCTAGGGAGTGAGACATGTGAAGCACGTAGAGCACAACGAGCACCTGCCATCTTGCCTTCACATGAGGCACGGTGCTCACTCATGGCCCGAAACGACCCCATCTCTGAAGCCACCTCGTTCCCGTGCTTCACTGTCTCACCCCCTACACTCGGACTCTCACACTTACACACACACAACGCCACCTGTTGAGCAGATAACTCACCAGGCATTGCACCCCTATAGCATATTTTGAATATGGGAATATTCATACAGTGCTATTTAATCAGGGAACAATGAGGGTATTTTATTGACGTTTCGGTGGGCTTGTGGTAATGCACTGATACTAGGTACAGCACAAATTCCATCCCAATAATATCTTCCCATTGATACATAGGGATTTGAACCCGGGACCTTTGGATTACCAGGTCAGTGGCAATACCACTCCACCACACCTCCCCTGCGGGAGGTGTAACGGGTAACATTACGGGTAACCTGCCTTTTGTCTCCTTCATATGTAAAGTCAGTAAAAATAGGTTAGCCTAAACTGAACAAGATGCGGAAATAAACTTGAGCCGACCAGGCCAAGTGATATATCTCTATTGGTCTAACTGGTAGAGTGATTGCCTCATAATCCAAGGGTCCCGAGTTCAATTCCCGGCCAGGGCATATTTTCGGGGAGGCTATTTCAGCATCTGACGAAGTTTAGGTGTGTTGGTAAAATTGTTAAGATGGTTGAGAGTAAGATCGGAGCTCCATAAATCCTCTTTAGGGTATGGTGTAAAAACCTATTCCTACAGGACAAGGAAGGGGATAGGAGAGAACAGGGAGTGTAGTGAGACTCGCAAACAAAGCTTTGGTTGTGGAGTTGCCAGCGCTTCCGCGAGTTGCTAACTGGGCCGTTAGTTGTGCGTGTGTAGCACAAGGTGCGTGGTAGCACTGCTCAGTTGACTGACTCACCTCTCCCAACCAGTCTCTCTGATGGACTCACGGTCGTTTCGGCTCAGACTTGTTCCTCTCTGTTCGTTCGGAGCCTTTGCTACCCGGACGGTGAAGTAGTGTAAAGTCAGTAAAAACAAGTTAGCCTAAACTGAACAAGATGCGGAAATAAACTTGGGCCGACCAGGCCAAGTGATATATCTCTATTGGTCTAACTGGTAGAGTGACTGCCTCAAAACCCAAGGGTCCCGAGTTCAATTCCCGGCCAGGGCATATTTTCGGGGAGGCTATTTCAGCATCTAACGAAGTTTAGGTGTGTTGGTAAAATTGTTAAGATGGTTGAGAGTAAGAACGGAGCTCCATAAATCCTCTTTCGGGTATGGTGTAAAAACCTATTCCTACACATACACATAGAAAAAAAAAGAATAAAAAAAAAAAAAAAAAAAAAAATATGAATCAAGGTCCTATATAGCCTGCATTGTGTTAGCCATTACCACCAGAAGTGTTCAGTATAAATTTTGACTTCACTCAGAGCAGAGGAATGTACTTTGGCTTTTGACTGTACAATGGATGAAGGTGTTGCCTAACCTGTATAGTGTTAGCCAGACCCAGTAGGTGGTCCGGGATGACCTGTAGTGTCAGACCATCTACCGCCACATCCTGCACCACTGATCCCAGGTTCATCCATACCAGAACCACGCCCAGGCCCCAAACATCACGTGGGGAAGTCACCGAGCCTGTCCGGATGAATATAAATGTCAATAACACTAAGTTGTCACTGCACTAATGTTAATGCTGCCAAAAAACTGGGACTCCTGTACAGAGTTCGAGAATTCTTCACTGACGAGCAGTTGGCCGTAATATATAAAAGTCATGTGCGCTCTCAGATGGATTACTGTTCACCTCTGTGGGGTGGAAGTGGAGTGGTTGCATTGAGGCAGTTGGACAAAATTCAAAATAAAGCTATTAGATTAATCAATAACCCTGCAATCACACAGGACCTTCCTACATTAGCCATACGAAGAAACGTTGCATCCCTTGCATTATTCTACAGATATTTTCACAGCAATTGTTCCGAGGAACTTGCTTCAATTGTGCCGCCTCTCCACATCTTTCCCCGTAGAACTAGGGCAGCTGAGAGCGCCCATGAATTTACACTTTCTCCTCCACAATGCAGAACTTCTGCTTATCAGAATTCATTTATCCCCAGAGCTACTACTCTTTGGAATTCACTTCCCTCGAATTGCTTTCCACAAACTTACAATCAACAAATGTTTAAATCCAGTTGTTACAAACATTTTATGAATGGAGGATGCCTTTAGGCACATGGACCTTTTTGTTTTATCTGTGTTTTTCCTTCCTCCGTTCATTGTCTCTTAAAAAAAAAAAAAAAAAAAAAATATAACCTAAGATGACGATAATCACTTACAGTACAGTATAATGAGTATAGGCTATACATTCTAATATGACTCTTGACATAAAACTTAATTGTAAAAGCCTGAATAGTGTTGCATAAAAGGGCATATTGGTGAGAAACTGGGCAGGTAGCATCTTTAGTAAATGCTGTCAAACAAGACCCTATTCAAACCCAGTCCCTGCTTTTCAGTCATTATTATACATACATACCCTGGGGGTAAGGGAATAGAATATGCCCCACGTGAGGTTGGGTCGGTGGACTTGTGACCCCCTACCCGTTAAAAATATTTACTGCAATGATGAACGAACGAACAGCCTCGGATGTGGACGGACCTAATGTTGACGAGCCCCGACCTACCATGGACAGTATTAAAATAGCGACTTGGAATGTGAGAGGCATGAATGATGACACAAAAGAGAGAGAGGTCCTGGAAGTGTTAGTGAATGCCAGGCCGGATGTATGTGGAATGACTGAGACCAAATGGAGGGGTACAGATGTGAGAGAGTGGGAGTGTGGAATGGATGTATGTGCTGGAGTGAGTGAGGGAACAGCGAGAGAAGGTGCGTGTTTTTTTTGTAAGTAATAAATGGAAGGAGCGTGTAAGAGACTATATGGGTCTGTGGGTTCAAGGATTGTGTGGGTGAGAATGAAAGTAGGAATACAAACGTGGGTGGTTGTGTGTGCGTATGCTCCGACAGAGGATAAGCCTGTAAGAGAGAAAGAGGAGTTCTGGGTGAATGTGGAGGCGTGCCTGGATAAGTTTGGCAAGAGCTAAAGAATATTTCTGATTGGGGATATGAATGGGAAGGTGGGTGATACGAAAGCTGATCGAGTGGTGGGAGGTCGGGGTGTACCGTCAGAGGTGAATGGGAATGGTAGTGCACTTGTGGACGTATGTGTGGGGAGGAGGCTCTGGATAGCCAACACCTTCTTCCGACACAGAATGATACACAGGTACACATGGAAAGTGGTGTGGAATAAGAAGGATAAGACAGTGGTGGAACAAAAGGCACTGATTGATTATACTGTATATGTGTGGATGAACGAATGAAGAAATCTGTGCTGGATGCTAGGGTGTATAGGGGTATTGGAGGGGGTCTGTCTGACCATTATGTAGTAGTAGCTAAAATTAGGATACAAAAGAAGTGGATGAGGAGAGCTGGAGGGAGACGAGAGGAAGGTGAAATGGCGAGGAGGGTGGAGAGGAGCAGGAGGAGGAAATCAAGGAAGAGTTCAAGAGAGCAGTAGAAAGACGACTAGGTAGGTTTGACCTGGAAGGTATGGAGGAAGTGGAGGAGATGAGCAAAGTATTTAAGGAAGAGATCTGTGCAGCATGTGAGGAGGTGTGTGGAGTAAAGAGAAGAGGGAGGGGAGTGAAGGGTACAGCATGGTGGACAAAAGAGGTAAAAATAGCTGTGGAAGACAAGAAGAAAGCGTATATAGAGTGGTTGGGTAGTAGAGGAATGAAGATTTGGAGAGACAGAAACAGGCGAGGTACTTGGAGAAAAAGAGAGTGGTGAAGAGAGTAGTGAAGGAAAGTAAGAGAAGAGTAGATGAGGAATTTGGAAGGAATCTGAGTTGAAAATGGAGGGAGTGTAAGAAACTGTTCTGGAAAGAAGTCAAGAAAGTTAGGGAAGGTAGCAAGGGAAACAGTAAGGGTGTGAAAGATAAGAATGGGTGAGTGCTAGCCGAGAAGCAAGAGAGTCGAAAGATGGAGGGAGTACTTCAACGAATTGCTAAATGTAAGGAATGAAGCGCCAGCAAACATAGTTGGATGGGGTATGGGAAGGAGAAGAAGAGAAGTAGTGGAGGAGGAGGTGTGGATCAGGTCAGAAGTGTGTGAAGCCATGAAAAGAGTGAAGTTGGGGAAAGCACTAGGAATAGATGGAGTGTATGGGGAAATGCTGAGGTATGGTGGTGAGATAGTGATTGAATGGGTATGAAAAATATGCAAACTAGCATGGGAGAAGGGGAGTGCACCAGATGACTGGAAGACAGGCATAATAGTCCCCCTATATAAGGGTAAAGGGGAAAGAGGAGTGTGTGGTAACCACCGAGGAATATGTCTTCTAAGCGTAGTAGGGAAGGTGTACAGCAGGGTAGTACCGGTAATTGAGAGTGAGAGCGAGAACAGAGAAATGGATAGGTGACGAGCAGGGCGGTTTTAGGAAGGGAAGAGGATGTGTAAATCAGATTCTTACCCTGAAATGTATTGTGGAGAAATATCTGGAGAAGCAACAAAAGCTGTATGTTGCCTTATGGAGAAGGCCAATGACAGAGTGGATAGAGAAGGTACAGTATGTGGAAAGTACTTAGAATATATGAAGTAGATGGCAAGTTGCTGAAAGCAGTGAAGAGCATGTATGAGGGTGCAAAGGCAGCAATACGTGTGGAGAATGAGCAGAGCGAATTCTTTGATTTGAATGTTGGGTTGAAACAGGGGTGTGTGATGTCCCCGTGGTTGTTGACTGTATATATGGATGGAGTCATGAAAGAAATACAAGGAAAAGCAGTGGATGTTGGTGTATCGCTGATAAGGGAGGGAAACGAGTGGAAGCTACCTGTACTGCTGTTTGCTGATGATACAGTTCTGATAAGCGATAATGAATGGGAGTTGCAGAATCTGGTAAATATGTTTGGAACAGTGTGCGAAAAATAGAATCTGAAGGTAAATGCGGGGAAGAGCAAGGTTGTCTTCGAAAGGGGTGAAGCCACATAGTGTGAGGTGAAGATGAACGGTCAGGCTATGGAGATTGTCAGCTCCTTTAAGTATCTGGGCAGTGTGCTGAGTAAAGATGGGAGTATGGATGAAGAAATGCAGGAGAGGGTGCAACAGGGGAAGAGGGTTGTAGGAATGCTGAAAGCTGTAACAAGAAATAGGGTGGTCAGTATGGAAGTGAAGAAGTCCTTGCATGACAGTGTGGTAATCCCGACACTGACTTACGGAAGCGAAGCATGGACATTGGTGGAGAAACTCAGACCAAGAGTGAGAGGGGTGGAAAATAGTTACTTGAGAAGTGCGTGCGGAGTTACATGGAGGGATAGAAAGACGAATGAGGAAGTAAGAAGGAGGTGTGGTGTGGAGGTAGATGTGCTGGAAAGTGTGAAAAGGAACACCTTGATATGGTTCGGCCATATGGAACGTATGGGAAGCGAGAGAATGACTAAGAGGGTGTAAGAGAGCGAGGTGGAAGGACAGAGAGGCAGAGGTAAACCGAAAGAGAAGTGGAAGGATGGAGTGAAGAAGTAATTGGATGAAGCGGTGCTGGTTGGGAGGAGGGGCATCGACTGACAGGGGACAGAGGTGCATGGGGGTGTTTCGTTCGTGGCCACCCCTTCGGGGATCACAGCGTCAGGCAATAGATAGATAGACATACACAAATTTAAAGACCGAGTGCTCCACACAAAGTGCAGTTCCGAACTCATGTCCTAATGGCAGCGTTCCAAGCAGCCCTGTTCACAGCTGCCTTATTTGTCAGGTTCTACGATTCAAGATCAGATTGCAAGGTCTGATCCCATGTCTTTCTTGGTCTGCCCTTTGGTGCAGCTCCCTCCACGTTCATGACTTGAATCTTTTCACCCAACTTAGTTCATCCATCCTCTTCACATGTCCAAACCATCCAAGCCTGGTAGCACACATCTCTTCACTGATATTCTTGATATCTAATCTTCTCCTTAGCTCTTCATTTGATACCGGTACCCTATCTTGCAGTTTGGCACCACGTATCCATCTCACCATTCTCATCTCTTTGCGTTCCATTCTGTTGATATCATCCGCTTTGACAGGCCACATTTCTGAAGCATACAGTATGTCATTGCGCTTCTAACGCATGAAGCGTACACCTTTCCCTTCAAGGGGAGAGGGAGTCTTCTCATGGTAAGAAGTGGCAATAGTTCTCTAACTTTCCCCAGTCGTATCTTATTCTGGCGATAGTGGCGGCCTCAGCCCCACTACTGGCAGAGATGGTATCTCCCAAGTAGCAAATCTTGTCCACTATCTCCAGTGCCTCATTGCCAAAGTTAACACTCTCGAGCCGGTCATTGAACACAAGCTCACCTTTGCAGTGTGTGTTGTGCCTACATTATCAGGAGACGCAATATCGCTGGGTTCCCTCAATGGGAGCACAGGAACATGTAAGTTGACAAAAACGAATGGAATACAAATAACAAAATGTTTTTTAATGTTTTTTTTGTATTCACTACGGCTACTACAGCGCTCACAATCAGCTTTTCTCTGTTGGGCATCTTATTCTCAGAGTTATCCAACACGTCAATTAAAGTTTATATGTACACTGACGCAATCTAATTTACAATAATCCTGCAGTGATGCTGCCTTTCTGTTCACCACTTACACTCGTTGATTCTGCCTTTCTGTTCACCACTTACACTCGTTAAAGGCCAGACCTATTAGAGTTCCGTATGGAACTCCGTGGTCTGGTTAATCTGCTCTACTTAACTTAACACTCGATAAAATACACTCGTCACATGTCAGCACACAACAATACAACTCACCTTACATACTATCACAGTGAAACTGTGTTTTTATTCAATCCTTAGTATCACTAAACATGGCAATCGTATTTTGTTACATCACAACATGTAACAATACAATTCACAATCGCTTCACGGTACACTCGCAATACATCGGTAACACTGTAGGCCTACACCTTCGGACAATCAAATTCCTAAGTCTGAGTTACTATAACCTGTAACAATGCATATATATAAATCAAAGTACACAAAAGGGGTTATTCAATAGAACATAAAAATAAAAAATACATTCCCTGGGAAAAATCAAAGGCAGCCTATACAAGTTATTGACCGTCTACACCTAAGTCAACACAAGTGGTGGTCAATAGGCAAAAGAGTTGACCGTTATAAGACAGTACCTCTCTCTAATCTAGGGGATTATCGCGGGGCGTCACTTTACACAAATAGGCCGCGCAAACGAGGGAGTTTTCCCACCGTGTGGAGGGGAACGATGGCTAGGCAAAATTAATAGGAAGGAGGATAGGGGAATATTACAATGGACTCAGATAGAACAGATTTTAACTTTCAATTTAACAAACGTGAGAATTATAGCAAGGGGAAGAATTTACGTTATTGATTACTATCAGATTAAAAAGGGAAAAAGTTATGTTACTGGGGAAAGCTAGCTTCAAAGGGGTATTAGAGTAGAATTATAGTTAAGTCACTGAAGTTATTATACACTTGTATGGGCTTTTAACAGTGGCACATAATAATATCCAATTCTATATGAAATATATAATTATGCTCCAGGTACTAGGAAATATTATGGTAGCGAGGCCAGGCGGGTCAGGAGTCACTTACAATTCAACAATCAAACACTTGGACAAAAATTACGTTA
The DNA here is from genome assembly GCA_032716605.1 of Paralithodes platypus. NCBI lineage: Eukaryota > Metazoa > Arthropoda > Malacostraca > Decapoda > Lithodidae > Paralithodes > Paralithodes platypus. The sequence continues at coordinate 16,558,442 of CM064497.1, read as the reverse complement.
CTTTCATGATGAATGCAATTATACTGTACTATTATGAAATCATGGAGCGGAATCGTAATTCCCAATTACAAACAACTCGGGAATATGGATTTGTTTCGCCTCACAAACATATACAATAAAATTACAAAAATGCACAGCCATACGTGACTACCAAGTCGCCTAAAAAGAGAATGGAAAATATTTACACGTGGGATCGGTACCTCTCGGAAATGCTCATCTACTAGACGAGACAGAGAAAGGGGCGAGGGAACGCGAAAGTGGTACCAAACCATAAGAATTGAAACTTTAAATGTTGTTTCTGTTAGGTCTCTGTCTCGAGTTGCCCACCCCCAGCCACGGGGTGTGCATGAGTATATACAAACATACATGCCGGTACATTTACTTTTAGTAATGTCCGATGTCACCCCAAATTACATACGAAGTCACCCCTGGGAAACATGAAAAGTATCTTGTTAGGGCTATAAGCAGTATGCTATGGACTTTGGAGGAAAAGAAATTATGTGTATGGCCTCTCACATAGTTGTAAAATATTCTGGTGTAGGTCAATTGTCTTCACATCCCATTACTGTACTTACGGTCAGTAGAAGTTTGACACACATACCAAAAAAAAAAAAATCTTTGTTTCATATTCACTCATTTTTCCCACACATTAAGTAAATGGGTTTACATTATGAGTTTATCCTACATTTAGTTACAACATTCCTCTTAAATAATACACATTTGTTTTTCACAACCCAATTCTCCTTTCTCTCTATTCAATTTTTTTTACATACAGGTATTATCCAAAATGTCCGAAGTTGTCCACCTGTCCGATGACGGTACAGTACAGTACTTGCTAAGTTGCTATGCCCTCTCTTCATCTTCTGAAATTGGCCTCGGCATCCCACACACTATCTGCGATAAGTAAGTATGGACATGTGGAGAGAATGGATGAACAAAATTGGGTGAAAAAATGCAGGTCTGTGATTGTGGAGGGAGCTGCACCAAGGGGTGGACCGAGGAAGACCTGGGATCGGACTATACGCGCCGATCTCAAATCCAAGAACTTGACAAGTGAAGCAGCCCTTAACAGGGTTGCCTGGAACGCCGCCATTAGGACAAGAGACTGAAACTGCACTTATGTGTGGAACACTCAGTCTTAAAATGTTATGTATGTATGTATGTACTAGGTCATCTGTTTATAATAGTAAATATAAAGTTACACTTATTAGTAAGTCTTTGGGAGAAATAAAATGGTCACAACATAATTTAATATTAATTATCTTGTATTCCTTCTCATATCAATTCCAGTCTTATACAGTACTGTAATATATTTTTTCCCAGTTTGACACCCTGATTAAACAGGGGAAGTCTGCCAGTATGCCTCACCTCACTGATACACTCCGGAAGACGCAGCTCTCTCAACTCTGATCTTACTGGTCCCTCTCTCACTACGGCAGTACAAATTCATCTTACACACTATTTTTATGCTAAAATTTACAGGTATACAGCATTCCTCTTTAACCCCTTGAGCACCAGGGACGCACGTTGAGTCACCTATATATGTAACGCACAGTACTGTACCAGCGACGAAATGGTTGCGTCCACCTTAATTACTCGTCCTATGGCACCTAGAGGGTTCAGATTTGTATGGGAACTGCTTTAGGATCCCACGGAACAATACCGATGGTTGGCAACCACCTAAGTCCACCCGCGTGAGTGATTTTCCAGTAGGACTATTTTGTCTACCCATCACCCCATGTTAATTGTGACTTTCCCCCGCCCTCCAGGACCCCCAAATGACCTAGGTGAGCGGTTTTATGTTGGTTTTCCTTCATTACTAACACATCCCATGAGTTTTCAGAAAAAAGAAAAAAATTACAAGTGGCTGGTCTTGGAGTCTACATTTTTATAAATCAGCTGATGCTCAGTGGGTTAACTGCAACATTATCAAAACTAAGTCCATTATTTTTGTCAATATAATTAATATTTCATACAGTTCAATATACAGAGGTAAACATATATGCTCCATGATGATGATGATGCAGTGTTTAACGCTGTACACTCCCTTGATGACAGGGCTAGGGCATGCCCTTGTTACAGGGACTTTACTGGACATGTGCCATAAAGTGCTAGATCTCACTGTCCAAACTCTTGATGTCTACCAATGGCATGGGGTGGGATTGAACTGCCGACCCTTTGATCAGCAGTCAGACGCGCTACCGACCATGCCACGGCTCTAGATGTTATGTCCCTAGAAGTGATTAAATAAGCAAAACAATGCAAAAGCATATAAATAGTCATGTATTCCCTCTCATCCTCAACTTAGTACCCCCAAAACATTGCCTTGGTTTGCCAGCCTGCTCTGCACCACTCGCAGTTATGATCTTGTCCCTCAGGTAGACGAGAAATCACCAATGTTGACTCTTTCCACTTACCGGTAGATTCATGATGATGATCATCATCATCTTTCCACTTACCGGTAGATTCATCTTGGAGATTCGCACATCATATATTTTAGGTAAAATCAGTCACATCACTCAGTAGAAATAATAAACTCTGGACGCAATTATATAATAATACATCATAAATTCATAGTTTCCCATTTATGTTGCAAAACTATTGAATTCTGGTATAGCCTACGAAAACATTTCTTGAAGAAGGAAACAGGTACAGTATATAAAGAGACTAATCAATAAAATGGGATGAGTAGGCTACTGGCACTATTACACAAGCAAGTCTAGTGGCAATTTGTATTAAAGTCTGGTACCGTACCGGTACACTGTATTTATAAAATGTATTATAAGTATATTATTTTGAGGATTTTTAAATATATATTTTTACATTATGTGTGACTTCAAAATTATGAGATTTAATATTCATAATACTATCACAATGGAAGTGAAAATGAAAGTCATACTGTTATTTATACATGAATACTGTAACATTGAGGATATCCACCATTAGTGTTTTTGTGCCTCGAGCTATACTTCGCACCAGCATTAAGAGTAAGAGAACCAACAAATGCAGCTAAACCTATATTTGAACTTAAATTAATACAATAGTAACATATTTCTGTACAGCTAGGCCTATAAACTGAAAAAATCAAGACAATAACTGATTTGAAATAAATCTTTGTAATTACCGGTACTGTACTAAAATACCTTTTGTAATGGCCTAATGAAGTGAATGACATAAAATAAGCTTAAGATTCCCACCAGCTAAAAAAGCAGCAGCCAACACCAAGAGTGAAAGAACCAGCCAGCGTAGTCTACCACCAACCACCTCCACTAGGGGCGCCCACACTACCTTCAGCAACCATGGAACTAGAAGCAGATTCAGCACCGACACACTGAGGAACAATAAGCATATACAGATACAATGGTTTAATTTCCTTTTTCCATTATATTGTCATGGCTGTATATGGCTGTTTGACTGTACAGTAGTACAATAAAGTCCTGCCATAACACTGTCATATCATGTCATTGTGGTTGATGTTAGCAAAGTGCTAACCATGCTGCAGCAAGACCCAAGTCTCCCTGCAACACCTGCACCAAAGTGTTACAAGACAGTAGCAAAACAAGACTTAAATGTATAGGATGACTGTAGGTCCGGTCTTACAACATACCCTGCTTTAGTTGCCTTGTACAACATACAACAATATTTGAGGGGAATATTTAAATGTGAAGGTGCCCATACCCTTAGAAAACAAATACATGTACCGGTACATTCAAGAGCCTTTATATGCACATGCAGCTATTAATTTACTGTAATTCTGTATAACAAATGGGATAATACAGTGCTATCAAATATACCAATAGCTTTAGACATACAGTAGGGTTACTATCACTATACAGTAATGTACAGTATAATTTTGTTTCACAAGCATATGAACTTTGTGGAAAGTCAAAACAGATACATTATAGAGCCACACACACACACACCAATTATATCTTACCTAAGACTATGTAACCCTCTAATATAACAATGGAAAATAGCTGACCTAATTTCATTAGACTTCACTAAGACCTTTGAAAGAGTTCATCATGGGGTATACACTTTAAAGATTGAGTGATTCACAAGAAGTACAGTATGGTTTCATTCTACACTCATGTCTTAATTGAGTGTTAATTGTTCGAGTGTTTAAGATCTGTATGTGGTAACCCAGGTTCGAATCTCGGGTGGATCAAATACTTTAATTAATTTCATTGGGAGGTGTTTGGTGGTGAGAGTGAAATTAATAAATTAGATTATTCCTGACGGTTCAGGTACATTTGATGGCGAGGTCGGTCCTTAGAAATCTGTGCCCCATAAAATGTGCTTTCCTTTCACTTAAAACATTAGGCTATTCAATGTGCAATTGGGTTTGAATACATTATTAGATTGATATCCAATGTTCGATAAATGGATATAAAATCGTAGTCATGTACTTAACCTATAACCGTCTTGATGGTGTAATGGTTTGAGTGCTTAAGATCTGTATGTGGTAACCCAGGTTCGAATCCCGGGTGGATCATATGCTTTCATTAAATTTATTGGGAGGTGTTTGGTGTTGGGAGTGAAATTAATCAATTAGATTATTGATAAACTTAATACCATTGGCATCTCAGGAACTTCTTAACCCTCTCACATCCTGACGCGATTTTTGAGCCTATTAGGGATACTTTAAAGCCTTTGTTACCGTCAGGGGTATCTATAAACCTTTAGTTTGTTTACTTCAACCTCTGCAGTTGTCTTTGAGTTAGCTGTGGGCAGAAAACTAATTTTGGAGAGGTAATTATAACAGTGAGAGCAATCTATTTCTTATTGCTAATCTGGCAACCTCTGCGTCCTATGGTCGTGAGAGGGTTAAACTAGATTCCCAGTTGTCTCTATGGTATGTTAGGGAGATCAGGGTTGGTGAGGTAACTAGTTTCTCTAAGCCTATTCTTTTTGGTGTTCTTTATGGGTCTTCTTAAAATCAACTACAGTATATATTTATGGGTTCTGAACTTCATGAATTATGTACAGTACAGTATAATCTTTGCAGATATCTATAGAGTTTTTTGTTTTCCTTCTGGCTGTAAGTTGCCATGTCCACATCATGAGTACCGCACTTAGCTATTACGAAGATTTAGTAGCAAAATACCTGTCATGTTAATTAGGCCTATTATGAAAATATGGCATTATGATGCAGAGACATACCGGTCTTTCGGTATATATTAAGCAAACTACCCACCAATTTTCATGACAATTTTGAAATGCATGTTAGAATCCCTATAAACTGTACTTAATTTTTATGTAAGTTTGATAATTTGGAAAAATCAATTAAGGGAGAAAATTAACATTGAAAATTATGTGTAAAAAGTCTCCCATAAACGGCGGCCCGCTATGTTATTGTAATTTGCAGCCTAATTTCGTCTGTTAATTCACTTTCTCCTTAATTGGACCCCCTATGAAGTACAACAGATTATGATGACATAAGTGACGGGTGTTTAGAGGGGGTAGAGCTCCCACTTCAACATATTACGTGTCCCACAGTAACTTCTATTATAGGCTATAAACAACCCAAGAATTTTCATAGATTTTTTTAAATTTCATTTAGGCTAGGATGTAATATAACCTATACTCCATGTTAAAATAAGTGTCAACCCTCGAAAAATTATATTAAGGGAGATACAGAACCTAGAACCTGTAACGATATGTGTCCCCATAGACGGCACACAACACGACTCGGCGGACTTCTTTCTCCCTGCCTTTCAGTCTAATTAACACTAGGAATTTACCTAATTTTCTATCCAATGTACTATCCAACCAGCGGGGGTGTGGGGGCGGCAGCCCCCACCCATAATACTAGGTTAGGTTAGGTAAGGTTGGTAGGTTAGGCTAAAATCTTCAATGTTGCTTAATTGTTGGATAATGGATAATGAGCTTACTGGGTAAGTTCATGTACCATCCAACCAGCAGGGGTGTGCATCCCCACTCATAATACTAGGTTAGGTAAGGTAAGGTTGGCAGATTAGGCTAATATCTTTAATGTAGCTTAATTGTTGAATAATGGATAATTAGCTTACTGAAAAATCTTAAAATCCAAGCCAACTTTTGCCAAAACTTGGCTTGAGTTTTTTCATTTTGGAGTTTTCCTATGTTGAAAAACAAGAAAACCCGAGCCAACTTCTTTTTTGCACTTAGGCTACTGTCTTTAATGCAGCTGAAACATCTTAAAATCCGAGCCAACTTGTGCCAAAACTTGGCTCGAGTTTTTTCATTTTGGAGTTTTCTTATATTAAAAACAAGAAAACCCGAGCCAACTACTTTTTTGCACTTAGGCTACTGTCTTTTATGCAGCTGAAAAATCTTAATATCCGAGCCAACTTTTCCCAAAGCTTGGCTCGGGTTTTTTCATTTTGGGGTTTCTCAAGTTGAAATACAACAAAATACGAACCAACTTTCATCATAAAAGCCATTATAGGCTATCGCCTTTTTATTAATTTAACCCCACATTTTCCCTGATCTTTATAGCCCTCCCCACTATCGGGCGCCGTGTCTGAAGATCGTTGGATAAAGGGGAAAACGATTTTTGCGGAGGTTGAAACTAGCCTAATGTCAATCACTATAGGCCTATATTGATGCAAATAAACTAGCCTAAAACTACAAAAAAAAATAATGAAAATAATTGGTGGGTGGTTTCCTTAATATTTTCCGTCCTTTCAAAGGACGCCCAACTGCTAAAAAACTGCAAATATCAGCTAGCCCTGCCTCTAAAACTGCTGTGGAGCAAGTCCCTCCAAACTGGATATGTACCACAATCCCTAAAAGAAGGTAATGTCACACCAATACACAAAGGGGGTAGTAAAGGCATAGCCAAAAATTACAGACCAGTGGTGCTGACGTCACACCTTATTAAAATCATAGAAAGAACAATAAGAGCTAAGATGGTCAGCTTCCTGGAAGATAATGAGGCGTTCAACGAGGGGCAACATGGCTTTAGAAAAGGCCGCTCCTGCCTCTCACAACTACTATCACACTACGACAAAATCCTACAGGATATTCAAGACGGAGAAAATGTAGACGTCATATATCTAGATTTCGCCAAAGCTTTTGACAAGGTGGACCATGGGATCCTTCTACATAAACTCAAATCACTGGGAATAGGGGGAGACCTTGGAAGATGGCTCCACAGCTTCATCACCAACAGAAAACAAAGAGTCACGGTTCAAGGAAGCCTATCAGAAGCAGGGGGGTCATCAGCGGAGTACCACAAGGATCAGTACTGGGACCTCTCCTATTCCTCATCATGATAGGAGACATCGACAGGGACCTGGAACACTCAACAGCCACATCCTTTGCAGACGACACCAGACTCATGAAGAAAATCACCTCACAACATGATGCTCAGCTACTACAACAAGACTTGGACAAAATCCTGAAGTGGGCAGAAGAAAACAACATGGCCCTAAACGGAGACAAGTTCGAGCTTCTAAGGTACGGGAACAAGAGAGCACTACAAAACGACACCAACTACAAAAGTGGACAGCAAGAAATTACCGCCAAGGACACAGTGAAGGACTTGGGAGTAAATATGAGCAGTGACGCCACTTTTTCCCAGCATATTACCAAAGCCACAACAACAGCAAAACAAATAGCAGGCTGGATCCTGAGAACCTTCCACACAAGAAATGAGAGGTGTATGCTAACATTGTGGAAGTCACTGGTCCTACCACGACTGGAGTACTGCTCCCAGCTCTGGTCTCTCCAAAAAGTAGGAGAAATAACAGAAATTGAAGCCACCCAGAGGACATTCACCAGTAAAATCCATGGGTTTCAACACTTTAACTACTGGGAGAGACTTAAGGAGCTGCAGCTGTACTCACTTCAAAGACGTAGGGAGAGATACATCATCATCTACGTCTGGAAGATTTTGGAAAAAAAGGTACCAAACCCAAACATCCAAGAGACTCAGCACCAAAGGCGAGGGAGGCTGTGCTATGTGAGGACTACGCCGGGATCAACACAAAAAATCAAATCCCTGATCCATCACAGCTTTACATACAATGGAACCAGACTGTTCAACTGTATACCAGCCCCTCTCAGGAACATGACCGGGGTGTCTCCAGACACCTTCAAGAAACACTTGGACATGTGGCTGGCCAAAATACCGGACCGGCCACCAACACCAGGATACCCCAGCACCAACTCCAACCGACTTCTGGAATGGAGAGTGGAAGAAAGGGAGCTGCCTGGTCGCAGTGGAGCCCCAGCTCAACTGTGTCACTAACGGACGGAATACAACTAAGTGTAACTAAGTGTAAGTGTAAAGGGGTATAGGCCTAGGCCTAGCCTAGGCTAGTAAACACTAGGAATCTAGGATAGCTTATACCCGATCAGAGGTAAGAAGAAGAAGAAGAGTCCTGATGTAGTCTCCTTGAATGCTATCACATTAGGCTATTATTATTGGTTTAATTCTAGTTTCGCTTTCACAGCATACTCATAAATTTCTATGGCTACTTTCGAGTTGTCATATACCATACTTAATTCCTATATATGTCCAAAGCGGCGGAAATGCATTATAAGGAATTATACCTACTGTAAAAAGCTTTACCTTATTATTATTATTAGGCTATTATTATTATTATTATAAGTACACTCGCTCCAAGAAGTATCTGCACCCTTATGCTGATCATCTGTGTGTAGGCCTACAGCTCGATAAGGTTGGCACATCTGCCTGCAACTATATCCATGTGTCAGAGACGATCTCTGACACATGGATATAGTTGCAGGCAGAGGTGCCAACCCTATCAAGCTGTACACACCATAGGGGTGCAGATATTTCTTGGACCAAGTGTACTATTTACGTCGCTTATTAAATATATAGAATAGGTGTAGGCCTACTGATAGACAGAAAATGTAGTAGGGCCGACTTAAATAAATCAATGCTAAATTTATCTTTGGCGTATTGGTACTCGTTTATATAGGCTAGTTGTTTTAGTATTTATGCCTTTGTGCCATCATTCCTCCAATCGAGATCGAGATCACCCCTCGCTCCCCGCTCTTACGCCCTCCTATCTCTCTCTCTCTCTCGAGTATGTTACTCGAGCTTATAGACTGGATGGGTGCTCAGAACTTTCAGAACAAGGGAGAAGTGCATGAATATTTGTGGAAAACCCTAGTCCTGCCAACATTAGAATACTGTTGCCAGATGTGGTCCCCTCACAAGATCCAGGACATCACCACCCTCGAAGCCCTCCAAAGAACCTTCACCAGCAGGATCCGAGGAGTGCAGCATCTGAACTACTGGGAGAGGCTCCAACACCTGAAGCTCTACTCCCTACAAAGGAGGAGAGAGCGATACATCGCCATCTACGTTTGGAAAACACTTGAGGGGATGGTTCCAAACTTAGGATTACAAGAAAACATTCACCCAAGGAGAGGATCGAAGGCTGTGCTATGTGCTATGTGCTATTGGTTTTAACAACCAATTCAGAAAATTATGATTGTTACAGTGAGGTCCCCGCTTGGATCTTCTGATCACTGTCTGATACAGGCCACCTGTCTATCACCTACCACACCTTCCCACTCTGAACCTGTTTTGGGACTAAATGGCATTACGATAGGGCAGACTGGGAGGGTCTTCAAGGTTTCTTTATTGATATTCCCTGGACCTCTTTCTTTTCTAATGATGCACGCACCACCTTGAGCCACATACAAAATTTTGTAAAAATTGAAATGGAAACTTTTGTTCCTCATCAAAAGTACAGTAAAAGATCTAATTTACCTAAATGGTTTGACAATAATTGTGCTAGAGTAACTGAACAAAAAGCAATAGCCTACAATGCATACACAAGATCAAAAACACATGAAGCCTTTAATTACTTTAGAAACACCAGAAATCATGCCAAAACTGTATTAAACCTAACTAAATCAAACTTTCTCCACAAGCAGGCAAATAAACTTCTAAATAATCCAAATGATAACAAAATATTTTGGTCTACCCTTAACTCATTCAAATCCAACTTCACTACTGCTTCATCCATTCCACCATTAACATCTCCGACTGGCAATCTTGTAAGTGACCACGAGGTAAAGCTAACCTTCTTGCGGATATTTTCTCCACCAACTCAACCTTAGATGAAATAAATCAAGATGTCCCTGTACTTAATTTTAATTCGTCTGAAATTCCCTCACTTAAGATCCACACCAGACATGTCAAAACTATTTTGCAGAATCTCTCAGTAGATAAGGCTCCTGGTCCAGATGAAATTCCTCCAATAGTACTTAAGAATTGCTCCTTGGTGCTCGCTCCTGTATTGACAAAACATTTCCGTCTGTGTACTCATACCTCATGCTTCCCAGTACCCTAGAAAGAAGCAAACATCCATCCAGTTCCTAAAAAAGGTGCCTCTTCAGATCCATCAAACTACAGCTAGACCAATAGCTATAACTTCCACTCTTGGTAAAGTCTTTGAAATTATATTAAATAATCACATAATTAAGCATCTTGAGAACAATAAATTAATCAGTGATAGGCAATATGGTTTTAGACGATGTCGATCAACTGCAGACATTCTTTGCCTTCTTACGCATCAAATCAACCAAGCTACAGACCAACATGGTGAAATAACATACAATAGCACTGGATATATCAAAGGCATTTGATAGAGTCTGGCATCAATCCTTATTGTCGAAGATGTCACACTACGGCCTAGCATCATTAGTTCCACTAATTTCTTCTTATCTTCATAACAGAAAAATATGTGTAATGGTAGATGGCCTTTATTCTCAATTTCACTCAATAAATGCTGGTGTTCCCCAGGGATCACTTTTGGCCCCAACTCTGTTCCTCATTCATATCAATGATCTCATATCTACCACTCATAATCCAATACATTCCTACGCAGATGTCTCAACACTCCACACATTTACCAATCCTTCACATTTACCAATTCTTTCACCCAACCCGATCTTATAAATTCAAAAATAAACACTGCAATTTCTCTGAACCAGGACCTTTCTAGAATTAATGAATGGGGACAAAATAATCTAGTTTCCTTTAATGCACAGAAAACCAAGTATACATTCAATTTTCTAACCGACAGAATCTCACTGACTCCCATATATTTTTTAATGATATAAATATTCCCACTTCCCCTAGTATTGACATTCTCGGTGTAACATTAACTACTAACTTGAGCTGGACACATTATGTTAGAAGCATTGCTAAGAATGCCTCTAAAAAACTGAGACTCCTGTACAGAGTTCGAGAATTCTTCACTGACGAGCAGTTGGCCGTAATATATAAAAGTCATGTGCGTTCTCAGATGAATTACTGTTCACCTCTGTGGAGTGGTTGCATTGAGGCAGTTGGACAAAATTCAAAATAAAGCTATTAGATTAATCAATAACCCTGTAATCACACAGGACTTTCCTACATTATCCATACGAAGAAACGTTGCATCCCTTGCATTATTCTACAGATATTTTCACAGCAATTGTTCCGAGGAACTTGCTTCAATTGTGCCGCCTCTCCACATCTTTCCCCGTAGAACTAGGGCAGCTGAGAGCGCCCATGAATTTACACTTTCTCCTCCACAATGCAGAACTTCTGCTTATCAAAATTCATTTATCCCTAGAACTACTACTCTTTGGAATTCACTTCTTTCGAGTTGCTTTCCACAAACTTACAATCTACAAAAGTTTAAATCCAGTTGTTACAAACATTTTATGAATGGAGGATGCCTTTAGGAACATGGACCTTTTTGTTTTATCTGTGTTTTTCCTTCCTCCGTTCATTGTCTCTTAATTTAAAAAAAAAAAAAAAAAAAAAAAAAAAAGAGGTAGCCAGGGCACAACACAAAAATCATGAACCCTGGTACACAATTCCTTCACTTACAACGGCACCCGCCTCTTCAACTGTCTACCACGAGAACTCCGAGACTTCACAAATGCCACAACAGAGTGATTCAAAAGAAAATTAGATAAGTGGCTTAGTGAAGTACCGGATGAACCATCAACACCAGGATACCCCAGCTCCCACCACAACACCCTCTCAGTCGTCGCAGGAGGGGTAGGAGCAGACTCTGCAGTCTGCAGAGGAGCGTTCTGGCCCCAGCGGAAGCCCACCTCAACTGCGCCAGTAGAAGGCGAGATTCTTCAAAGTAATCAAAGTAAAGTAAGTAAGGCCTATGTCTACCATTTGGGAAGGGCCAGCCAGGGAATGTGGAAATCGACAGCCCATTTGCTCAAGCCTCTTTTGAATTATAGAGGTTAGGGTTCACGATTTATGGCCTACTTATTTGTAACAGGGTATAGGACCCATCCTTTTATGCCACGCTTTTATAGAAGCGATGTATAGCCTTCGCACTTCCCAGCTCTGGGAATTGCACAGTAGGCCTTCAGCTTATGGGTGCTCTCAACTGGGCGAGGGCTGACCTTGACTCTATATATATTTATCAAACAAATAATAGGCACAACAGAAATACAAAGGTTATGGTAGGTAGGCTACAATGTTTTTTTTATTCACAACAATAATAGATATAACATAAACATTCACAATATCGTGGGTAATCAGCTTAGTAACATAAAGGAGAGATATGTGATAAATAATCAAAGAGGCAATAAATAGATAAATCGTCCTGAACTTAGTAAGGTAAAGATGGCAATAATAATAACCACAAAAGGAGGACAGCCGGCTGCCGGCCGAGGGGAGCAGTCTTCGGGAGCCAAACCGTCACACCTATCCCCTGCCCCCTCCCTTGGGGCATGAGTCCTTGGAGCGGCTTCGGTCACGCCGGGCAATTTCCACACCTCTCACACCACACACACACATTACACAGTATTTCCTACAGTGAGAAATGACTCTCCGGCTGTCATTTCTCGAAGAAGACTTCTTCTAACCGGAGACATTGAGAGCAACCCAGGACCCACCTACACATACATATGTCCAACTTGCTCAAAACCCATCACTTCGAGTCGCCACACTAAGGGTTCAGTTTCCTGCAATTCATGTGAGAACTGGACCCATTTCACCTGCACAACACTTGCCTCCAAGAAACACTACACGAACACCTGGACCTGTTCCTCATGACTCTCCCTCTCCCAGTCAAATCACTCCCCTAAAACCCGTCCACCTCTCCTTCCCAACCCCCCTAACCTTCCCATACCATCCACCCCCCCCCCCCCCCCCCCTAAAACCCGTCCACCTCTCCTCCCCAACCCACCTAACCTTCCCATACCATCCACATCCTCAACCCAATACACCACACCCCAACCTAATCCATTCTCACCCTCATCTCCTGCACCCCACGCCCACCTGCACCACCTCACCCATCCCAACCCTACCCACCCTCACCCCCACCTCATCCTCAAGCAGCAGCACCCAACATACATCGTGCACATAACATTAACATTCTCCAAATAAACATAGATGGCATCAACACAAAGAAACACGAACTCTCACACTTCATCAAACAATACAACATACACATTGCCATCTTACAAGAAACAAAACTCCGCACAACACAAAAAACACCTACATTTCATGATTTCACCACCATTAGGCAAGACCGGGCCGTCGGCGGCGGCGGTGGACTCATCACCCTGGTACACAAAGAAATATCATACATAGTCACCAGTGTACATACCAAATCCCTCCTCCCCCCAAATGATAACACAACAGAAATACAATCAATTAAAATACGCACTGGCAACAACTCCAACATAACCATCACAAACACATACATCCCTCCCCAAACATCCCCTACAGTACCAAATGAATACAGACCACAATTACAACAGATCACAAACACCCCACACATCATCCTGGGTGGTGACTTCAACACAAAGATGTAGGCCTGGTTTGTCGACAACCCCGACACAGACAGAGGGCTGTTACTACAACACCAAACAGATAACCTCTTTATCCTTAACGACATCCATCAACATACCCATATTCCCCACCAAGCCCTCTACAACCCATCATCTCCAGACATCACCTTCTGCTCCCCAGAACTCGCCCCCACAACATCCTGGAGGGTGGTTAGAACCTATAGGCTCTGACCACCTTCCGATCATTATCACCACGAAAACCAGACTCACCCCAGCTAGCCACAAACACACTTATACCAATTATAAAAGAGCTAACTGGGAAGCATTCACAAATGAGACAGAACAACACTTCACAACTCTAAACAGCGTACCCATCACTAACATCAACAATGATGTACACATACTCAATAAAACTATCCAAAACGCTGACAAGAAACACATTCCAAGAGGTAGCAGGAAAAGACACAACCCCAACTTCACACCAGAAATTCAAAACCTCATCAGACAATGCGACATACTGAAACACTCCCCAGCACCCCACACACAAATTCAAGCACTCAACACCCAGACAAACAACAAAATACAAGAACAACCAAAACTAAATTGGAGTAACTTCCTACAAACACTTGATCACAAAACAAACCCCCAAAAATTCTACAAAACACTAAACAGCATCACACTTTCCAACAGCAACACAACACAATCACATGCTGCAATCACAACAACAGACTCTACTCCTTCATGTAAACAACAAGCAAACACTCTCATCACTCACTTCTCACATGTCAGCCACCTAAAACCCCACAAAGACGACCGACGTGTCATCCGACGTAAGAGACAATTCCCCACAGACCCTGACTATACACCCTTCACCAGACAAAGCACATCATCAACAATCTCAAGCACTCACCCACCTGTGGCCTAGACAACATAAGCAACATACACCTCAGACACCTGGGACCACAAGGCATACAAGCACTCACTAACATATCAAACTACAGTTATTCACACAACACAATACCAGACATTTGGAAGCATGGTATCATCATCACATTCCCCAAACCCAACAAAGACCCGACACTACCCTCCTCACACCGCCCCATCACACTCCTTTGCACCCCCTGCAAAGTCATGGAATGCCTTGGTACTACAACTAATTAGTAATTACACCCGACCTACCCCTAGCTCCCAACACAACATGGCTTCAGGCCACTGCACTCCACAAACACTCTTCTCACAGACCTTACACAAAGAGCTTTTGACGGCATCAACTCTGCTAGACCACCACACAGATCACTACTAGCCACACTCGACATTATTAAAGCCTTCGATGCCATCCCCCGCCACAACCTAACAAACAAAATCTACAAAACAAACATGCACAACAACACAAAAAGGTGGCTGGCCAACTACCTAGCAGGCAGCTGTGCACACGTATCTTTTGCCGGTCAGTCATCTAGCATCAGAAACTTTCCAAACGGAGTCCCACAAGGATCCGTCCTATCGCCCGCACTCTTCAATCTGTACATGCACGATATAACTACACCCAATACACCCCAAATAAACTTGGCCTCCTATGCAGACGACATAACACTCACATGCACACACCATGACCCAAACACAGCAACAGATCTCCTTCAACCCTATCTCAACACACTACATGGCTGGTGCACTACAAACAGACTTAATAATAATAATAATAATAATAGTTCTTAAAGCTAGCACATGCTAAGCTAGCTAAGGATAGCTCAATAAGGCCGATTAGGCGTATTTCCATTGGGGTCCTGTACTACTACCCCATCCCTTTGCTCATGAGGGATGGTAACGACTCAGTGCTTGTGAAAAATCTTTAATGCGCCGAGCGTGGGCGCGAACCCGGGCCTTCTGGGTGGAAGTCCGAGACGCTAGTCACTACACCAAGCGAGCCGCTTTAATAATCTAGCCCCAGCCAAATCCACCGCAACCCTGCTCACAAGCTGGACAGGAGAACTCGAATACATCCCTCAACTCAACATAAACAACACACCCCTAACACATACACACTCACCCAAAATCCTAGGAGTAACATATGATACTCATATGACATTCAAACAGCACACCACAAACATGAAAACAAAACTGACACCCAGACTTAACGCCCTCAGGTCACTTGCTCACACAAAATTTGGACACAACAAAGAAACCACCACCACAGTTTATAAACAATACATAAGATCAGTGATGGAATATGCAAGCCCAGCCTGGGCTTCTAACCTAGCTGAAACACATCATAAGACCTTACAGACTATTTCAGATGTTGATGGGCTGGTGTATCAGAGTGAGAACTGAGCGATCTCTGCCATACCCATAGCTTACTCTGACTGTTCCTTTTACTTATATATTTTTCTAGATCTCAAGTGACGGCGTCTCTTCCGTGGATTGACCTCCCAATCTACCAAGATTGGAAGCCAAAGCATCACATTTTTCCTTTGCCTCTCAACTTTCTCTTCATAATTGCTGAGGGGCACAGGGCCCTGTGTGGGGCTTTGGTTTCCCGGACGTTTCTGCACCCTCCTCAGCTCCCCGCCATGGAGTGGCTTCGGTCACCCAGGTTTTATTGTGGTCGGCAGGGACGGTTCTGTGGGGGCGCTCGGTTATGGCCTTGGCCTTGCTCAGGGCCTTGGGGCTGTTTGGCCAGGCAGCTTGTGTTACGCTGGCCAGCTTGCCAGAAAGCGCTCGGGACTCGCTAGCGCTCGCCAGGGCAGTGATATGGGCTACAATAATCGTAGAACGATGTTCTTTCTTTCAGAGAGTACATGTTGTCACAGACAGATCAGTGGTGATCTTTATTCTTGTCTGTGACACTTAGAAGTATTTTATATCATTGCCAGAATATAAGATGCATGGTGTGAAGTTAAGGAGAGAGAGAGCGGGGTAGGCAGCGTGGTGGTAGTTTGTGCGTGTGTATGTACGTTTGCCTCCTGCGCTCGGAGGAGTTTCCCACGCCCGTGATTGGCCGGCGGCCCTGTCGACGTCATAGAACGCTTGCTCTTCATGACGTAGTCGTCTGTGATTGGCGGCCGCGGTCCTGGGACGGTGGTGTGGGCTCCTGTCCTTGTGTCTCCTTCAGAGCTAAGCGGAGTGTGCTAGGTCCTACATGTCCCTTGCAACCTGTCTCCCATATAACCCTCTATACTACTATCTCTCTCTCTGAACTTCTTAGGTTTCATAATTCTCTCTTTATTCAATTACTTATCCCTTCTGGTTCTGCATACGACTTCCATAGTCGGCCAGTCGTATTACCAGCACCAGCTCTCCATATATGTTTGCACTAGTTTTAGGGATTATTAGAGTCATAGTCAAATGGTACCATAGTGTTGGGGTGCTTCTAATTATTGGACTGTTCTCTCTTATTATATAATGCTAGACAGTGGAAGGTATCTTTGGTCGTTGTCTGAGTTATGTATGTGGCAAGTTAGAACCTGTACAACATCGACGAAGCTAGCTAGCCTGTAACCCTTGTGCATATTTTCCTTTGCGAGTGTAGCAGTATACAAGTGAAGGGCTTTTGCCTACTCTCACCTGTATGATTGCTACCTCATTTTGTTGACCTTTGTGGAGCGCCAGGGCTAGACCAGATACTAGAGATCTGGACTTACCAAGAGAGCCTCCAAATCACTTAACGTAACATAGGGGAAATCTGTTCAAGGGGAGGCAGTAGGCTACGAGCATGCTTGCGCTCTGCCTAGCTTCTTAGTACCTTTTTATGCCACTGCTAGACTTTATTAGTGAGAAAGACAGCATCGTGTTTATTAACTTTAATTGTGTATGCTTTAGGAATTATTCACGCTTTATTTTAGCCAAGGTTGATGCATAGTGCACAACCCAGTTTGGCTATTACGTTGGCTACGGAAGTACTGTTCCTGAGTGGTTATTATTAGTGCTGTCACAGAGTTGTTGCACTCCCTTGTTATATATATATGTATCCTACTTATTGGTGTATTTAAGATACACGCTTTGGTGTCCTGCCCCTGCATTTATTTATGTTCTGTATTAACGAGCATCTTAGAGCATCAGACCTTTTCAGAAGATTCCATCTCTGATTGTTGTAGGACTAGACTTCCAGTGTTTTCATAGAGCATTGTAGAGTTTAGTGTTGAGTACAGACTCACACTAAAGTTAACGTAAGCATATAATTCTTTATTTAATCTTGTTATAGTTTATTCAAGCATTGTTATTACTTAAGAGCATTTTATTAACGTAAAGTACTCCTGTTGTGAGTAGGCTTTGCCGTCATCGGTAAGCCTTTGTAGAAGTGCACTAAAACCCAGTTAATTGATACCCCGTTATCCAGGAGATTAACTCTGGAGGGTTTAAGTGTTTTGTTCGCCGGCGAAATAGTTCGAGGGTGTGGAATTAGCGTACCGTTGTTGCAGATATAGCCTATCATCTAGTCCAATATTGAGTGCCCTTGTTTATTTCGTAGTGCCGGTCGTAACACTTGGGGAACAACAACAACAACAACAACAGACTATTCAAAACAAAGCCCTAAAAATAATTACAGGCTGCACAGCTACTACACCCACAGATCACCTACATCAAGAAACCAAAATCCTCAAAGTCAAAGACCATCTGGACATGAAAGGCACTCAATTCCTGGCAGTAGCCTCCACAAACCAAAACCACCCACTACACTACATGGCAACACACCCACAGACACCAAGAAATATCAAAACAACACCCAGCACACGGTATCACACACAGATACTGTCCTCTCTCCCTCTCTGCCCACCCCAAACCAACTTCCAGAAGCACATCCATACTCATATCTCTCGCCGATCCATCCACGCACTCATAGACAACACGCAGCTGCAAGCACGACCTTCCAAAATCCATCCTTCCGAATCCTCCCTTCCTTGCGAGGACAGAGTCCACCTGGCCAGGCTAAGGTGCGGACACCATACAGCTCTTCTGAGCTATCAGTAGAGACTGGATGACTCCGTCGACGACACCTGCCCGGGATGTAACACACACAGCACCCCATACCATTAAACACATCATAGAAGACTGCATTTCACACAACCACTTACGCCAATAACACAATCTACACTCAATGAGAGTTCTGTGGGAAAGCCCGATCGTGGCCATGGCCTTCCTCGGGGACTCAGGGCTGTTCGGCCAGGCAGCTTAGGGAACAAGAACAACAACAACCACAAAAGGGAGCAATAACTTCCTGAGTTACAACATACAATACTGAATAGTTATTCTAAGATGTGAAACTTAATGATTGATACAAAGAGTCTGCATTAAGAAGACTCTAATTCATAAACACTGTGAATGAACCCTAGAATAAAAACACTTTACGGTCCTTAAGTCTAAATGATCTATAGTAGCCTACATAGACTTAGATGAGCGGCAAGGATCTCTCAAAATTACATGTATAACTGGTGTAGCCTATAGGTAATTGACGATGTCGTATCGATCTATATCTCCTCTTCAGGGGGTTGTGGGAGCCCGGACCCGAGAAAGTATGTTATACACAAAGTCGGTGGGAGATAGGTGTGTTGTATTTCCCAACAAGCGGGATAATGGTAACAAACAAAAGGGAAGTTACAAAGAGTCACTTCAGATATTACGAGATTAATCACAGAGTCCCTGATCACACATCTCGATCTAACTACACTCCATGGTGTCTTTAACTATTACCACAACATGAGAGTCACTAAATTTGGACAGGGGCAGGAGCACCCAGGCGAAGAACACACTGACACTGGCCGGCGTGGAGGAAGTAGAAGTTCTGTCTTCTCTCGCGGCTCACTAGACTCGACATGGGCTAGTCTAACTTCCGAACTGGGTTTCCCTAGTTGCGGCTTCTTCACTAGTCCGAGTCCAGGCTGAAGAGTTCCAAGAGCCGCCGGGTATTGGGGATCCTCCTCACTGGTCCAGGAGCCTTTGGGTGTCTGGTGTCCTCTCGTGGCCGCCGTCTCGTAACACTCACGCTGGCGGCTGTGGAAGGAATGGGCTGACGAACCAACACACTCAAGTCGCTCTTGGTATCGAGAGGCGAGAAGGTGACTGTTTGGTGAGCCTGGTGATTTTGCTATCACGACCTATGTGTTACCTAGGGACTCTGTGTTTAAGAATGGCAGCTGAGTCACCGGGATAACAACACTAAGTGTGTCAGGTTTGGTTTTAGTGGCCTCGCTTTCCGAAGAAAGCACCAAAGTTTTACCAAGACTGCCGGCACTAAGACAAGCGTCACTCGATCCTCGGTTGATCACTAGAGCCACGTCAACCACCGTGTCTCCCTGGTAAGTGCTGGAACTTAAACAGTGCAGACCTGGTTATAACTCGAACCGCAAGTGCTGGAACTTGCTGGACCTAGTCTCCAGTTGGTATTATGACTAACTTTTCTCTATCACAAGGATGTCTAGGATCTGTCGTGAAGCAACCCAAAAAGGTTTGTTTTAAGCCACCTAGTAGGCTGAATGCTTGTCGATGGTTTGGTAGGCTGAAGTAGTGTCTCTCTTGGTAGCGTTGTCCTGGTGAAAACATCCCCGGGCATGAAGGACACATCAGCGGGCCGGGGTAGACCCTCCGTCGACTGGGTTGTCATGGTGGTTGTGTCTCCGGGCATCAAGGGCATGCCGGAAGTAGTCGATCTTGAAGAGATGTTGTTCAGGCTTATTGAGTCTTTGGCAATGGTTATTTCTGGTAATTGTTGAGGCCCATTAGGTCGTGCTTGTTTTGGATTTAGTTTGGAGGGGTTCTTAGATGTGGACAGGGTATTTGGAAGGTTTGAACTGGAGCGTGTATCCACGTGTTCCTCCCTCGTATTTCGGCTTAGGTGGTGATGTGATATAGGTCTTGGAGAGGCTTGGGATGGTATTTCTCGGGTGCACGCCGTGGGTGGTGGTATTTGTGCGCATTGTGGAGGTGGCTGGAAGTGTGTATAGGGTCTTTGGTGGCCGAGTTGGTGACTGAAGTTGCGGCCACACGTGGACGCGTTAGGGCGGATGAATTAGTTCCCCCATTCGAGGTAATTTTCTATGGCTGAAGGTGGCAAAGTAGAACACGACTGTGAATATGGGGGACTCCGATGTTTCATTTTGGCGATGCGAACCTGGTTTGTTGCGTTCATAAGTTTATGCAACTGTGGAGCTGGTACTGGTTTCCGAGGCTGCATATCACCATCGCTGTAGAGAAAAAAGTCCCGCCCCCGGGGTTGGAGCTGGTATATCTTCTTCTCGAAGTTGCGGTAGTGGGGCTGGAGGTGGTGAAGGAGGTAGTACCAGATCCTGGCAGTCGTGTTGGGAGTACCGTCAACGCCGGAGGGTTCGTTGGCTGGACCAATTCTCACCCTGCCACATTGTCTAGTCTAGTAGGCGGAGCTAGTGGGCGAACCTGCTGCTCTTGGCGATGAATTTGCCACTTGTCGGAGCACGCCAAACCTGTTGGGGGGGAGAGAGAGTGGCCCCCCCAAGAGCGTGAGGAGGGATAGCCTTATGATGCCTTGTGTATTAAGCCGCTCACGAAGTAGGATGCAAAGGGAGTGGAAAGCTATATCATCGCCTTTTTATGGATATATAATTGTATTGCGCTCTGGCTCTTGCATAAACATGAAAAAGAGCATGGAATGAAGGTTATTTTCGATAAATACAGCTGCCAGGCGCTATGGTGATATTCCCCCCCCCCCCCCCACCCACTCTTTGAGATAAAACTGTCAAGAGTGGGACTGTTAACTATATGAGATGGAAGGTGATTCCACTCTTGGATGCTGTGGGGGCAAAATGAGTATCCAAATATATCGGTGCTTGCCTATGTGTGGTATTTTCGGTTGTGGCTACCTCTTGTTGATCGTATATTTGTAGGGTGTAAGTATGTGTCTTCGTCCATGTCTACTAGGTTGTTTGTGCTTTTGTATAGTAATTGTTGTCTGTGTATTTGTCTTCTTGCTGTAAGTGTGTCTAATTTAATGTCTTGTTTAAGCAAAGTGACCGATGTAGTGTGTCTGTAATCACATCTGATCCATCTTGCCAATTTATTTTGTATGGCTTCAAATTCATCAATGTTGTTGTGAGTGTGTGGAACCAAGACGGTGTCACAGGATTCAATGTGTGGTCGAACTAGTGTTTTAAAAGCTAAAATTTTGATTTCTGCGTTGCACCTCCTTAGGTTCCTGCACAGGAAAACCAGGGGCTTTGTTGGCTCTTGCCCTGACACTACTCACATGTGTGCTCCACCTCATGTCTGCTGAGAGGTGGACTCCCAAATACTTATGTGAATGGAAGGTATAAAGGTTGGTATTATGGAGTTTATAGGCAAAGCGGACAGGTTTTTTTGGAGCGGGTAAAACATATGTGGTGGCATTTGTCTGGTCTGAAAGTCATCTGCCACTTGGCTTTCCAGTCTTCAAGGGCAGTCAAGTAGTCTTGAAGTCGAATGCAATCGTCCCTATCAACTATTGGTTGGTAAACTAAACTATCGTCTGCTAATAGTCTAGTAGTAGAAATTAAAGATGATGGAAGATCATTGATGTATGAGAGAAAGAGAAGGGGACCAAGGACGGTGCCTTGGGGTACCCCCAAAGTTACAGAAACAGAAGATGAGTGGGAGCCATTGAGAACAAAATGCTGTTCTCGATTGGTTAGGAAAGTCGTAATCCAGTGAACAAGTGGTCCTCCGATATAGTAATCCAGTTTAGCGAACAGTTTACGGTGGGGGACTTTGTCGGATGCTTTGGCGAAGTAAAAAACTATGGAATCAACTTGTTTAATTTTAGACTAATTTAGGGACATGGATATGTCATGAGTCATTACAAGTAATTGCGTCTCGCACGAGCGTTTGGGCCAAAAGCCGTGCTGTGAGTCAGTCAGTATATTTTGGTTGCTAAACTAGTGCATTATATGTCTATGGAGGATGTGTTCTAAAGTTCTAAAATTTTGCAAGGAATTGAGGTTAAAGAAACAGGCCCATAGTTAACTGGGAGGGTTCTGTCTCTGGATTTAAATATTGGGGTCACGTTCGCCAAAAGCCAGTCATGGGGAAGTTGTCCAGTATCAAGAGTCTGTAAAAAAGTAACCTGCAGGATAGGGGCAAGAATGGCAGCATTCTGCCTCGATCACCAAAATGATCACTACCGTAAAAGATATAGTGAGATCAATTCAGAGCTATACAAATAATAATAATAATAATAATAATAATAATAATAATAATAATCTATCTATATATTACCGGACGCCTTACTCCCCGTAATGAGGTTGGCCATACACAGAAGGCCCCCAAGCGGACCTATTCCGAGCCATTCATTTTAGGATCCGTCCGACTCCGAGGCCCTCTATGCATCTTGTTAGTACTATTTTTCTACAGTGGTGTTCGGCTAGTCTAATCACTAACCTGCCTCACACTTAGATAAGCAGTACGGATTTGTATCAGGTTTACTCCCCTAGACAGGTTACCGACCAAGGCTGATGAGTCCCATCCACCCAGATTTTTAGGTCTCCCCTAGATGGGTTGCCGACCAAGGCTAACGAGTCCCATCCACCCATAATACAAATAATAACAATAATAATATAATAATAGCTGGATCGATATATTATAGCCTTTTCATAGAATCTTTTGTGAGTTTCTATGAGAATGTTATCAAGTTAAGTTAAGTTCTCTGATATCCAACCCTTGTAGCCTACTTAAATTAGTGATAAAACATTGAATAACAAATAATAGTAATACAAATGATTACTCCGAAAATATAGGAGTAGGCTTACTACCTATTAATTGCCGAGATTAGGGCGAACGATAATATGCAGAGTTGTCGACATTTCTCTGAGATATTCTTTTATTTAAATAGGCCCAACTTAAAAAAAACATTCCAAATTTAGGAAAACTAATTAAGCAATATAAAGAAAGAATAAAAGATAGCGACCTCAAAACCGTTACCAGTCGCGGACCTTACCCGAAAATTAATATAATTTTGTATTCAGCCTTCAATATAATTCACACCACTCTTGAAAGAGGGATATATATATATAATATACAGTATATTTTTGTTTTCTTCTATATTCCAACTACTCCCTCTCGGGCATAGGCTGAGAGCCTATGCCCGAGAGGGAGTAGGGAGAGCCTATTCACCGCTCAACACGGTGAATCCCGTGAGGTCTTGTTCCAGCCTAGGAAATGAGACAAGTGAAGCACGAGCTTCAACCAGCCCTCGCCAACCTGCTACCCCCAAAATGGGGATTGGGCCTGAGCATATAGATAGATAGATAGATACCCCCCTAAGAAAAAATCAAGAGGGGTAATATTTGCAACACTTCCAGTCTCTTTGAATTTTTCATACCAGTCTTTGATGCTATTAACATGTGGTGGATCTCGTCCATACTAATTTCTAAACTTGCGCTGAACTGCAATTGGTGATCTTGTTTCATGGTACCATAACACACACTCGAGCTTTCTCTTGCAAAGTCAGCATTTCTGTTACGATGGACTCGATTGGCGGACCGATTGATGACAGTGGCATCTGTAAGAAAACATTTTTTTTTAGTAATTGATCAACATAATGCCAAATTTTTATATTCCTATCTACCATACTTTTAAAGTTATAAATTGTATTAATCAGTTAAAGACTTTATGGACACCCTGTATATATATATATATATATATATATATATATATATATATATATATATATATATGTCGAGTGGAGAGCACACTCACGTGTGAATCTGCTTGACCTGGGTTCGATCCCAGCCAATGCGGACATTTAGAGGATATGGTAGTACGTCCTAGCATTTTTCACATGCTCCCACCCATTCGGGGGAAACTTCGACGATGTATACAGACTAATAATACACACAAAACAAAGCCACCCCAACAGCTTAATCTCTCTCGAACACGGTCAACACCCCCTTCTCCCCTCTACACTCTTCAGAAGATAGGAAGGTAGAAAGTAGCTACGAGGTGCCGTTGTAAAGTCTTATCCCTCAATACTTTCACCTGATATATGGGCCTCCTGGGACATCCTGTAAATATATATATATTAAAATGCCCCAGGAACGAAAGGACCGGCGCCACAGGCCAGGATAGCTATAAGGATCACCACACCAACTTCGTTTGTCTCCCTTCCACATAACTCCACATATGTATACGCCTCTCCAATCACAGCCTTCTAGTATACAACCCACATTACTTTATTCCTTAAATTTTTGTATGTACCGACTAAGTATGTATTTAATTAAGGTACCAACCATGCATGCAGACTATAATATTTTCATTGCGTAGGTACGACGGCGATCTGAAGACACCTCAGTAAATCTATGCCCCTCCCCCTCTGTTCTGGAGTCCACCGCGACTGTCCGGTAATACGAACCTCAGCCGTGTGACTCGCCTAGTCATTCTGGGCAATTATTTTGTTTCAATGCTCCCCAGGTCTCTAAACTTGAGATATTAATTGTTTCTTTGTTTGTTAATCCTTCACTTAAGACACTCGACTCATATCGATTGTTATTAGTACTGGCGATTAATACTATGTTCATGTTTCACCTTTGTTGCCAGTAATTCACTGAGATTCTTAACCACATTTGTGTAGGATTTATCCTCAACCTATTATGTACCCTATCCCTTGTGTGTTACTATTACTATTGCTTCAGATGAGAAAACATCCCCGACTACGAATCTATATTCGAGAGTTGGAGATCGAAATGATTATGTTGAGACGATTCTATAACTCCTCAAGATAGACGTTACCTGAATTAATATACCATCTACATGTCTATCTGATTACGTCAGCCCTGTACTTAGTGATATAACAATTATATGTACCTAACCTCCCGTTGTTTTATCCACTATAACTATATAATTATGTTCCCAACCTTCCTAATGCAACCTCCATATCACTAAACAAGATACCTAGGAGTAATTCCGAGATTTAATTAGGCAATTACTCATTGATTAGGAAAGCCCCCAGACCATCCCCAATTTCGTATGCAGGCCTGTGCTTAGGTAAGGTCGTGCCGGACAATATCGTTGTATTAATTTCGCGTGAGTTTGGCTACGGGTCAAACTCGGTACAACCGCCTCAAAATTGTTACCCCATGAAAACCCGTTTTTCTATGTATGCCACCGATCCACAGAAAACTAACTCTATACCCTGTGCTTGTACTAATCCATATCTGTTGATTTATATAATTAATAATGTCCAATTTGTATACGATCATCTCCAGAGAAGTGCAGGAAAACTACCTAGTCTCTCTCTCTCCATTATGAGATAGATCGATGTCACTCATGCATGTACCCATTCCTAAGTTAAAGAAAAAGTTTTATCCACAATACTCTGCTTAGTGACCGCGTGCCCAGTGGTAACCTTTTGAGCCACCCTGTCCTTTTCCTCTCCCCGTAGGCCTACCAACCCAACTTCACAACCCTTCCCCTCGCATGACGCCCATCAGGATGTTTCATATTCCGTGCCGAGTCAATTCCGACTCGAACCCCAGTATACAGAGAGTGCAAACCGGCCTATTCTTGTATCTCTTTCAACGATCCTCTAACCTAAGTAAACCACACTCACCACCTGAACCGTAGGGTAAAGCGCGCGAGGCTATGCCTCCCTCCCACCCCCTTGAAAGAGGGTAGGCCATAAAATGTCCCCTCCACCGACCCCAAGCTCAGCTGTTTCGTTTTAGTGCCTAGGATATTATATGAACCAGAAATTGCCCGATCGATATGGATATGACACAGAGGCACTGCCCATGTCGAATCGTATTCCGTGCATTTCAACCAGGTTTCATTCGCATTTTTTTTACGAAGAAAAATACCGTCATTCGTGCATGCATTCGTTTCGTAAGTTAAGTCTTCTTTTTCATTCACCATTGTGTTCCTCCTTTCCACACCTATTATACGTCTAACCAGTCACCCCTTCTAGTCCACAGTACTCTGTTTCGTATCTCTGTTGTTTTATATAAGATTAATTATGACCAATCTGCATACGATCCTCTCCAGAGAGCTCCAGGAAGCCACCTAGTCACTCTCCATTTAAGAAGATAAACGTATGTAGCCCCATGCTCCGGGATTCGTTTCTAGCACCTAAGTAGTTATATAATTGAACTTGAGTTATTCAACCAGGTTCTATACTTTTATATTAACGACGGCAAAACTACCGTCATTCATGCATGTCAACTTTTCCTAAGTTAACTCTCATTTATCCACCAATACTTTGCGTAGTAACAAGCGTGCCCAGTTGTAACCTTTTTAGTCGCCTGTCATCATTCTCTTCCATACCAACCCAAATCCATAACCCCCCCTAAAAAAACCGCCATCAGGATGTTTTTATTTCGTGCCGAGTAGGTCATTTCTCAAGCTTCCGTAAACAGAGAGTACAAACCTATTCTGGTACCTTCTTTAACTATCCTCTAACCTCACTAACCGGGGTACCCCTACCACCTGGGGCAGCGAATTAATGCGTGCGAGGCTAGTCCCCCCCTTCCTCCCCTCGAAGAGGCCAGCTTCTCCCCCTCGCGCAGGCCTACAGACATCCTACATGCCCGCCAAATTCTTGCTAGAAACTCCGGGTACCTACAACCTATACCAACCTCCAAGTTTCAATTCCCGCCTAAATCCTATTCCTATCCCGTTCCTATCTAACCCCCAAGTCCCCCTTAACCCGTCTTAGATTCCTAATAGCATTTTCAGCTAGCTCAGAGGAGGATCCTAGAGATAATATTAACGTAGACTGCCTTACCGCTTGAACCCAAAGGCGCTGAACAAACTATTTTTTTTCCCTCCCCCAACATCCTCCTCTCAACCCCTATTAATAATTTGTCTTAGAGTAAATGTCAGAAAAGGTAAATCATATTGCGGCCTACATGCTAACTTTATAATAGACCTTTAATGCTACCCTCTTCAACCAAGGGATTAAATTAACTTGTGTTCCCCTCCGACATCCAAAAGTTAGGCAAAGGAACCCCCTCTGCCCCCCTCAATATATAAGTTCCCGCGCCGAAACCAAGCCAGTTCCGGAGGTAGACGCCCACGCAACGGAAGTGCCGCACTCGTGGATGTATTACCCCAACTCCACCCTCAGGATATACAGTGATTTTCGGTGTTCGCGATCCAAGTGCATCCGTGAGGGAGTGAATCAATCCTTGACAAATATATTGTTGCAACTGGGAAACCAGGGGCAAGATTATATCTTTCAACAACAGATTTACGAATTCTTTTGATTGTCTTATAAACGTATTGTCAGCCGGCTCACCACTACTTTGGGTTTAAGAGCAATCATAACTCATAACCGGTCTAAGGTAGAAAGATCTTGTTATGTTAGAAGGGATTACGCGAGTTTAGGAGAAGACTCGACGAGAAAGATTCCTGGGCAAACAATTGTCTGACCGAAAGGCGAAAAGCCGCTCGCACGTCTGAACCTCCCATAAGGCCAGAATAGTAAGAAAAGTCGTTCTCCCGACTGTCTTACGTTAATTCGATCCACTGTTTTCTCTGGCTACGCCGATGGCAGAGGCATTTAAGGCTTTCAGTAGGAGTCCCATAACGATGTGCCACCAACGGCTAGACAAATTAGCACAACTGTACACTTCTCTACACTCCCGGACAACTTGGACGGCAAAAGAGTCGCTGTTAGCCCCCAACACACCAACTCAAGATAACGAGATGCCTAGCCTTGTGATTTAAGTAATCTACGTATCTTCAAATCCGCGAGCAGTGCTAAGAGACGATACAAAGGCCACTAACCTACCCCCGCGCTCCAACATCTATTGTTCGTGCGAATCCTATTACGGACCATATACCCGAGTGTGTTATTAAAATAAAACTGTATTACAAACCATTTATCCGAGCTTTTCTATGTCCTCTGTTGATTCCCTTTGTGTAATTTGCAATAAATCCAATAGCCCAGTCTTGCAGAACTCACCTATACCAAGTTAAACCTGTATAAAATCAGGGCATAACATATATATATATATATATAATTTTAGCTTGAACGTCCCTTTATTTTGGCCCTGTCACTCTTTCAACTCTGGGGGAGGCACTCGCTGCAGGCAGTTCTGCCTTTTGTCTCCCTCATTCACATAGGAAAAAAACAAAAAAAACAAAAAAACAATATATATATATATATATATATATATATATATATATAATCAAATTGGAATAATTCTAGCTATAAAGGACTAACATTATCATACTATCTACCCCTCTCTCCCTTACGTATCCTAATATAATCTCTTCTAAGGACGTACTCTCTGGACTTAAAACTAAGAAGGTGTACGGACTGGATGATGTTCCTCATGTACTCAAAAACTGTTCTTCCATGCTGACTACCTGCCTAGGCAAACTCTTTCGTCTCTGTATTTCCTTTAACGTCTTTCCTTCTTGCTGGATGTTTGCTCTCATTCAACCTGTTCCATAGTGATGGGCGATACAAGTACTTTCATTTCGATACGATACCAAGTATTTTTCATTTCAGTATCGGTGGTATTGAGTACCGATACCGAGTACTTTGCTTCTAGTATCGGTTATTGTAAGTATTTTACATAAATATAGTACAGGGGTAATAATATATTAATACCAACCATGAAATCAATCACATTATTTCTATTAATACTGTAATAAGATTAAATTAAATTTACTATATAAAATAATTATTACTATAACTATTAATACTATATTCAAATATTATGTGAAGATGCACATATCGATTTACATAGGATTATACTTAATTTGAGTGACGTTAAGACAGATATGTGTTATAATGAATCATAAATATAATTTTTGTTTTTAATTCTTTAATAACTGAAGATATATTTATCTTCACTGTAGAAAAAGACGAGAGCACCATACAATAATTATTAATAGTGCGCAAATTAATAAATAATAGTCCATTACTTTTCTGTTAGACCTATAAACCCATTTTATTTAGTCATCAAGTCGTGGCGACTAAACAAAATGGGTCTATAATAGAAAAGTAATAGACTAGTATCTATTATTTGCATTATTTGGCACTAATTGTATTCATTTCACGATTATTTTGCATGTGCTTCTCAAGTACTCATAATACTCGATACCAAGCCTTCAGAATCGATACTTTCAAGTCTATCTATCTATCTATCTATCTATCTATATGCTCAGGCCCAATCCCCATTTTGGGAGTAGCCGACTCAAGACAGAGCAAGAACAGGGAAAACACAAAAACAACATAAAACAAAAAATAAACACAGATAAAAAACACAAACTCTCACACATCCAGGTCACCCAGGAGAAGACCCAGAGACCAGGGTTACCAAGGTCGCTCCAGCACTCCCCCGGCCCCTGACCACCCGGAGAGGTTCCGATCTCGGCAGGCAGACATGCAGCGGAGCCAAAGCCACAAGCCCTCCCACCACACTTCCAGGCACACCCTTCATATTAATCGTCTCCCCGGGCCAGGCGCCTGATGGACTATTATCTAGTCTAACTTGCGCCCGACCCCTTACTCCAAATGACCACGTGTTCACTCAACTATTCACAAGCATTCTCCATTCACTCCTGTCCACCACCACTTCCCCTGCCTGATCTATAGTCATTCCTCTATCATCCAAAGCCTTTCTTACACAGTCTCTCCATCTCAATGGGGGTCTTCCTGCCCTTCTATCTCCCCTTGTACCTGACTCACATATTCTCTTTGTAAGCCTTTCATCTCCCATTCGTTCAACATGACCATACCAGCTCAGCACCCTTCTGTCCACTCTGGCTGACAAATGTTCCTGCTGCCCCACTTTCCTACGTATCTCTTCATTCCTCAATCTGTCTCTATGAGTAACTCCACACATTTCTTTCAAGTACAGAGGTAGTATCGGAAATATCGATACTTTGGTATCGATACGCCCACCACTACTGTTCCAAGGAAGGGTGACCGCTCTCAACCCTCTATCATCCAATTGCTTTCATCTCTTGCATCTCTAAATTTGTTTAAACTATTCTGAATTCAAAATTTCTTAAGCATATGTCTTCCCATAATCTAATTTCAGATCGCCAGTATGACGATCTTTCTTATCTTACTAACTCTTAGTCATCCTCCTTTCGTGACTTCGGTGAGACTATTTCTATTGCAATAGCCATATTGAAAGCCTTCGACAGAATCTGGCACAAATCTCTAATCTCCAAACTACCCTCCTTCGGTTTATATACCTCTACCTCTGCCTTTGTCTGTAATTTCCTTTCTGGCTGTTCCATAGCTGCGGTTGTGGGCGGCCACCGGTCACTTCCTCAATCTTTTAACTCTGGTGTACCTCAGGGTTTTGTCCTGTCCCCAGTATTCTTTCTAATATTCATCAATGATCTTCTTAATTGTACCTCTAGTCCTATCCACTCATATTCTGATGACTCTACCTTACACTATTCAACTAGTTTTCCAGAACGACCCAGCATGCAATCATTCCAAAACTCACGTGATGACGCCATAGCACGCCTATCTTTGGATCTATCAAGTATTTCCGATTGGGGCAGAGCAAATTTTGTTATTTTCAATGCTTCCAAAACCCCATTTCTCTATTTATCTACCCGTCAAGAACTTCCACACGTCTATCCCAAATATTTCAACAATACACAAATCAACCCTTCATCTTCTCTCAGTATTCTTAGTGTTTATTTTTCTTCTGGTCTTTCTTGGAATGATCATATTACCACTCTTGCTAATACAGCTTCCCATAAGTTAGGGTTTTTTACCCCTGCACAGCTTGTTGCTCTGTATAGGGCCACAGTGCGTCCATGTATCAAGTATTGTTCGCATGTGTTGGGAGGTTCAACCCATACTGCACTTCTTGAAAGGGTAGAGTCAAAGGCATTTCGTCTCATCAACTCACCTCCTCTTACCATATCCCTACAATCTCTCTCTACACATCGCAATGTTGCATCTCTCTCACTCTTCTACCACTATTTCAATAATCAGTGTTCGTTAGAGATTTCTCAGTGTATACCTCCTCCCTTACGGAGAGTGGGGGGCACCCGCCTCTCAACACACTCCCACCCCTATACTGTTCAACTCTCTAACCGAAGATTGAACCAATTTTCCCAGTCTGTCTTCTACTCAACAAACAAGCTTTGGAACTATCTCCCTCAATCTGCCTTTCCCTCATCTTATGAGTTAAGCTATTTCAAGGTCTGTGTGTCCAGACATTTTGACTCTAACGTACCTTGAATTTGGCTAAGTCACTCTTTCAACTTTGGGGGAGACACTATAACAACCACTTTGACTTTTGCCTCCTTCCTTCACATAGCAAATAAAATGCCCCATTGTATAATATAACACGAACACAGGTCATTGTACAATGTACAGTACACGTAAAACTATTATCAATACAATTATGATATGAACATTGAATTATTGAATCCGGAGACAAGCTGAAAAGTTGACGACGTGCAGCGATAATAATCACATCATTTGTCATTCTCATAATTATTCTCCTAGAAGAACAGAGTATATCACATTGCCTTTATCACACTATCATCCAATAACCTCCACTACAAGAAGTGGTACAGGTCGATGGTCTCAACACTTTTAGGATTACTGCTAACAATTTATAGGGTAAATCCATAAGATGAAATTATATTTCTTGAAAAATTGCTATAAAAGCAGTTAAATATATTGCGAATTTGTGTTCATATAGCCTAATACAAATGGAAAAGCTACGAAATTCATGGGACAAATTGATGTTTTTTTAACAAATCTGCATTAGCAGTTTATATTCAATAATTATACAATGCAATCGAGTTGCTGTAACCTGTCTGTCCCATTGATAACCTACACCTGTCCCATTGCTAACCTACACCTGTCTGTCCCATTGATAACCTACACCTGTCCCATTGATAACCTACACGTGTCCCATTGATAACCTACACCTGTCTGTCCCATTGATAACCTACACCTGTCCCATTGATAACCTACACCTGTCCCATTGATAACCTACACCTGTCTGTCCCATTGATAACCTACACCTGTCCCATTGATAACCTACACCTGTCCCATTGATAACCTACACCTGCCCCATTGATAACCTACACCTGTCCCATTGATAACCTACACCTGTCCCATTGATAACCTACACCTGTCTGTCCCATTGATAACCTACACCTGTCCCATTGATAACCTACACCTGTCCCATTGATAACCTACACCTGTCTGTCCCATTGATAACCTACACCTGTCCCATTGATAACCTACACCTGTCCCATTGATAACCTACACCTGTCTGTCCCATTGATAACCTACACCTGTCCCATTGATAACCTACACCTGTCCCATTGATAACCTACACCTGTCTGTCCCATTGATAACCTACACCTGTCCCATTGATAACCTACACCTGTCCCATTGATAACCTACACCTGTCTGTCCCATTGATAACCTACACCTGTCCCATTGATAACCTACACCTGTCCCATTGATAACCTACACCTGTCTGTCCCATTGATAACCTACACCTGTCCCATTGATAACCTACATCTGTCCCATTGATAACCTACACCTGTCTGCCCCATTGATAACCTACACCTGTCCCATTGATAACCTACACCTGTCCCATTGATAACC
The DNA here is from genome assembly GCA_032716605.1 of Paralithodes platypus. Lineage (NCBI taxonomy): Eukaryota > Metazoa > Arthropoda > Malacostraca > Decapoda > Lithodidae > Paralithodes > Paralithodes platypus. The sequence goes on along the minus strand of CM064497.1, from coordinate 16,525,114 downwards.
TACACCTGCCCCATTGATAACCTACACCTGTCCCATTGATAACCTACACCTGTCCCATTGATAACCTACACCTGTCCCATTGATAACATACACCTGTCCCATTGATAACCTACACCTGTCCCATTGATAACCTACACCTGCCACATTGATAACCTACACATGTCCCATTGATAACCTACACCTGTCCCATTGATAACCTACACCTGTCCCATTGATAACCTACACCTGTCCCATTGATAACCTACACCTGTCCCATTGATTACCTACACCTGTCCCATTGATAACCTACACCTGCCCCATTGATAACCTACACCTGTCCCATTGATAACCTACACCTGTCCCATTGATAACCTACACCTGTCCCATTGATAACCTACACCTGTCCCATTGATTACCTACACCTGTCCAATTGATAACCTACACCTGTTCCCTTTACAACCTGCACCTGTCCCATTGATAACCTACACCTGTCCCATTGATAACCTACACCTGTCCCATTGATAACCAAAACCTGTCCCATTGATTACCTACACCTGTCCCATTGATAACCTACACCTGTCCCATTGATAACCTACACCTGCCCCATTGATAACCTACTGTACACCTGTCCCATTGATAACCTACACCTGTCCCATTGATAACCTACACCTGTCTCATTGATTACCTACACCTGTCCCATTGATAACCTAAACCTGTCCCATTGATAACCTACACCTGTCCCATTGATTACCTACACCTGTCCTATTGATAACCTACACCTGTTCCCTTGACAACCTACACCTGTCTCATTGATAACCTACACCTGTCCCCTTGATAACCTACACCTGTCCCATTGATAACCTACACCTGTCTGTCCCATTGATAACCTACACCTGTCTGTCCCATTGATAACCTACACCTGTCCCATTGAAAACCTACACCTGTCTGTCCCATTGATAACCTACACCTGTCCCATTGAAAACCTACACCTGTCTGTCCCATTGATAACCTACACCAGTCCCATTGAAAACCTACACCTGTCTGTCCCATTGATAACCTACACCTGTCCCATTGATAACCTACACCTGTCCCATTGAAAACCTACACCTGTCTGTCCCATTGAGAACCTACACCTGTCCCACCAAGCACCTCCCTCCCCACACCTGCTTGAACACACACCTGTCCCTCACATGTTTACCTCCAACATTTATTTCAATATGTTCAGTATCAGTTCTTCATCAGTTAAAGTGACATTGATTTACTTTCTTTATAATTATTAGATTTTGCATATATACTTTGTAAATTATTTATATTTTATTGAATTTTTGTTTAGACCACGATAATATTTAGCCATTATTTAACAGTTTATAGCCAATGTACACACACACACACACACACACACACACACACACACACACACACATATATACCTAACCCCTCCCATGATTTACATTTTAGATTTAGGCACTTTCTACCATACAGCGTGATTCTTGTTATGATATATCTACTTCCCGATGATTTCCATCAACAGAGACATTTTTTTTAGTTAAATGTATAGTTGAGATACAGTTAAACCCTATGAATGCCCGAGGTTTTTCCTGGGCTGAATATAATTTATTACTGATAGCCAGAATAGAACATAATGGCGTTATCGTACTGAATGGGTTAAGGGGAGGTATTTAGTTTCTTCCCTAGAACTCCATCAAGCTTAAAATTACACCCCCTAGACCCCCTTTCAAGATAAATTTTTACATTTTTCGGTAGAAAAATTTCCCGGCCAAAGGCCGGTTCCTCTCAAATTACAGGCTCGCTATCGCTTGCCAGGAAAAAATCGACACCTAATGGCACGAAAGTTCTTAAAATTTACAGAAATGGGGCGAAAGTTCTTAAAATCGCCAAACTAAAGGGGGCGAGCGTCTTAAAATCTAAAAAGCAATGGGACTAAACATGAGAGAGAAAGGGGTCCAAAAAAAAATCCCTCAAGTGGAAATCTCCCCTTAATCTGAGGGACCAAGGACTCGTCTACCTTTCTAGTGCTTCATTAATACTACTAAGTCATCATCCAATTCTGCGGAGAGACGCAGAAAGGCTAATACAGATTCCCTATATCCCATATTTCTGATAGACCTATAAGTATTAGTACGCAATCTGTCTTGTTACATAACTGCCCCATCACACGCAAATGGATATATATACCTACTTTGCCACACACATATACACACACACACACACACACATACAGACATACCTTCCTACTCCCAGCTACGTACACTAATTTTCATCCTTTCACTCAATCACTCCCATATGGGAAGTTATCTCACCCACACACACACACACACACCTGTCCAAGTCAACACATTTGCAGGCACACCTTAATCAGCCTAAAATAACACACATTCCCTCATCTCTCATCACCCCGATATCACACACACACACACACACACAACTCTCATCACATATAGGCTACCTCTGCCTAGCCACACACACACACACACAACTCTCATCACATATACCTCTGCCTAGCCACACACACACACACACACACACAACTCTCATCATATTATAGGCTAGCTCTGCCTAGCCACACACACACACACACAACTCTCATCACATATACCTCTGCCTAGCCACATACACACTCACACACACACACACAACTATCCTCACATATGCCTCTGCCTAGCCACACACACGCACATCTATCACCTGTCCAAGTCAATATATCCAGTGACACACCTTAAGGGGAGACTCCAGGAATATTCATGCTCAGCTTCTATAAGAGACTCATTGCTGGCCTTTTGCCATATATATGGTAATGGTGTAACGCTGACTCGCTGAAATTTTCATCGTTCTATGTCTGCGCGTGCGCGCGTGAGCGCATTTTTTTTTTTTTTTTTACTAAATGTTTGAATTCCCAAAATCAACTTTGCAATTTTTTTTTATATTTTGTATGAGGTACCTTATATAGATTGTCTATACCACCTCGGAAGCTTATTGCCAATTTGATACGTGATCATGCTGAAAACCGCAGGTAAATATCAATATAAATAATTGGGCCAATTTCCTATCCTAAATAAATAATTTGAGTATGGAAAATATTTCCCAAACTCAATAAGCTTCCGAGGGACTTGGTATGTATACTTGTTCTAATTATGTGGAGAAAATAGAGACAATCGGACAGTAATTTGTTCCAAAATATCCACAGAAGGTGAATAAACATACTTAGAGACATTATACTAAGAGAGATTGAAATTTACTCGTACGTAAAATTTCCCAGTCACAGTCCGCGCGAGCTTTTTCCTTCAGTTACCCCTATTAAAGGTTCGTCATGGTCGGTGCCACCCGCTCGCAAAGAAAACTCGAATATTTGGGAGACTAAAGTATTTTGTATTAATATTTATAATAGATTTTATACCAAAATCCATGATATTGGGGCCCCCCCAAGGGGGCCCTAGGGATATCCTATGGGTGTTTATGCCCTCATATGATAATTTCTATTGCTTACAGCAGCCCTTTAGACTACAGACAAAAAACAAAATGTTGGGTGGCTGAAAAAAAAAAAATCGTTTTTCGGGGGTCGAGGTCGAGGGGTTATGGATGCGATATGTTTTTTTGTTCCTTCCTATGCTATTCTCCTATGTTGAAAGAAGCATTATAGAACAAAAACAGAAACATTAGAAATTTAAGCTGAGTTAGGAAAAAAACCAGGAGTCTCCCCGGGAGCCCACCTCGCTTCTTTTCTCTTTCTCTCCCTCTCTCTTTGGCTTGTATCCATTCGGCCCCATTCAGCCTACTGTATTAAGACGTTTTCCCCCCATCCAGGTGTCAATATTTTCCTGGCGAGCGGTAGCGAGCCAGCATATATATATATATGTTAGTATAGCCAGGTAATAGATTATCTTTTAAACAGACGAGGTTAAAGGCAACAGAAGTTTCAGCATTCAGTATTTTATTGTTACAGCTTTCAATATTTCTAACAATTTTCCTCTGGGGTTCAGAGATGAGGTACAACAGGTTAGCAAAATTCATGGTGGATCCAACGTTTCACAAGTAAACATCTTGCATCTTCAGGGAATGGGCAGGTAATGATTAGAATAAGGGCAAAGCAACATATTTATACAAAATTCGGGGATCAAGAATAGGTATTTTTTTTCCTCGAATTTTGTATAAATATGTTGCTTTGTCCTTATTCTAATCATTACCTGCCCATTCCCTGAAGATGCAAGATGTTTACTTGTGAAACGTTGGATCCACCATGAATTTTGCTAACCTGTTGTACCTCATCTCTGAACCCCAGAGGAAAATTGTTAGAAATATTGAAAGCTGTAACAATAAAATACTGAATGATGAAACTTCTGTTGCCTTTAACCTCGTCTGTTTAAAAGAGAATATATATATATATATATATATATATATATTTTACAACAAGCTAAATGTGTAAATTTTTCCATAGCAAAATGTCTACGGTGAAGCCGGATTTCTCCATACAATGCTGGCTCGCTATCGCTCGCAAGAAAGAAATCGACACCTGAATGGGGATAAACGTCTTAAAACAGTTTGCTGAATGGGGCCGAATGGATACAAGCCAGGGAAAGAGAGAAAAGGAGAGAAAGATACACAAATCCGGTGACCCCCTTAAAATTACACAGATTCTCTCCTCTTCCATCACACACCCATCATATTCACATTCACACCTGCCTAGTCATATACTGTACTGTATAATTATACACCTGTCTGGATATACACACACACCTGCCTAGACATACATACACCTGCCTAGCCATATACACACACCTGCCTAGACATACACACACCTGCCTAGCCATACACACACCTGCCTAGCCATATACACACACCTGCCTAGACATACACACACCTGCCTAGCCATACACACACCTGCCTAGACATACACACACCTGCCTAGCCATATACACACCTGCCTAGACATACACACACCTGCCTAGCCATACACACACCTGCCTAGACATACACACACCTGCCTAGCCATACACACACCTGCCTAGCCATACACACACCTGCCTAGACATACACACACCTGCCTAGCCATATACACACACCTGCCTAGAAATACACACACCTGCCTAGCCATACACACACCTGCCTAGACATACACACACCTGCCTAGACATACATACACCTGCCTAGACATACATACACCTGCCTAGCCATACACACACCTGCCTAGCCATACACACACCTGCCTAGACATACATACACCTGCCTAGACATACATACACCTGCCTAGACACACACACACCTGCCTAGCCATACACACACCTGCCTAGACATACATACACCTGCCTAGCCATACACACACCTGCCTAGACATACATACACCTGCCTAGCCATACACACACCTGCCTAGACATACACACACCTGCCTAGACATACACACACCTGCCTAGACATGCATACACCTGCCTAGCCATACACACACCTGCCTAGACATACACACACCTGCCTAGACATACACACACCTGCCTAGACATACACACACCTGCCTAGGCATACACACACCTGCCTAGCCATACACACACCTGCCTAGACACACACACACCTGCCTAGCCATGCACACACATCTGCCTAGCCATACACACACCTGCCTAGACATACACACACCTACCTAGCCATACACACACCTGCCTAGACATACACACACCTGCCTAGACATGCACACACATCTGCCTAGCCATACATACACACACCTGCCTAGACATACACACACCTGCCTAGCCATACACACACCTGCCTAGACATACACACACCTGCCTAGACATGCACACACCTGCCTAGACATGCACACACATCTGCCTAGCCATACATACACGTAGCCTTCATCCCTCACTCACACACACACATACTTTCCTCATATTAATATATACATCTAACTGATCACATACGCACCTTCATCAACCACACAACTAGATTCCCCTTCCACACACACACACACACACACACACACCACTCAAATATACTCACTCATATACGAACACTTATCTCACCACCCAGATAAACTTACACACACAGACCCCCATTTCACCACTCATATAAGCACATACGCACCTCTCCAAGTCAATATGCCCAGGACCACACCTTCATCAGGTAAAATAAAAAAAATCTTCTTCTCCTTCACCTTGCTACCTCACATATATGAATTAATCCAGTCTGCTACATGCATTGGTCCTGTATTTATCATCACCACATAATACAAACACACATACACCTTCGTAACCACATACACTTTTCCTTCATCCTTTACACATAATATATATACAATCCTAATTTTTTCTATACACACACACACACACAACTACAAACATACACACACCTATCTCACCAACCAAATACACACACACACACCTATCTCACCAATCAAACACACACACACACACGTATCTCACCAACCAAACACACACACACACACACATCTCACCAACCAAACACACACACACACCTATCTCACTAACTCTCTCCACACACACACACACGGCTATCTGAGTTCTCAATTAAACTCCCACACACTATTGTCCAAGTCCATATACCCAGTGATACAGCTTCATCAGGTTAAATAACACAGATACCCTCCTCTCCATCACCCCACCAACGACACCAACCAGGGCACACCCATCATCATCATCATCATCATCATCATCACATACACACACACTCTGCCTAGCCACACACACACACACACACACACACCTGTCAAAGTTAATATACTTAACACCACAGCTTCACCATGTAAAATAACACATCTTCTCTCCTATCCCATCACCCCGACACCACACATACACACTACCATCATCATGATCACATACACTCACACACATTCTGCATTACAAACCTACATAACTATCTCAGCACTAAAACTCACACACACACACACATCTGGCCAAGTCAATACACTCAGTGACAGCTTCATCTTGTAACACAACAGAGGTTCCCTTCTCTCCCACCATCCCACCATACATACATACCACCATCATCATCATCATCACCATCATCATCATCATTTCATCATATAAACTCACACATTTATCACAAACCAATATACTTCTCTAACACACATACAGTACACCTGTCTCTGCACCCAATAAACTGACACACATCTGTCCAAGTCAATATAGCTAGTGGCACAGCTTCATCAGGTAAAATAACACGGATTCCCTTATCACACACCCCACCTGTCTAGCCACATACACATATTTTCTTCATTCCTCACACAAACAGTTCATATATCTTCTTTACTCCATCTACGCACACATATTGTTCAAACACACACAACTATCTCACCAACCAAACACACACACACACCTATCTTACCAACCAAACACATCTAACCAACCACACACACAAACACACTCTTATCTTACCAATCAAACACACGCATACACAAACCCAGACATCTATCTCACCACACACACACCTGTCCAAGTCAATATTCCCAGCACCACAACTTCATCAGGTAAAATAACACAGATTCCCTCCTCTCCATCACTGCCTCCCTTCTCTCCCGTCACCCCACCACCACCCACCTACACCACTAGCACCCCATCACCTCCCACCTCCTCTACCACCACCATCACCCACCTACACCATTACTACCCACTTCACCATCACCTCCTCTACCACCACCACTACCATCAGCACCCCATCACCTTCACCACCACCACCTGCACGCCATCACCTTCACCACCACCACCTGCACCCCATCACCTCCTCCACTACCACCCCATTATCTCCCACCTTCTCCACCACCACCAGCACCCCATCACCTCCTACACCACCACCATCCCATCTCCACCACCACCACCCCATCACCTCCTCCACCACTTCATCACCTCCTCCACCACCACAAGCAGCATCCCATCACCTCCTCCACCACCACCCCATCACCTCCTCCACCACCACCAGCACCCCATCACCTCCTCCTCCACCACCACCCAATCACCTCCTCCACCACCACAATCACCACCACCACCACCACCCCATCACCTCCTCCACCACCATCCCATCACCTCCACCTCCACCACTACTACCCTTTCGCCATCACCTCCACCTCTACTACCTCTTCACCATAATATTCCACCTCCTCCCCCATCACCACCAACAACAACACCATTATCTCCCTCCATCACCACTCCACTACCATCACCCCTTCCACCACCACCCCCTCCCTCCTCTTCCATCACCACCACCACCTCCAACCCCCTTAACCACTTCCACCACCACCTCCCACCCCCTTCACCACTTCCACCACCATCACCACCACCTTCCACCCACTTCACCACTTCCACCACCACTACCACCCCCTCCCTCCTCTTCCATCACCACCACCACCTCCCACCCCCTTCACCACTTCCACCACCATCACCACCACCTCCCACCCCCTTCACCACTTCCACCACCATCACCACCACCTCCCACCCCCTTCACCACTTCCACCACCATCACCGCCACCTTCCACCACTTCCACCCCCTTCACCACTTCCACCACCACTACCACCCTCTCCCTCCTCTCCCATCACCATCACCACCTCCCACCCCCTTCACCACTTCCACCACCACTACCACCCCCTCCCTCCTCTCCCATCACCACCACCCCCTTCACCATTACCACCACCATCACCTCCCACCCCTTCACCACTTCCACCACCACTACCACCCACTCCCTCCTCTCCCATCACCACCACCACCTCCCACCCCCTTCACCACTTCCACCACCACTACCACCCCCTCCCTCCTCTCCCATCACCACCACCACCTTCCACCCCCTTCACCACTTCCACCACCACTACCACCCCCTCCCTCCTCTCCCATCACCACCTTCCACCGCCTTCACCACCCCCACCACCATCACCACCACCTCCCACCTGAGAATTGCCTGCAGTCAAACCCAGAGCACCTTTACGAGACAGTGACAGGACAACTACGGACCATTTTGGGGACTCGAAAATATAATATCGCAAAGGAGCATTTTCTTTTGACAGTCAGATTTTTTCCAGCGTATGATCTGGAAATACAGTTGCGCTTCCTGTGGACTGGAACCTATATATTAAGGGGGGTCACCGGTTTTTTTATCTTTCTCTCCTTTTCTCTCTTTCCCTGGCTTGTATCCATTCGGCCCCATTCAGCCAACTGTTTCAAGACGTATATCCCAATCCAGGTGTCGATTTCTTCCTGGCGAGCGCTAGCGAGCCAGCATTGTATGGAGAAATCCGGCTTCGCCGGAGAAATTTTTCTATTGAAAAATGTACAAATTTAGCTTGCTGTCCAAACAAATATATATATATGCTGGCTCACTATCGCTCGCCAGGAAAATATTGACACCTGGATGGGGGTAAACGTCTTAAAACATTTGGCTGAATGGGGCCGAATGGATACAAGCCAAAGAGAGAGGGAGAGAAAAAAAAAGAAGCGAGATGGGCTCCCTTAACACAAATAAACCATTTCTATCGACAGTCAGGTCATTCACGGGTTTGCCCATTCTTGGTTCTCTCATCACAGCCCTGACATCTACTTCTCTCAACAGTACACCCAGTATCAGCCTGATACTGGGTGCACTGTTAAGGTTCACTGTATCTGAATCTAGGGTGGTCCTTTATACAAATCTTGTTTTTTGGGATCGGCTTTTGACCTGGACATTTTTCTACCGGAAAAAGGTGGTCAAGGGTGTTTTTTGTTTGAACTCGATACATAATGCTCAAAAATGGCGAAATAATCAAAACCCCCAATAATATATTTAACCCACTCTGTACCGGCGACGTCCTTTTAATCATGTTCTGGCAACTATCAGACGATTTTATTCAGCTTGGGAAGGACCTCTAGCACTAATAAGGCTTCAAACTATCTGAACCAACCCTTTTAACTACCGCAGATCGTTCCCAAGCTGCACAATATCGTCTTGATAGAGCTAGAATAAAATATAAGACACGTCGCTGGTACTCAGAGGGCTAAACACCACAATAGCTCCCCCCAAAACATAGGATCATATTCTTAGACCACTCACGGGTTTGCCCATTCGTGGTTTTCTTTCCATAGCCCTGGCATCAACTTCTCTCAATAGGCCATACATAATCAGGTGACCTGTTTTTTTGTTTATCTCCTTTTCTCTTTCTCTGGCTTGTATCCATTCAGCCATATTCAGCCTACTGTTTTAAGACATTTATCCCCATCCAGGTGTCGATTTCTTCCTGGCGAACGATAGCGAGCCAGCATTGTATGAAGATTTCCGGCTTCGCCGGAGTAATTTTTCTATCGAAAAATGTACAAATTTAGCTTGCTGTCAAAAACAGATTTAAAAATATGCTTGCTCGCCACCGCTCGCCAGGAAAAAATCGACACCTGCATGAGCATACGTCTTAAACAGTAGTATGAATGGGGCCGAATGGATACAACGCAGACCGAGAGAGCTAGAGAAAGAGAGAGAAACGAGGTGGGCCCCCTTAACTCTTTTAGGAGACCATAAGCAGTCTTTTATTTTATGTTGATTATAATAAGACGATTTTATTAAGTCTAGGAAAGGTCTGTGGGAATCAAAGGGTTAATGGAGGTCGAGTTTACCCCTTGGATTGCTAGAGGTCCTTCGTAAGCTGTATGCAATCGTCTAGGGTTAGCATGAATTAAATATTGCTGAAAGGTCTTAAGGGGGCTCACCTCGTTTTTTTTTTCTCTCTCCCTCACTCTCTGGGTTTTATCCATTCGGCCCCACTCAGCCTACTGTTTTAAGACGTTTATCCCTATCCAGGTGTCGATTTTTTTCTGGCGAGCGGTAACGAGCCAGCATATATTCTGTTTAAATATTTTTGACAGCAGGCTAAATTTGTACATTTTTCGATAGAAAAATTTCTCCGGCGAAGCCGGAGTTATCTATACAGTGCTGGCTCGTTATCGCTCGCCAGGAAAAATTTGACACCTGGATGGGGATAAACGTCTTATAACAGTAGGCTGAAGGGGGCCGAATGGATACAAGCCATAGCAAGAGAGAAAAAGAGAGAAAAAAGAAGGTCACCCCCCTTAAGCCACCACGGCAACATGACCACATCTCAACGTGACCGGAAATAACATAGCTTATAGTAAAATGACCTAAAACCCAAAGTATAGCACATCACTACAAAGCAAAGTATAAGTAGCAACAAATGACCTAAAACCCAAAGTATAGCACATCACTACAAAGCAAAGTATAAGTAGCAACAAATGACCTAAACCCCAAAGTATAGCACATCACTACAAAGCAAAGTATAAGTAGCAACAAATGACCTAAAACCCAAAGTATAGCACATCACTACAAAGCAAAGTATAAGTAGCAACAAATGACCTAAAACCCAAAGTATAGCACATCACTACAAAGCAAAGTATAAGTAGCAACAAATGACCTAAAACCCAAAGTATAGCACATCACTACAAAGCAACCTAAAACCCAAAGTATAGCACATCACTACAAAGCAAAGTATAAGTAGCAACAAATGACCTAAAACCCAAAGTATAGCACATCACTACAAAGCAAAGTATAAGTAGCAACAAATGACCTAAAACCCAAAGTATAGCACATCACTACAAAGCAACCTAAAACCCAAAGTATAGCACATCACTACAAAGCAAAGTATAAGTAGCAACAAATGACCTAAAACCCAAAGTATAGCACATCACTACAAAGCAAAGTATAAGTAGCAACAAATGACCTAAAACCCAAAGTATAGCACATCACTACAAAGCAAAGTATAAGTAGCAACAAATGACCTAAAACCCAAAGTATAGCACATCACTACAAAGCAAAGTATAAGTAGCAACAAATGACCTAAAACCCAAAGTATAGCACATCACTACAAAGCAAAGTATAAGTAGCAACAAATGACCTAAAACCCAAAGTATAGCACATCACTACAAAGCAAAGTATAAGTAGCAACAAATGACCTAAAACCCAAAGTATAGCACATCACTACAAAGCAACCTAAAACCCAAAGTATAGCACATCACTACAAAGCAAAGTATAAGTAGCAACAAATTACCTAAAACCCAAAGTATAGCACATCACTACAAAGCAACCTAAAACCCAAAGTATAGCACATCACTACAAAGCAAAGTATAAGTAGCAACAAATGACCTAAAACCCAAAGTATAGCATATCACTACAAAGCAAAGTATAAGTAGCAACAAATGACCTAAAACCCAAAGTATAGCACATCACTACAAAGCAACCTAAAACCCAAAGTATAGCACATCACTACAAATCAAAGTATAAGTAGCAACAAATTACCTAAAACCCAAAGTATAGCACATCACTACAAAGCAACCTAAAACCCAAAGTATAGCACATCACTACAAAGCAACCTAAAACCCAAAGTATAGCACATCACTACAAAGCAAAGTATAAGTAGCAACAAATGACCTAAAACCCAAAGTATAGCATATCACTACAAAGCAAAGTATAAGTAGCAACAAATGACCTAAAACCCAAAGTATAGCACATCACTACAAAGCAACCTAAAACCCAAAGTATAGCACATCACTACAAATCAAAGTATAAGTAGCAACAAATGACCTAAAACCCAAAGCATAGCACATCACTACAAAGCAAAGTATAAGTAGCAACAAATGACTTAAAACCCAAAGTATAGCACATCACTACAAAGCAAAGTATAAGTAGCAACAAATGACCTAAAACCCAAAGCATAGCACATCATTACAAAGCAACCTAAAACCCAAAGTATAGCACATCACTACAAAGCAAAGTATAAGTAGCAACAAATGACCTAAAACCCAAAGCATAGCACATCACTACAAAGCAAAGTATAAGTAGCAACAAATGACCTAAAACCCAAAGTATAGCACATCACTACAAAACAACCTAAAACCCAAAGTATAGCACATCACTACAAAGCAAAGTATAAGTAGCAACAAATGACCTAAAACCCAAAGCATAGCACATCACTACAAAGCAACCTAAAACCCAAAGTATAGCACATCACTACAAAGCAAAGTATAAGTAGCAACAAATTACCTAAAACCCAAAGTATAGCACATCACTACAAAGCAAAGTATAAGTAGCAACAAATGACCTAAAACCCAAAGTATAGCACATCACTACAAAGCAAAGTATAAGTAGCAACAAATGACCTAAAACCCAAAGTATAGCACATCACTACAAAGCAACCTAAAACCCAAAGTATAGCACATCACTACAAAGCAAAGTATAAGTAGCAACAAATGACCTAAAACCCAAAGTATAGCATATCACTACAAAGCAAAGTATAAGTAGCAACAAATGACCTAAAACCCAAAGTATAGCACATCACTACAAAGCAACCTAAAACCCAAAGTATAGCACATCACTACAAATCAAAGTATAAGTAGCAACAATGACCTAAAACCCAAAGTATAGCACATCACTACAAAGCAACCTAAAACCCAAAGTATAGCACATCACTACAAAGCAAAGTATAAGTAGCAACAAATGACCTAAAACCCAAAGTATAGCACATCACTACAAAGCAAAGTATAAGTAGCAACAAATGACCTAAAACCCAAAGTATAGCACATCACTACAAAGCAAAATAAGTAGCAACAAATGACCTAAAACCCAAAGTATAGCACATCACTACACAGCAAAGTATAAGTAGCAACAAATGACCTAAAACCCAAAGTATAGCACATCACTACAAAGCAAAGTATAAGTAGCAACAAATGACCTAAAACCCAAAGTATAGCACATCACTACAAAGCAAAGTATAAGTAGCAACAAATGACCTAAAACCCAAAGTATAGCACATCACTACAAAGCAAAGTATAAGTAGCAACAAATTACCTAAAACCCAAAGTATAGCACATCACTACACAGCAAAGTATAAGTAGCAACAAATGACCTAAAACCCAAAGTATAGCACATCACTACAAAGCAACCTAAAACCCAAAGTATAACACATCACTACAAAGCAACCTAAAACCCAAAGTATAGCACATCACTACAAAGCAACCTAAAACCCAAAGTATAGCACATCACTACACAGCAAAGTATAAGTAGCAACAAATGACCTAAAACCCAAAGTATAGCACATCACTACACAACAAAGTATAAGTAGCAACAAATGACCTAAAACCCAAAGTATAGCACATCACTACAAAGCAACCTAAAACCCAAAGTATAGCACATCACTACAAAGCAACCTAAAACCCAAAGTATAGCACATCACTACACAGCAAAGTATAAGTAGCAACAAATGACCTAAAACCCAAAGTATAGCACATCACTACACAGCAAAGTATAAGTAGCAACAAATGACCTAAAACCCAAAGTATAGCACATCACTACAAAGCAACCTAAAACCCAAAGTATAGCACATCACTACAAAGCAACCTATAACCCAAAGTATAGCACATAACTACACAGCAAAGTATAAGTAGCAACAAATGACCTAAAACCCAAAGTATAGCACATCACTACAAAGCAAAGTATAAGTAGCAACAAATGACCTAAAACCCAAAGTATAGCACATCACTACACAGCAAAGTATAAGTAGCAACAAATCACAGTATTGTATAATAAACCTTTTCATAAAATAACATAGCATACATTTACATAACATAGCATGGTTATATTTGACAAAGAGCGGCGAGGACATACCAAGGGCATCCAAAAGTCCTTCAATATACATTATACAGTTCCGTATAACGTATTGAATAATAATAATAATAATCTATCTATCTATCTATCTATCTATATGCTCAGGCCCAATCCCCATTTTGGGGGTAGCCGACTCAAGACAGAGCAAGAACAGGGAAAACACAAAAACAACATAAAACAAAAAATAAACACAGATAAAAAACACAAACTCTCACACATCCAGGTCACCCAGGTCTATATGTACAAATTGGTACACGTAAGTAATTGAAAACATATTGGTTCTACAATTGTTCGTTAATTACTTCAAACACACAATTTTGGCATTATACTAAAGCTGTCTAGTTGAATATAATGCCATCAAAGTGTACATGATTGGTTTGTTATATATTATGTCTACAATTCTGCACTCTCTGTTTACTGAAGAGCTCTCCTTGCCCCCTCCCCCCCTCTTTTTGTCTCTCTCACTCCCACTCTCACTCTCACTATCTCTCATTATTATATACATCACTTAACTTATCTCTGTTCTTGGCCTGTATACCTTTTGTCTGTCTCTTTTTGTTTATCTGTGAACCTCGCCATTTTCATTGCTTTCTATCTATCTATCTATCTCTATCTATCTCTATCTGTCTATCTACCCATCCATCCATCTCCCCCTCACCACATGCCTCGCCCAATCAACCTCACCCCAGTGAAAAAAATGAAACTCAAACATTGGATCGCAGGTTTTGGCACTTTAGCATATTAAGCAGCGGTCATTAAATACAGTACATCCAGCCACTTCAGTAAACGATATGGTCTTTCCGCCTTATATTCTGGCTATTAGTAGACGATTTTATTCAGTTTGGGTTGGCATTTGGGAAGTCAGAGTTTTTTTTTATATATTTGTTGCTCTATTCATTCCTAGAGGTCCTTCCTAAGCTGAACGCAATCGTCTAATCTGTGTCGACTTAGCTTCTCACCAACCCCGGATCCAGACATATTCCGAAGCAAATTTGTTCGATCGGTTACATCAGAGAGAGAGAGAGAGAGAGAGAGTATAGGGGAATAAACCTTATATAAATCCGTACTGCTTACCTAAGAGTGAAGTGAGTTAGTGAATGGACTAGTCACACACCACTGTAGAAAACTAGAGTATAGTCACACACCACTGTAGAAAACTAGTGCTAAAAAAATACATAGTGGGCCTCGTAGTCCGACCGTCGGACAAACATTAAGGGGGGTTACCGCCCTTTTGTTTATATCTTTCTCTCCTTTTCTCTCTTTCCCTGGGTTGTATCCATTCGGCCCCATTCAGCCAACTTGAAAACATTGAGACATTTATCCCCATCCAGGTGTCGATTTCTTCCTGGCGAGCGATAGCGAGCCAGCATTGTTTGGAGAAATCAGGCTTCGCTGGAGACATTTTTCTATCGAAAAATGTACAATTTTAGCTTGATGTCAAAACAAAAAGTATATATATGCTGGCTTGCTACTGCTCGCCAGGAACATATTGACACCTGGATGGGGTTAACGTCTTAAAACAGTAGGCTGAATGGGGCCGAATGGATACAAGCCAAAGAGAGAGGGAGAGAAAGAGAAAAAAAGCGAGGTGGGCTCCCTTAAGTTGAGTGTCAAGTGGTCAATCCTGTAAGTCCTTATATAAACTGGCACGGGTTGTCCTTTCACAGGGGACAGGTCCACTTGGGGGCATTTTGTGTATGGCCAGCTTCATAAGAAAGGGGAGGAAGGCAACCGACAATATATAGATAAATAGATAGATAGATTACTAAAACAATGTTCAACAGAAACACAATAACGTTTTTACCCTAATAATTTATTTATAATGCCATCAAAATTGTCCATGGCATTAAAACAGAGTTGATGTTGTTGTAATAATTGAGTTTTATTTATCGTATTATGTTGAATGGCAGGAACCTGTTGGTGTATGTAGGATTGGGTGTGTGAATGTTTGTGTGTAAGAGAGAGAGAGAGAGAGAGAGAGAGAGAGAGAGAGAGTTACAATTATAACTTTCGTCAAAATGTATGTAATCACACGGCTTTTAATGTAAAATCACCGACAGATAAAGGTGCTATTTCTTGAATAATTATGACACGGTGATGACATATTTGAAACATTCCCTTTCAACATATGGCCGAGTCAGTGTTTCCCTCAATCAATGGTCACTATTTTATGTTTGTCATATAGGAGTGTACCAGCTACATGTGTCCGCGGTTGTACTAATTTTGTTTGAATCTATTTTTTGCAACAAAATTGCAGTAATGTAAAACAAAAGTCAGATGCGAATTTGCACTTTGGCGAGAGGCTCTTGGTAAATTGACTTTCTGAATCCCAATGAAAAGCAAAAATGATCCCTTTGTGTCCAATGGACGAGATCTCTCTCATGAATTCTCCCATTTTTTGTTCTATTTTTTTTTCTCGTTTATGAAAAGCCAAAACAAATTTCCACTTTTGTTCTGAGTTGCTGGTAAAACAGGGATACTGGCACGTAGTTTATTTCCAGATAATTTGTGTTAATGGCAACACATTGGCGAATTTTTATATTTACTATGCGGATTAATTGTTCAAAGTTGCATCTATTTGGTGCAATTGAATATATAAATGCCTCAAACAAATGCATTATGCTTTTATATACTACATAAGTAACAATGCTATATTTAGTTAAACAAACTTGGCTAAAAATCCTTGTTCCATAAGCATCATTGTGGGTGCAAATTTTCACACACACACACACACACACACAGACACATCAGGAAAAACTATAAGAAGTACTGTATATTTTGGGCTGCAGAATAAATATAAACCAAATGAAGCAATCAATCAGCCAATGGTGGAATACTTATTGGTACCCATGGCGGCAGTCTCCAATCGAATACCTAGCAAAACTCTCCGGCTAAAACTCTCCTCATTCCAAGTAATTCTTGACGTAATTAATCCTTGTGCTTCTGTCATGAGGAATGTGTTTTTTTTTCCCCACATAGTTTACGTTTTCTTAGCTGATGGTAAATAGCCACATTCTTATCTTGGTTATACAACTATTACGAAGAATTTGTAATGAGGTACCAGTATGTAGTAAATAATGACAAATTGGTGTTAGTATGATGCAGAGTCATGGTACAGTAAGTTTATATTTTGCCATTAATTATCGAAACATCGGTCATTAAAGGGGAACGTTTTCCGCCAAGTGAAAGGAAATATGTTATAGGTTTCCTCCACTCAGGGCTGTTGCTTATCGATCTCTAGCACAGACCATACACCTACAGTAACTGTATGTCTAGAATCAGCTTCAGATAGCAGAAACTGGTTTGATAGATGGTTATACCACTGGCAGCTCATGGTCAGGTGAAAATACTAGTACTAAAGAGTACATTGACCAGCCTTTTCACGTCTCTGCTACAGCCGACATCACAAGAATAAGCATATCGGCGACCTTTTTCGGAGCCCTTACATGGTATCATATTATTTTAATGGATAAATTTGTTATTTGTATGTTAAATACAACTGTACAAACCTAGGAGTTCTAAGATACAAAACACAGTCATAATGCCATTTATGCCAAGGTCGCCATTTGTTACGACCGGGGCTACGAATAAAACAAGGGCACTTAATGATTGGACTAGTAATAGGGCACTATGCAACAACGGTATGCTAGATCCAAACCCTCGAACTTATATGCCGGCGAACAAAACACCTATACCCTCCAGGGTTAATCTGCGATAGCGGGGTATGCTTAACTGGGCATAAATGTACTCTACTTCAGGCTAACCCACACTGGTATAGCCTGATAACAAACAAGATGCAAGTTACATTAAAATGCATAAAAGGGAAGCTATGGAAAGATCAATTAAATCACTGCAAGATTTAATACAATAAACAGATGCTTCAATACAGTTACTCTAAACAACAATAAACTCTTCACTCCTATCTGAAAGAAAGTGAAGTATAGTCCTACAGCATAGACCTGGAAACTTCTGAAGAAAGTCTGATGCTCATAAGATGTTCGTATCTTAAATTATATAAAGGCAGGAGGCAGGACACCACACGTGTAGACTGAATACACTAAGAGATAGGACATATAATGTTAACTGACACGAGAATACTATAAATACGCAATGGTAGTAATGCTCGACACTAAGTACTTCCTCATCAACAAAACAGTCTGCTATGGTTGTGCGGCTCAGCAACAATCTAGACTAATAAATGCTGTGAATAATAATGCATACATAACAAAAGAGCTCATGTCCTAACTAGTGTCTGCTCGGCGAATAAAGTCTAGCTGGGATATAAAGGTTAGGAAACTGTGGCTGAGCAAGACAGGCTCATAGCCTAGCGTTGTCCTTAAGGCGGTATGATTAAAGTTACGTTAATGACGGGGATGCTCTCGTGGTAGATCCAGATCTCAAGTATCTGGTTCTACCCTGGCGATCCCTCTAAAGTCAAGCAAAGAGGCAGCACTGTGTTATAAGGTAGTAGGCTAATGCCCTCTTACAACACGATGCTGCACTCGCAAAAGACACAACCAAAAGGACAACCTAGGCTACCACAGAAACCGTCGAAGTTGTGTAGATATAAGCAAACCGTACACACATCGGTGACAACGACAACAGAAACCTCATCCCAGTCTAGCATTAAATAACCCAGCAGAGCACTAATGATAATGAGGGAGACACACACAAAGAGTCATCAAACCTCCATAGACTAAGGACACTGAGGGAGACACACACAGAGTCATCAAACCTCCATAGACTAAGAACCCTTGTAGCCTATTCTAATACATGGAAATATATATGAGAGCAACGCACACAATACGATGGGCCGATATGAAATCGTGTACAGAACCAAAAGGGAGTGCTGTGACGTTAAAAGATTAGAGGAATGAAAGAAAGGAAGTTGAGTAAGAGAGACAGTATCAGAATGGTGGAGATATGGGGGACAGTTGTAAAAAGGATGTTAGTCGTGTGCATCCCTAGCCTGCTCTGAGGAGGGTAGCTCCTCGGGACCCTCAGGATCCCACAAAGGCATGATGGTCGGCCAATCACAGGCCGATACGTCACAAGGCAGCAGGCCCCTAGGACGCGCCAAGAACCACCAGCCGATCAAAGACGAGAGAAAGCCCGCGCGGGCGGGAAACTCCTCCGAACGAGGAGGAGGGAGGAGGGAGGCAACACTCACTACCCCCTCGCTGCCCGCTCTCTCTCTCTCTCTCAACTTCACACTACAATGCATCTTATATTCTACTCATGATATAAAATACTTCCCGTTGTCACAGACGAAAATAAAGACCACCACTGGACTGTCTGTAACAATGCAAGTACTATGAAAGAAAGAACAACATTCTCTGATAACTGTAGCCCATTTCACTGCCCTGGCGAGCGCTAGTGGCTAACGAGAGGCGATTCTGCCAACGCTGGTAGGCGTCACAAGTTAGAGTAAATTTTGAGTACAGGCACGGCTACATTAAATCAAATTCTACATAACTTTCGTCCATTACAATCCAACATATTTTTAAAACTTCTGCTACATTATCGACGTCTACAGTCCAAACTTTCTTAGCCTAAAATTCGCAAATCGTCAATATGTTTTTTTTACATAGATGCCGTCTGTTGTTTAAAAGAGTCTAATAATATATAATCTAACACTGTGACATGCTAAGCATTATCATGGATCTCGCTAAAAAATAAGTTAATTTAGTCGTCCGGCTGGCTCAGTTGATAGCGTCCCTGCTTACCATCCCAACAGACTCGAGTTCAATTCCCGCTCAGGTTGAAGAGTTTCTCTGAGATATAGCCGGCGGTTACCGTCTCCCCTCGAGCAAGGGAGATGGGTAATGGTCTCTGGTTGAGGTCAACGCTTGAGAATCCTTGAAGGAGGATATGCGGGTGCTATATAAGTAACCAGACGATTATTATTATCCAAGGCTTCCATGGCTCACTACATGTATGGGCTGACCGTACTGTTTCACCATATAAATAATCCAATGCATAGAATTCAGTCATAAACCTATTATTTTTTGAACGTGTGTTTCACTTGGTAATGGATTTTTTTTTTCTATTTTTTACCAAGTTTGTTTGTTATTTGGACAGTTTACAGTTAGTCAGAATTATATTTAACCCTTTCAGAATACGAGGATACCTTTTTCTTTCATTCTGGCTATCATTTAACTATTATTAAAGTTTAGGAAGGTTCTGTAGGAGTCCTATGATTAAGTAGGGTATGTAGGATTCCTTTGATTCATAGAGGTCTTCCTAATCTGATGAAAGCGTCAAATGATAGCCAGAATAAAAAGAAGAAAGGCGTCCTAATATTGATATTAACATTAAAAACTTTCAATTTGTAAGTGTGCCGGTATTTGTAAGTGTATTTGTAAGTATTTGTAAGTATGCCGGTATTTGTAAGTGTATTTGTAAGTGTATTTGTAATGCATAATGACATGAAGAGAGAATTATAATATAAGAGATGCCAAAAACAAATTGTTTAATACAGTGGCTCACAGTCCAATAGACCAATATACCCAGCAACTCCAACTCCTGGTGCAGTGCTGAGAGAGAGAGAGAGAGAGAAAGAGAGAGAGAGAGAAAGAGAAAGAGAGAGAGAGAGAGAGAGAGAGAGAGAGAGTGTGAGAGAGTGAGAGTGAGTGCCTCCAGCGACTTATTGCATCATCTGTAAAACATCAAGTTCAGTAATCTCGAAATCGCCGGAGGATGCTTACGGGGGGGCCACCTCGTTTTTGTTTTTATCTTTTTCTCCCTCTCTCTTTGGCTTGTATCCATTCGGCCCCATTCAGCCTACTGTTTTAAGACGTTTACCCCCCATCCAGGTGTCAATATTTTCCTGGCGAGCGGTAGCGAGCCAGCATATATACATTTTTGTTTTGACAGCAAGCTAAATTTGTAAATTTTTCGATAGAAAAATGTCTCCGGCGAAGCCGGATTTCTCCAAACAATGCTGGCTCGCTATCGCTCGCCAGGAAGAAATCGACACCTGGATAGGGATAAACGCCTTAAAACAGTTGGCTGAATGGGGCCGAATGGATACACACCAGAGAAAGAGAGAAAAGGAGAGAAAGAAAACAAAAAGGTGACCCCCCTTACCAGCGACTCTACCTGATTGCTGGGTGAAGTAATCAGTCCTTGCAGGTGTTGACAGTGCCAGAGCGTAAAGTGTATGTTGCCACCCATGTCTATATATTTAGATACTTTAATATATCTGAATTAACCCTTTGAGTACCAGCGACGTGTCTTATATTTTATTCTAGCTATATTTAGACGATAACATGGAGCTTAGGAAGGATCTGTGGTAGTTCAAAGGGTTGGTCGAGATAGTTTGAAGTTTGATTATTGCTAGAGGTCCTTCCTAAGCTGAATAAACCCGTCTAACAGTGGCCAGCATATGATGAAAAGGACGTTCCTGGTACTGGATGGGTTAAATTGACAGACAGGTAGGCAAACAGACTGGCAAGCATGAAGCAGAGAGACGTGCATACAAACAGGTACGCAAAAAGATAATGAATGTGATTGAAATACAGGTACTGAAGAATAAAAGTAGTCACACAGGTAGACAGACACAAATGATTACAAGACACGCAGACAGGTAACCAAAACTCAAATGTCTTTCTCAATATAATCCGAACATCAGACCAATACTCGCGGCAGATAGTCCTCGTAGACGGGGTTGATTCGTTGATTGGTGTAGGTAGAGTATTCCACTAGTTCACAACAAAATGTAAACACAAAATTTGTACTTCGCGAGATTGAAAAGGCTGCCATATAATCTTGTAATCATTACACATAATGAACCATGATGTAGTAACCGTGAATTGTATGCTAACATCAATATTATCATGCTATTTAACTATTTGTCTACCTTAATCTAATTAAGGGAACTTATATGCCGGATGGCATCAGTTCCCTGTTGTCATAGGGTATATAGGACTTTTGTATGATGTACTATATGATATGATTGTAATATTAATGTACTTTATGACAATACACCTTTTGAAATCTAATCTAACTGACAAACAGGTAGAAAAACCCCCCGGAGAGGTGAATACGAACAGATAATTAGTAAGATCATATAATAGACAGACAGACATACTAAACTTACTCACATAGGCAGACAAGCATGTAAACGCAAATAATTAGAATCCATATCAACAGGGAGCAAACAAGATTATCAAATAGACAGAAACACAACTTAACAAACAGGTAGACAGAGAGATAAACAACCAAACAAAGATAATCAAACATGCAGACAGATAGGTAGAAAAAGATAATCGTGCAGATATTAACACTATCTGGACCGTTGTCTTGTGGGATATCATGATATTATATTGGAATTGTTATTGAGCATTTTGCTTGATTTTACAATTTCGATAAATGTATTTTAGTTTGTCCCCTAGGCTAGCAAATATCCGGTCATGGCCGAGTGGTGACGGTGCCCAACTCTCCCTCATATATCTGGAGTAAGTGGGGTCGAATCCTGGTCAGGATACTTCTCTCCCAACCTGTCCTACATTATCATTAGATATTTATAATTCAGAGAGGTTCCATAATAGTACCAGGACGACTAAAAATCGTATCATTTAGCCGAGTTGGCGGGAGGGGAATGTATAGAATAGTCATGGTTGAAGTCTAATAAACTCGCCACGTGTATGAAGGCATAGTCCTCCACGAGACTATAACCTGGTTCTTTAAATAAGAACCAAGGTTGTTTCCCGTATATTATCCGTTCATGACCGAGTGGTTACGGTGACCATCTCTCCCTAATATACCTGGAGTCAGTGGGTTCGAATCCTGGTCAGGATAACTCTCTCCCAATCTGTCCGACATTATCATTAGACATCACCATCATCACTACTACTATCACTATCACTATCACAACTACTTTCACAATCACTATCATAATAATCATCATCACTACTGTCAACATCATCACTACTACACTCAGACACACTATAGTCACCACTACAGATCATCACCACCATGACAAATACTAATACAATCACCAAACCATCACTACTAGTACCATGAGAGAGAGAGAGAGAGAGAGAGAGAGAGAGAGAGAGAGAGAGAGAGAGAGAGAGAGAGAGAGAGAGAGAGAGAGAGAGAGAGAAAGAGAGATAGAGAGAGAGAGAGAAGAGAGAGAGAGAGAGAGAGAGAGAGAGTACAAAGGAGTACAAAGGAAATCAAGCAACAACAGGTCAGTGACCCTTCTAGGTTGCTTGTCCTCCAAAACACTGAGGATCAAGTGTCCAAACAGTGGTTTAGAGTGGGTAAGGGAACATTGGAAAGGGAACTACTGCCCTGCCACTAACGTGGCAGGACTAGGAAGTTAGTAGGGGACATATGGGTTAGTAACTGAGGGGAGGATAAAGTTATTCATTTACAAACGCAGTCAGTCGCGGGTTTGATGCGAGATATTTGTCTATGCGGAATTTAAATGAATCAACGGTGCTGCAGTCTATAACGTCTCGGGGAAGCCCATTCCACAAGTTGACAACTCGATTGAAGAAGAAATTCTTAGATTCGTGCGAGTTAAAAGATTTACCAATAATTTTGCAACCGTTTCCCCGCGTGTAATTAGATTGGTCGATAGTGAAGTACTTACTACAGTTCATATTGCCGATGCCTTTGATGATTTTGAACACTTGAATTAAGTCGCCTCTTAATCTGCGCTGGGTTAAAGGAAATAGATTTAATTCTCTAAGACGCTCTTCGTATGGTTTGTTCTTTAGGCTAGGTATCATTTTGGTAACTCTACATTGAACTCGTTCTAGCTTGTTTATATCTTTTTGGTAATAAGGGCACCAGGATTGAACGCAGTATTCCAGAAGAGGGCGGACTAAGGAATTGTAAAGGGTTAGGATAACTTCTTTGGATTTATGCTCAAATGACCTGCCTATAAAGCCAATTATTTTGTTTGCCTTCTTAACAACTTCTGAACATTGTTGACTCGGTTTTAGGTTACTCGATATTGTTACTCCCAGATCAGTTTCTCTGTTTACATTCTTAAGCTGAGTGCCATTCATCGAATAGTTTGCTTTCCTCATTTAGGTATCCGACATGTAGTACTTTACATTTATCCGCATTGAAACTCATTTGCCAAATTTGGGCCCAACATGACAATATATCTAGATTGTGTTGCATATCGTCAACTTGTTCTTTTGAGAGTACGCTATTTGCAATTTTTGTATCGTCAGCAAATTTTGAGATTGTGCAGGTGAGACCCTCATCTATGTCGTTGATGTAAATTAGAAAGAGAATTGGTCCTAGTACCGATCCCTGGGGTACCCCGCTACTTACATTGGTCCATTTAGATGCCTTACCGTTTATGACTACCCTTTGCTTTCTGTTGCTGAGCCAATTTTCTATCCATTTCAACACACCGTCTTGTATTCCATGCGCTTTTAGTTTTAGCAGTAAACGTTTGTGGGGAACTTTGTCAAAGGCCTTTTGAAAATCAAGGTATATAATATCTACAGCTTTACTCTCATCGTAGAGGTTGAGGATATCGTGGAAGAAGTCTAAGAGGTTTGTTAAACAGGAACGTTTTTTACGAAGCCGTGTTGAGTATCTTTAAGTATGTTATTTTCCTCTAAGTGATTTACGAGTCTGTCTCGTATGACCGTTTCTAGCATTTTACATACAACTGAGGTTAAGCTAATTGGACGATAGTTACTGGGTAGGGATTTGCTGCCTTTTTTTGAATATCGGTGTTACGTTGGCTAGCTTCCACTGATCAGGCATAGTTCCAGACTGCAAGGATTTATTGAATAGTAATGTCAGTGGTTTGGAGAGCTCATTCTTAGCTTCCTTTAGAACTCTAGGCGAGATTGTATCAGGTCCTGGCGTTTTATTTACATTGAGTTTATCTAAACAATTCAATACTTCTCTCTCTGTAACGGTGATATTGCTTAGAACATCTGAATTATCAATCTGAATCGGCGATGGTGTAGGGATATCACTGAGGTCTTCTGTTGTAAAAACTGATGCAAAGAAGGTATTGAGGGCATTACTCATTTGTACTTCGTCTTTGGTGTATTCTCCTTTTTCATCGACTAACGGTCCAACAGTTGAAGTAACTACTTTTTTCTTTCTGATATAACTATAGAATTCTTTCGGGTTTGTTTTACTTTGATTCGCAATATGTAACTCTAAGGTCTTTTTTCTTTGCTTAATTAACTCTTTGGCTTTGCGTCGTAGCTCTACAAATTTCACCCGTTCTTCGTCATTTTGTGAGGATTTTAATCTATCATTAGCAAATTTTTTAGCAAGCAGGCAGTTTGAAATATCTTTATTCCACCATTTGGGCTTATTATTATGGCCTGGACGCCGTATTTTCGATGGTATGCAGTCTTGCACTGCTTTTAGGTAAGTGGTTTCGAATAACTTCCAAGATGTATTTATGTCGTTATTGTTAATTAAAAAGCTCCAGTCAGTTTCTTTAAACATAGCTCTAAGTTTATGGAAGTTTGCTTTCTTGAAATTAGGGACTTTTTCGATGCTACTATTTGGTTCGTTACTAGTAAACTTTAAAGTGAAAGTTATCGTACGATGGTCGCTGTTACTGAATTCATCACCAACATTCGAATTCTCTATCAATTCTTCTTTTGTTGCAAGTACAATGTCAAGAACGTTATTACCACGGTCGGCATTCGAACAAATTGATAAAGCGAACTCTCTTGCAAGTTCGTATACAAGTCATGTCCGGAGTGTGAAGTAAGAGTATCGCCCCACTTGGTCACAGGTAAATTAAAGTCGCCAAAAATTACGGTATCTTGTGAGTTACTTATATCTGCAATTTGTTCGTAAATTTCTCGGTCAGTTTGCACTGATTGAGCTGGAGGTCTGTATATTAACGCAAGTATTATTTTTGTACCTTTATTATTCTTTATTAGCACAAAAGATGTGTCGACGTTCACAATTTGAGGTTTTGACACGAGGGTCGGGTTAAGACTTTCTTTGATATAAATAAAACGCCACCTCCATTTTTATTTATTCGGCTGTTCTCAAACATTACATAACCGGGAAGTGAATACTCTGCTAAAAAGTCTCTATCTTGTGTATTGAGCCAAGATTCTGTTATGCCAATCACATCATAATTTTCTGTAAACACTAGTTCCTCTAAATCTGAAAATTTATTGCGTATGCTACGAGCGTTTGCATAGAAAACATTCAAAGTTTTGGATTTGGGATTCAAGGAACGGTCTTTATTCAAATTATTGGTTCTGGTCGGATCTACATTTACATTCATGGCTGTCCTCGGTCCTCGGTCGTTATCCCTGACGGTTTTGAATTTGGGTTGTGTTGGTGGAGCTTTATCCAAATTCGCGGTTCTTGACGGATTAGTATTTAATTCCTTTGTAGATTGCCGTCCTCGCTGTCTTCGG
Organism: Paralithodes platypus; assembly: GCA_032716605.1. NCBI lineage: Eukaryota > Metazoa > Arthropoda > Malacostraca > Decapoda > Lithodidae > Paralithodes > Paralithodes platypus. The sequence goes on along the minus strand of CM064497.1, from coordinate 16,498,108 downwards.
TCCTCCTTCCTGGTTGTCCTGTGCCGAGTCGATTTCTTCTCCGAAAATCCTTCACCGCATCGTTGAGAAGACGCCCAAAACGCGCAGCTCCCACCTGGTTCAGATGAACTCCATCGTCCGAAAACAAATAGTCATCGTAGTAGAAATTGTCCCAGGTATCGACGAATCCCACGTTCTCCTTCCTGCAGAGGTTTGCTAGACAACGATTTGTGCTGGTGGCTATGTTGTAAAATCGGCTCTCTACACCGAGCCGGGGGACGATTCCTGAGACGATGATCCTTGATGACTTCTCCTTAAACGACTTGATCAGCTGCTGGTACTTTAAAAGCAAATCTTCCGACCGGGTTCGCTGTACATCGTTGGATCCAACGTGGATGACGTACATTGTATTAGCTCGGGGCAGCTTTGATACTTCGTCAACTGCTGCAACTACGTCATCAACTACGTCATCCACACCACCACCAGATACAAAAACGCTTCCTGGTCTTAGGTGCCCTGGCGCAAAACTCTGTGAGCTGACCACGTATCATCGAGTCTCCCACGAGCCGGACTTCTTCTATTTCCTCTTCGTCCTGAGTCTGCGAGTATCTGGAAACGGTTTTGACACTCGGTAATCGGTATGTGTTTCCTGGTCTTGGGGCAAACGTTGTTCCTCACGACACGGAAGTTGTCTTGAGGGGGAAGAGAGTCGCTATTTGTATCTTGAGTATCGGAAACATCAGCTGAAATGGCTACTGTAGGCATTGAATTGTTGGCAGTTGACGTTGGGGCGTTGGTGGCTGCTGGAGTTGCGGTGACAATTGAAGTTTGTGGCACTCCAACGTTGAGTGTTACAAACTCTTGGAGTGATTCCAGCTTCATGGTGAGGATGTTGATCTGTTGATCTGTAGAGAGAGAGAGAGAGAGAGAGAGAGAGAGAGAGAGAGAGAGAGAGAGAGAGAGAGAGAGAGAGAGAGAGAGAGAGAGAGAGAGAGAGAGAGAGAGAGAGAGAGAGAGAGAGAGAGAGAGAGAGAGAGAGAGAGAGAGAGAGAGAGAGAGAGAGAGAGAGAGAGAGAGAGAGAGAGAGAGTAATAATGTCGAATTAATAACGTCGCCTTGTCAACTCCTCCTGCCAAGTTGATTATGTATGCCAGATATACATTGTCAGGCAGCCTAAGCAAAAACACACGTACACACTGCCAAAATATAGTACTAACCTAACCTAACCTAACCGTATTGGTTGATCTGGTACTGGTTGAGAGCTACTGGTTGAAATGGTCTACTGGTTGAAGTGACCGGTCACCAGTACACACACATTCCCACACATTTTCACATATAAGAACATAAGAACATAAGAAAATGGGAGTCTGCAGAAAGCCGATTGGCCTAAGCAAGGCAGATCCCTGTCCCACATAACCCCAATTACAAAGCCCAATTATAGGCTCAACACTCTAATACCCTGAGGATCATCTTACCAAAACGGTTAGAGATTAACGCAGGATTACGGGGGTCTGCAGAGCGCTGATTGGCCCAACCCTGCTGATCCCCCTTCACACCCAACCCTTCTCGTCCATATGCTTATCCAATTTTATCTTAAAGCTCCCTATCGTTTTAAATCCCACTATAGCACTTGGTAGTCCATTCCACCCATCTACAACTCTGTTACCAAACCAATATTTGCCTATATCTTCTCTGAAACGAAATTTATCTAATTTGAAACCATTGGTACGAGTTCTTTCGCTATCACTGAGCTTTAGTACATTTGTCATGTCCCCTTTGTTAATCCCACTAACCCACTTGAACACCTCTATCATATCCCCTCTAACTCTGCGTCTCTCTAACGAATGCAGGCCTAATTTCTTCAACCTTTCTTTATACGGAAGATTTCTAATATTATGGATCATTTTTGTCATTCTACGTTGTACTCTCTCCAATGAATCTATGTCCATTCTGTAATAAGGACACCAAAATTGAACAGCATAATCCATATGGGGTCTCACTAATGACAAGTAAAGTTTTAAGATAACATCAGCAGTTCTGTTACTCACACTCCTTGAGATGAACCCGAGAATCCTGTTTGCCTTGTTTCGAACGCTTATACAGTGTTGTCTAGGCTTCAAATCATTGCTAACAAACACACCTAGATCTTTCTCACAATTCGAGTTTTCTAATTCCACATTAGCTAGTTTATATTTAACATTTGTATGCATCTTCCCTATCTTTAATACCTTGCATTTGTCAATGTTAAACTTCATCTGCCAATTTACTGACCATTCGTGTAAGGTATCTAGATCCCTTTGAAGGCACTCTATATCTCTATCTGAATCAATTGTTCTCCCCATTTTGGTATCGTCTGCAAATTTACTTATCCTACTAGTTATACCTAAATCAAGGTCATTTATGTATATAACAAACAACAGAGGACCTAATACAGATCCCTGGGGGACACCACTTTTGACTGCTCCCCATTCTGACTTCGTACCATTTATGCGAATATACACAATATATATAAACATATTCACACATACACTCGCAAATTGACACCCACGCCCACACCCAGATTCAAACACACACACACATACAGACCCACTCAATCACAAATATACACCAACTCTCTCTCTCTCCCTCCCACACACACACACACTCTCTCTCTCTCTCTCTGACTCGTACACTCACACCAGAAAAACAGGCCTTTGATGTGATGTTTTAAAGCCTTTTCCCTGTGTAGTTTAGTGGCTTCCATATCATGATAGGTTTTCCATCGTTTCCCTTACCATATTTTTCGCTCCATATCCTGAAAATTTCCACTGCTGATGAACTTTTACACAGAGTTTGTCCTTCCCTTTACATTTATTCGACATTTATATTACCTGTTATCGTACATATTAAGGGAGCCCACCTCGCTTTTTTTTTTTATCTTTCTCTCCCTCTCTCTTTGTCTTGTATCCATTCGGCCCTATTCAGCCTAATGTTTTAAGACGTTTACCCTCATCCAGGTGTCAATATTTTCCTGGCGAGCAGTAGCGAACCAGCATATATATTTTTTTGTTCGATAGAAAAATGTCTCCTGCGAAGCCGGATTTCTCCATACAATGCTGCTCGCTATCGCTCGCCAGGAAGAAATCGACACCTGGATGGGGATTAACATTTTAAAACAGTTGGCTGAATGTGGCCGAATGGATACAAGCCAGGGAAAGAGAGAAAAGGAGAGAAAGATAAAAAAAAAAGCCGGTGACCCCCCTTAACCCGTTCAGTACCAGTTCCGTAATTTTCATTTTATGCTGAGTACTACTAGACGATTTTACTCTGTTTGGGAAGGGCCTCCAGCAATTAACAGGCTTCGAACTATCTTAATCAACCCTTTTTACTACCACATATCCTTTATAAGCTGCACAACATCATCTAAATATTGCTAGGATAAAATATAAAAGACGTCACCGGTACATAAGGGGTTAAGCATGGGGAATATGCACGCCAGCCACCCTCCACACAGCATGGATAATTATGAGGTAAAATTGAAAAAAACAAAAAAAAACAAAAAGAAAATGTCATCCAAATTCATCTATCTTCAGTCTACTCTCCCATACCACCGCAAAAGATCCATGAACCGTTGCCAGAAAGCTGTGCACCATACAAAATTGCCGATAGAAGCTCTCGTGTGATACCCCCTGTGCAGTGTATTTCCCTAGGGTATGAACCTAATCTTAATTAATCCTAACCTAATTAACCATCACCCTTCCTATCCCAACTTACTATAGCTTATAATAGACTTGGCAGTACTATATACGTACAAACGGCATATTATATATATATATATATATATATATATATATATATATATATATATATATATATATATATATATATATATAGTGTATAATTATATGTTTCGCATCCACATACAGTATACAATATGCAGATACAGTATGTTTAATAATTATATCCCTTACCTAAATCTCCAGGCTTTGCTTTATTGCATCCCTCCTCTGTATATTGTTTCAGTGTATTTCCCCGAGATGTTCACTTAATTTAAATCTCACCTAACCTAATCTAATCTAATCTAACATCCCTTATCCTGAATTAATTTTGATATATTAGTAAGATTCTTTTGTACATGCCTATTGCCTTTCCTAACTCATATTCGGCAGTAATATACCCCCATGAATACTGTTTTTTGTTTACTCCATTTCCGAAATATCTTTGCCTTTTTTAGCAGCATCTTTCCCTCCCTCTGCATTTCATTACAGCTTATTTCTCTAGGATGCTAAATTAGTTATAATCTAACATAATCTAATCTACAGTTATCAAACATTATCTATACAGATTTTTGTATGATATATGCCTTGCCTTAACTAGATTAAAAAGTACAAATAGTCTCATACGTATGCTGACTTTCGTTTACTCTTTTTCCATTTTGTTTTAGCTGTCCTTCTTTGCATCGTTGCTTTTCACTACACTACAGTCTATTTCCCTGGGGTGTTATAGTTTATCCGAATGTACAGTTAAAATCAATAGTTCGTGGACAATCTTACCTGTGTGTAATATTGAATTACGAGATTTTTCCTTGACATTCCTCACATAATATAATTGCCATTGACTAGCACTTTTTGTTTCATGTAGTAGAAACGTCGTCCTTCTCTCTAGATATCTCACACATTACTATGACAGTTTTCGTTGAACTTTTGATATTAGATGTACGAGTATTATTATTATTATTATTATTATTATTATTATTATTATTATTATTATTATTATTATTATTATTCAAGGAGAAGCCAAATGGCCATAGACTTGATGCGCAAGCTCCCACCGAATAGAGACTAAGCCTAGCTGTGTAAAAAACAAAAAGAGAAAGAAGAAAAGGGAGTCTAACATTGCCTATCCTAGCATAAGAATTGACAGTAATATTTTCCCTTTTCCTTTCCGAAATCTCTGGGCATTTCTTTGCGGCATATCTCTCACCACTGCAATTTTTCGCTATAATGTAATTATATACCTGTTCAATTAACTTTAAACTAGCCTAACCTTATCTAGTCTAACGTTACCTAGTCTTGCCTAAATTTAGATATGTCAATAAAATTTGCTTGAATATGATTTTCCGAAACTAGATTGGACAGTGATACTCTCCTGCATATTTTTTTGGGTGTACTCTGTTACCGAAATAATTTGGCTGTTCTTCCCTGCATCGAATAGTGTTTTTAGTTTCACCTCATAGAAATGTTGATTTAATGTCCTTCTCTCTATATTTATCACACATCCCCATGAAGCTTTTCGTCGAACAATAAATACTGGCTGTACGATTTTATCTACCAAAACGTATTATAACTTAAAATTTGACAGTAATATTCTCTGGCTCTCCGAAATCTCTGGGCTTACCTTGGTTGCATATCACTCCCCTTCTGTATTTCGTTACTGTGTATTTCCCCGGGGGGTTATATTCCTTAGGTGTTATCGGCAGGCTCAGTACACCTGTCGAGGGAGGGGAGAGGGGAGGAGGGGCGGAAAAAATGGTGGGGGTAGGGGGCACAAGAAGGGGGGATATAGGAAGGTGGGAAGAAGGGTAAGAGGGAGATAGAGAGAAGGTGGGAGGGAGAGAGAAAAGGAAGAAATGGAGATAAGGGAAGAGGGAGGGAAGTGTTGAAAGGAAAAATGGTGGAAGAGGGGGTGAGGGATGGTAGGAGGGAAGGTGTGAAGGGGAGAGAGGGAAAGAGGGAGGGAAGGAAAGGGAGAGGAGGAAGTGGAACAGAGGGGAGGAAAGGGAGAGGAGGAGGAGAGAGGGAAAGAGAGGGAGGGAAAGAGGTGGAAGAGAGGGGGAGGGGAAAGGTAGGAAAGGGAGAGGAGGAAGGGGGAGGGAGATAGGTGATGAGGGAGGTGGAAGAGGGAGGGAGGGAGGGGAAAGGCAACCGACTGGCAACTTTAAGGCTACTATCTCGCCCGCAGCCTCACCTGATTCACCTGTACCATCTGACTCACCTGACTCAACTGTATCCCCTGACTCACCTCTACCACCTGACTCATATGTACCATCTGACTCACCTGTACCACCTGACTCACCTGTACCACCTGACTCACCTGTACTACCTGTAACACCTGTTCCCTGGTGATGGGCTGGTCTATCAGAGTGAGAACTGAGCGATCTCTGCCATACCCATAGCTTACTCATGACTGTTCCTTTAACTTATATATTTTCTATATCTCGAGTGACGGCGTCTTTTCCGTGGATTGACCTCCCAATCTACCAAGATTGGAAGCCAAAGCGTCACATTTTTCCCTTGCCCCTCAACTTTCTCTTCATAATTGCTGAGGGGCACAGGGCCCTGGGTGGGGCTTTGGTTTCCCGGGCGTTTCTGCACCCTCCTCAGCTCCCCGCCATGGAGTGGCTTCGGTCACCCAGGCTTTATTGTGGTCGGCAAGGAGGGTTCTGTGGGGGCGCTCGGTTATGGCCTTGGCCTTGCTCGGGGCCTTGGGGCTGTTCGGCCAGGCAGCTTGGGGAAAAACAACAACAACAACAACAACAACACCTGTTCCACCTGACTCACCTGTACCACCTGGCTCACCTGCACCACCTGACTATCCTGTACCCGCTTGCTTACCTGTAATACCTGATGCACCTATGCCACCTGACTTACCTGTACCACCTGACTATCCTGTACCTGCTTACTGACCTGTAATACCTGATGCACCTATGCCACCTGACTCACCTGTACCACCTGACTCACCTGTACCACATGACTCACCTGTACCACCTAACTTGCATAACTCTGTAAGCCAGTATCACACGAGCACCTTTTCCCTCAACATCTATCCTCAACTCTGGTTTGGCAACTTATAAGGTAAAATTTAAAATAATTACATCACCTAACTCAATCTTCAGTCTATTTTGTTCATACCAGTGCAAAGGATCCCCTAAATATAACCAGACAATTGTTGTCCACCGAATGTTGACGATAAAAGCTCTCGTGTGATACGCCCTAGACCAGGCCCATCCTTGTCTATGGTAATTATCATAGTTTATCCATATTCCTAGCCACTCAATATGACACACTATACTCAATTAGTGGATGGACTAGCCACACACCACTGTAGACAAATAGTGCTAGAAATATACATAGAAGGCCTTGGAGTCAGTTGAGTGGTCAATCCTGTAAGTCCTTCAGTAATCTGGCACGGGTTGTCCTTCTCACAGGGGTTAGGTCTGGTTGAGGGCGTTTTGTGTATGGCCACCCTCGTAAAGAGGAGTAAGGCGTCCGGCATTAGATAGATAGATAGATAGATACTCAATTTTATTCCACTTGGCGGTAAATTGAGTCCCTTTAGCAACTGATTTCTCAATAGTTAATGGCAGAATACGAAACTACTATGTCTCTGCATCACATTAATACCAAGTTTTCCTAATTAACAAAATACTTAACTACAAAATCGTCTATATAGCCGAGTAATTAAGGTGAGGACATTGCAGTTCATCGTCAGCTGAACAAGAACATTACTGGCATATCATTACAGTGCTCTGCTCTCATTACAAGTTGTGTATCATATTACTGGCATATCATTACAGTGCTCTGCTCTCATTACAAGTTGTGTATTATATTACTGGCATATCATTACAGTGCTCTCATTACAAGTTGTGTATCATATTACTGGCATATCATTACAGTGCTCTGCTCTCATTACAAGTTGTGTATTATATTACTGGCATATCATTACAGTGCTCTCATTACAAGTTGTGTATCATATTACTGGCATATCATTACAGTGCTCTGCTCTCATTACAAGTTGTGTATTATATTACTGGCATATCATTACAGTGCTCTCATTACAAGTTGTGTATCATATTACTGGCATATCATTACAGTGCTCTGCTCTCATTACAAGTTGTGTATCATATTACTGGCATATCATTACAGTGCTCTGCTCTCATTACAAGTTGTGTATCATATTACTGGCATATCATTACAGTGCTCTGCTCTCATTACAAGTTGTGTATTATATTACTGGCATATCATTACAGTGCTCTGCTCTCATTACAAGTTGTGTATCATATTACTGGCATATCATTACAGTGCTCTGCTCTCATTACAAGTTGTGTATCATATTACTGGCATATCATTACAGTGCTCTGCTCTCATTACAAGTTGTGTATCATATTACTGGCATATCATTACAGTGCTCTGCTCTCATTACAAGTTGTGTATTATTACTGGCATATCATTACAGTGCTCTCATTACAAGTTGTGTATCATATTACTGGCATATCATTACAGTGCTCTGCTCTCATTACAAGTTGTGTATTATATTACTGGCATATCATTACAGTGCTCTCATTACAAGTTGTGTATCATATTACTGGCATATCATTACAGTGCTCTGCTCTCATTACAAGTTGTGTATTATATTACTGGCATATCATTACAGTGCTCTCATTACAAGTTGTGTATCATATTACTGGCATATCATTACAGTGCTCTGCTCTCATTACAAGTTGTGTATCATATTACTGGCATATCATTACAGTGCTCTGCTCTCATTACAAGTTGTGTATCATATTACTGGCATATCATTACAGTGCTCTGCTCTCATTACAAGTTGTGTATCATATTACTGGCATATCATTACAGTGCTCTGCTCTCATTACAAGTTGTGTATCATATTACTGGCATATCATTACAGTGCTCTGCTCTCATGACAAGTTGTGTATCATATTACTGGCATATCATTACAGTGCTCTGCTCTCATTACAAGTTGTGTATCATATTACTGGCATATCATTACAGTGCTCTCATTTCAAGTTGTGTATCATATTACTGGCATATCATTACAGTGCTCTCATTACAAGTTGTGTATCATATTACTGGCATATCATTACAGTGCTCTGCTCTCATGACAAGTTGTGTATCATATTACTGGCATATCATTACAGTGCTCTGCTCTCATGACAAGTTGTGTATCATATTACTGGCATATCATTACAGTGCTCTGCTCTCATGACAAGTTGTGTATTATATTACTGGCATATCATTACAGTGCTCTCATTACAAGTTGTGTATCATATTACTGGCATATCATTACAGTGCTCTCATTTCAAGTTGTGTATCATATTACTGGCATATCATTACAGTGCTCTCATTACAAGTTGTGTATCATATTACTGGCATATCATTACAGTGCTCTGCTCTCATTACAAGTTGTGTATTATATTACTGGCATATCATTACAGTGCTCTCATTACAAGTTGTGTATTATATTACTGGCATATCATTACAGTGCTCTCATTACAAGTTGTGTATTATATTACTGGCATATCATTACAGTGCTCTCATTACAAGTTGTGTATCATATTACTGGCATATCATTACAGTGCTCTCATTACAAGTTGTGTATTATATTACTGGCATATCATTACAGTGCTCTCATTACAAGTTGTGTATCATATTACTGGCATATCATTACAGTGCTCTGCTCTCATTACAAGTTGTGTATCATATTACTGGCATATCATTACAGTGCTCTCATTACAAGTTGTGTATCATATTACTGGCATATCATTACAGTGCTCTGCTCTCATTACAAGTTGTGTATCATATTACTGGCATATCATTACAGTGCTCTGCTCTCATTACAAGTTGTGTATCATATTACTGGCATATCATTACAAGTTGTGTATCATATTAAGGGAGGAGGGTATATCTATATATATTGGTATTTTTTATTATAAATATTATTTTTTAGTTTAGTATTTAGTATTTAGTTTAGTTTAGTTCTTGATTGAATGGTTTGAGGTAACTGTAGGTCTGCAACAGGGTTGTGTAATGTCCCCGTAGTTGTTTAATGTATATATGGATGGTGTGGTGAGGGAGGTAAACCTGAGAGGATTGGGTAGAGGATTGGGTTTAGTAGGAAAGAATGGTGGAGATTGGGAGTTGAATCAGTTGCTGTTTGCTGATGATACAACGTTGGTCGTGGATTCTGAGGAGAAACTCCAGCGAGTAGTCAGTTTGGTGTGGTATGTGGGAGGAGGAAGCTGAGGGTGAACGTCAATAAAAGTAGAGCGATGGTGTGTAATAGAGGTGCTCGTAGGGTAAATCTAGATGTGCGGCTGGATGAGGAAATACTGGAACAAGTGGAGTGTTTTAAATATCTAGGAGGAGTGATAAACAGGGATGCAGATGTAGAAATGGAGGTAAGACAGAGAGTATGTGAAGGAAGGAAAGGTGATAACTCTCGGAATGAAAGCTAAAAGTGCAATGTATCAAGGGATAGTTGTACTAACAGTGATGTATGGGGCTGAAAAATGGGCTCTGAAGGCACAAGAGAGGAGAAAGTTGGAAGTGATGGAGATGAACTGCTTGAGGAATATGTTTAGAGTGACGGTAGCCTGGCCCAGGGAGCCGGTGTATATGAAGGGTCATGCCTGGATGTGAGGTGGGCGGGCATTGTGGTATGGTTTTGCTGCATGTCTGCCTGCTGAGACCGGAACCTCTCCGGGAGGTCTGGGACCGGGGGAGTGCTGGAGGCCTTTAGTGATCTTTGATCTCTGGGTCATCTCTTGGGCTACCTGAATGCGTGTGAATTTTGTATTTTGTTTTTTATGTTGTGTAGTGTTGTCCCTGTTTGGGCTCTGTCTCAAGTCGGCCACCCCCAACTATGGGGTATGTGCCTGAGTATATACATACACACAATAATTTTGTTTAGTTTCCTCCTTAGACCTCTATGAAGCTATACAAATAAATGTGTACATTTTGGGGTAGACAAAGACCGGGTTCTCTTAAATCACAGGCTCGCAATTGTTCGCCAGGAAAATATCGAACCTAAGTGGCACGAAAGGTCTTAAAATCGCCAAGCTAATGGAGCGAACGTCTAAATATCTGAAAACTAATGAGGTCGAACATGAGGAAAAAGGGAGTCTATACAAAAATAACCATCACCTCTTAACTGGCTAGGAAAACGGGCAAACTATTGTAACCCCCACCGACATTAATAGGGCTTGTCTGGGAATATCTTTGTTGGTGGTGTAATGGTTTAGATGCTTATGTTCTGGGTGTGGTGTCCCGAGTTCGAATCCCGGGAGGACCATATGCTTTCATTAGTTTATTCAAGTGCATTGGGGTTTGTAATTGATGATTAATGTTAAGAACGGGGTGTTACTTAATACCTGTACCCCCTGTACCTGTACCTGTAGCTGAGTAATTGGAATGTGTTACCTGCTGTATCTAATATCACCTGTACTACGACTCACTCTCTCTATCTGACTCACTTCATCTGACTCACTGCATCCGACTCTCTTCGTCTTACTTCATCTGCATATCTCTATCCGACTCACTTATTCTGACTCATTCCATCAGACTCATTTAATCTGACACACAGCATCCGACTCTCTTCGTCTGAATATCTCTGTTCAACTCACTTAATCTGACTCATTTCATCGACTCATATAACCTTACTCAATTATTTTGGCTCACTACACCTGACTCACTTGTCTGACTCACTTATTTGACTCACTCCATTTGACGCACTTTATCTTAGTCACTTCACATTTACCAGCATTAGAAGTTCGCTAACGTAACACCAAAACAAATTTACTGGGAATACCGTTCAAAAACTCTAACCACCATTATGTGTAAATTGCTTGAAATATTTGTCTATGACTAACTTGTAATACATTTAAAAACGGTTTCTGAAATATGCTTAGATTTCGGACAACTCTCCTTGAGTTTTTTTATGACATGTTCAACATTATATGGTCATCTACTGACGCTGATCAGCTGACGGTAAATTGTCATGTCCTCATCTTGATTACTGACCTATTACGAAGATTTTGTGGAGAAATATGTTGCAAGATTAGGTTTGGATAGGTTAAATTTAGTAACGCTGTAGTAGGTTAGGATACTGTGGCCGTTGTGGTTGTGGCCGCGTCGAAATGTGGCCGGTTTGACTTAAATCCCCGACGACTACTACTGTACCTATCGAGTCATCATATGTGGCAGTCCTTCCTTACCTCATTCTTCCCCTACAAGAAGACAATTTGTAATTATTTGTTTTAAAAGCTTCCGGTAAGCTTAATCACTTAAGCAGTTGATTCACCCATACTTAATGAAGAAAATATAAAACTACTATTTCTCACCGTCATAATTAACAACTTATTTCGCTACAAAATCTTCGTAATAGATGAATAATAAAGATTAATACATAACACTATACCGTCAGCTGGAACAAAACTAGAGCATAGTAAGAGTCAATAGAACTGTTGTTGCTTGCTCTCCGCTGATATCCCTTGTATAAGACCCGATGCAGATGGTGGTGTCTCCCCAAGAGTGATGAGGGGGAAACAGACGGGGGAGAGGGAAAATAATGGCGGCTATTCCTTTTCACTTTCCTCTCTCGTAATTTTTGTTCGAGTCCATCCATCACAGATCGACCAAGAAGAGGAGGAGGGCGGAGCGAGATTTTACCGGCTGCTAAACTGGTTATACTCTACTTCTTATAGTGTGTTAATGTTATTATTGCAAAACATAATCCCTCACTTCGAAACATATCTTATAAACTGAATGAAATGGCTTGAATAATATTTGTTTAAATTGATTTCAAACATTATTATTAGCATTGGAATATTAGGTTTCAGCAGGTTGTAGCGAGCTCACAATGAGATTTACTAATTAAAATATATTCCTATAGTACATTAATATATGCACCGGATGTACTACAGTGGCATATAAGGATGCAAGAAACAACATAGAAGTGGCCACGGTTAGGCCTATGGAGCATAAGTTAGTGATGTTGATCTATTGGCGAGCTGGGGTCACTGTAGTCGTTGAGAGGAGCTCAAGTGATTGCGGTGACGAAGATATCGACAATGAAGTTCGTGAAGAGGTGACTGCAAGTGACAATCTGGTAGTTGTAAGTAGCTGACTAATTTCTGCAGGTTGCACAGGTATAGTTGCAGATAATAAATCAGCAGTTGCAAGGGACAAACTAGTGTGGCGGTAAGATTGTAAGTGACAGACATATGACCGTATGTGGCAGGCTGGTAGTCACAGGTGGCAGACTGGAATATTATGACGACACACTCCTGCTTATTTGTGTATGTGTAAGAAGGAGACAATAGGCGAAGCTGCCTGTAATGAGTGACAGAACCAAATTCAAGGTATGTTGGAGTCATAATGTCTGGACACACGGAGCTTAAAGGAATTTAGGAATTTAAATCACAGGATGAAGGAGAGACAAATTGAGGGAGAGAGTTCCAAAGTAATCTGGGAAAATGGGTTAAAGAATTGGACAGAATAGGTGCCAGGATGTGTTGAAAGGCAGCTGCCACCTACAATCCGCAGGGGATGGGGGGGGGGGGGGCGAGATATACACAAGGAAAGCTGTGAAGAACACTGGTTATTGTGATAGTGGTAGAATAGAGGAGATACAACATTGCGGCGAGTAGAGAGAGACTGAAGACAATGAGTACGAGGTGAAGAGATGATGAGACAAAATGTTTTTGACTCTACCCTTGCTTATTTCGTCCTCGCCATTAGTAGCGGCAGGGATATCTGAGGTCTTCTGTTGTGCTTCCTATGGTGTTAGAAGGGTATGGATGAAGGGGGATAGAGGCATGTGTCTAGGTCCTTCTAGCCTAGATATGTGGTGAGGGTATATAGAGGTGGGCTCCCTTAAACATTTTGAATATGAGATTATTCATGAAATGCTAATGAACTGTGTATTGGAACAGCGGGGATATTTTATGATGGCGTGTCGGTGGGCTTTATGGTACTGAAAACAAATACAGCACTAATTCCATCCCAATAATATCTTCCCATTGACATCACCAAACCACACCTACCCTAAAATTGCTATATAAGAAAATAATTTTATACGATAAACAGGATTTACCTAATTATATGTTTGCTCCTAGATTTGTCACTCTGGCACATCAAAGTAAATTCAACAAACAATGGAAGATTATATTTAGCTATAATTGATAATGACAAATCCTAAGTGCATAATAGATCCCTTGCTATGATCTTCCAAAGCGCGCACGCGTACGCACAAACCACTACGCTCAACTTACGGTAATATTAATTAATCTAACCTAGCTAACGTAACGAATTATAATTGTAATAAGGGGACATGGGCCGTTTTTCTGGTCCCCCTTCTTCCTCATGCTTAGCCCCATTAGTTTTGATATTATAAAACGTTCGGCCCATTAGTTTAGCGATTTTAACACCTTTCGCCCCATTTCGTTGTAAATTTTAAGACCTTTCGTGCCATTTAGGTGTCTATTTTTTCCTGGCGAGCGATAGCGAGCCTGCAATTTTAAGAGCAACCGGCCTTCGGCCGGGAAATTTTTCTACCGAAAAATTTACAAATTTATCTTGAAGGGGGGTCTAGGTTTTTTTTTTTAAGCTTGATGGAGGTCTAGGGAGGAAACTAAAAACATATATGAATAAATGAATTAATAGACCAAACAAACCGCCAGTCTCCCCTTAACCTATCACAACCTATATATTAGAATGACAGGTTGACCATCAGACCTTAGCTGGAAAATGCTGTATGATACTCTCACTTCTATAGACATGTAAACAACTATTCCATGTACAGTACAGTCGCCTGCTGTGATAAATGGTATGAATTTGGCTAACTATTCTGAAATGGTGCAATATTATGAAACATTCCCTTACTGTTTTTGTCACTGTTTTTGTTTTATCTTACTCTCCTTTTCTCTCTTTCCCTGGCTTGTATCCATTTGGCCCCATTCAGCCTACTGTGTATGATAGTGTGAATTAGGGTTGCTAGATCTTGCTAGACGCCCTTTTGGACTGCCACCACCCAATGGATATTACTGGGAATAATCAAATAATTCAATGTAATAATTAGCATCAGGTAACTGAAACTTGAGAATAATTCACAATAGTTTAATAAATGATATCTTAAGACTTATTCAGAAATACACTAATATATTGATTGTATAAGTATTTGTAATAGTAAATTAATCCAAGTATGATATCTCTGTTTATCACACGCAGGGCTGACCTCTAACCCCTAGTTGTGCGAGCTGAGGGTTCCGTCCTTTCTACCCTCCAGCTCTCTAGACTCTGATTATATGCTCTCGGGTTACGCCCTCCATATGACGTAAAACCAATCATTACCATTCTACGTGTACATCTCAACCAATCCTGGTACCTGTCCAAATGACGTATTGGGGTGTGGTGTCAAAACGTGACCGGCCCTAGGTGTCCGGTCACACTGTATCCATGCCATAATACAAGCGCCATGCCACGTAACGTGACCCGCCCTAGGTGTCCGGTCACACTGTATCCATGCCATAATACAAGCGGCCTGCCACGTGATGTGACCCGCCCTAGGTGTTCGGTCACACTGTATCCATGCCATAATACAAGCGCCCTGCCATGTGATGTGACCCGCCCTAGGTGTCCGGTCACACTGTATCCATGCCATAATACAAGCGGCCTGCCACGTGATGTGACCCGCCCTAGGTGTCCGGTCACACTGTATCCATGCCATAATACAAGCGCCCTGCCATGTGATGTGACCCGCCCTAGGTGTCCGGTCACACTGTATCCATGCCATAATACAAGCGCCCTGCCATGTGATGTGACCCGCCCTAGGTGTCCGGTCACACTGTATCCATGCCATAATACAAGCGCCCTGCCACGTGATGTGACCCGCCCTAGGTGTCCGGTCACACTGTATCCATGCCATAATACAAGCGCCCTGCCATGTGATGTGACCCGCCCTAGGTGTCCGGTCACACTGTATCCATGCCATAATACAAGCGCCCTGCCACGTGATGTGACCCGCCCTAGGTGTCCGGTCACACTGTATCCATGCCATAATACAAGCGCCCTGCCATGTGATGTGACCCGCCCTAGGTGTCCGGTCACACTGTATCCATGCCATAATACAAGCGCCCTGCCATGTGATGTGACCCGCCCTAGGTGTCCGGTCACACTGTATCCATGCCATAATACAAGCGCCCTGCCACGTGATGTGGGCTGTCCGAGGTATGCTGAGTACATACATGACGTATGCTAATCCCATGATCTGTTTTGGATCACAGGCAGAAACCAGGCGCCTTACTGACTGTCTACAGTCATGTACAAGAAATATCATGTTTAATAATATGAGATGTTATATTAAGGTTATTAGAAAGAGATATAATATATATATGTACCCTTGTACCTAGGTAATTCAAGGAATAATAGTTGGATAATTTGGAGTACATAACAAATGTTTTAAGACGTTTCTCCCCATCCAGGTGTCGATTTCTTCTTGGCGAGCGATAGCGAGCCAGCATTGTATGGAGAAATCCGGCTTCGCCGGAGACATTTTTCTATTGACATATTAACACATTTAGCTTGCTGTCAAAACAAATATATATATATGCTGGCTCGCTACCGCTCACCAGGAAAATACTGACACCTGGATGGGGGTAAACGTCTTGAAACAATAGGCTGAATGGGGCCGAATGGATACAAGCCAAAACGAGAGGGAGAGAAAGAGAAAACAAGCGAGGTGGGCTCCCTTGAGTCACATACCCCGAGTCTGCATTTGTCCTCAACCAATGTAGTTCCCGTTGTTTATGCCGCCGATTATTGCTCTTAAGGGGGCCCACCTCGTTTATTCTCTCTCTCTCTCTCTCTCTCTCTCTCTCTCTCTCTGGTTTGTATCCATTCGGCTCCATTCAGCCTAGTGCGTCTATTTTTTCCTGGCAAGCGGGAGCGAGCCAGCATATTTTTTTTAAAGTTTTTGACTGCAGGCTAAATTTGTACATTTTTCGATAGAAAACTATCTCCGGCGAAGTCAAATATCTCCATACAATACTGGCCCGCTATCACTCGCTAGGAAGAAATCGACACCTGGATGGGGATAAAGGTCTTAAAAAGAGATGGCTGAATGGGACCGAATGGATACAAGCCACAGAAAGAGAAAGGGAGAGAAGGAAAGCAGGTCACCCCCCTTAAACATTGTACACTGGTCGAAGGTTAACCCTCTCAGAATACGATGACGCGCGTGTCTTCTTTTTATTATGGCTAACATTAGGCGATTTCATGGAGTTTGGGAAATATCTATGGGAATAAAAAAAAGTAAGATTATTTCAGTTAAGGGGTGAAGGGCTGGTTTTCTGGACCACTTTCTCCTTCATGTTTAGCCCCATTGATTTTCAGATGTTAAGATGTTTGCCCCATTATTTAGTCGATTTAAAGATCTTTTGCCCCATTTCTTCGTCAATATTTAGACCTTTCGTGCTATTTAGGTGTCACATTTTTCCCTGGCGAACGATAGTGAGCCTGTAATGTTGAAAGAAAATGTACAAATTAATCTAGAAGGGGGAACTAATGGATTTTGTTTTTATTTGATGGAGGTATAGGGAGGAAACTAAGAAAATCATAAGAAGATCAATAAAAGGGCAAATAAACGGCCCATCTCCCCTTAATCTTTTGAGACCAACAATGTCTTCCTTAGCTGTATAAAATCGTCTAATGATCGCCAAAATGAAATGGAGAAGCGCGTCATCATATCCTGAAAAGGTTAATATCTTCAGTATACGATCATGCTGTTCGTAACGAATTTTGGCTAACATTAGATGGTTTCATTCAGTTTAGGAAGGACCTCTACTTTTCGAATGTGGTGCAAGCTATGTCAAATATCTCTTGCAACTCCCACAGACCTTTCCTGAACTCAGTAAAATCGTAATATATTAGCCACAATAATAGGGAGTAAGAACTCAAATATTTAAAGGGGTAAAGGATTAAATATCTAGTTGTGAAAGAGAAAATGCTATTAGCCGGTAAAAATGTTTATATACCGATTTTATTCATCTATAGGGGAATAGTTGTCTTGTGGATAGGTTTTGGAATATCTCCAAATGACTCTTTAGAGATAAATACATATTTATGAAGCGACAAAGAGCTTTACTATGCAGGGAAAGTAAATTATTAAAGTATTTTAAAAAATTTATTGAATGTACAGTAAGCGGCTTGCAAAAAACTAGATATCAAATAAACTGGGTTGATTTGCACAGATTCTCATAGAAGCTTCCTGGTTGATGATTATGTATTGTGTGACTCCAGCTCTAAAATACTTGATG
The DNA here is from genome assembly GCA_032716605.1 of Paralithodes platypus. Lineage (NCBI taxonomy): Eukaryota > Metazoa > Arthropoda > Malacostraca > Decapoda > Lithodidae > Paralithodes > Paralithodes platypus. Next base: position 16,480,038 of record CM064497.1, on the reverse strand, counting down.
AGTGTTTTTTTTTTTTTTTTAAGAGACAATGAACGGAGGAAGGAAAAACACAGATAAAACAAAAAGGTCCATGTGCCTAAAGGCATCCTCCATTCATAAAATGTTTGTAACAACTGGATTTAAACATTTGTTGATTGTAAGTTTGTGGAAAGCAATTCGAGGGAAGTGAATTCCAAAGAGTAGTAGCTCTGGGGATAAATGAATTCTGATAAGCAGAAGTTCTGCATTGTGGAGGAGAAAGTGTAAATTCATGGGCGCTCTCAGCTGCCCTAGTTCTACGGGGAAAGATGTGGAGAGGCGGCACAATTGAAGCAAGTTCCTCGGAACAATTGCTGTGAAAATATCTGTAGAATAATGCAAGGGATGCAACGTTTCTTCGTATGGCTAATGTAGGAAGGTCCTGTGTGATTGCAGGGTTATTGATTAATCTAATAGCTTTATTTTGAATTTTGTCCAACTGCCTCAATGCAACCACTCCACTTCCACCCCACAGAGGTGAACAGTAATCCATCTGAGAGCGCACATGACTTTTATATATTACGGCCAACTGCTCGTCAGTGAAGAATTCTCGAACTCTGTACAGGAGTCCCAGTTTTTTAGAGGCATTCTTAGCAATGCTTCTAACATAATGTGTCCAGCTCAAGTTAGTAGTTAATGTTACACCGAGAATGTCAATACTAGGGGAAGTGGGAATATTTACATCATTAAAAAATATATGGGAGTCAGTGAGATTCTGTCGGTTAGAAAATTGAATGTACTTGGTTTTCTGTGCATTAAAGGAAACTAGATTCTCTTGTCCCCATTCATTAATTCTAGAAAGGTCCCGGTTCAGAGAAATTGCAGTGTTTATTTTTGAATTTATAAGATCGGGTTGGGTGAAAGAATTGGTAAATGTGAAGGAACTGTGGAGTGTTGAGTCATCTGCGTAGGAATGTATTGGATTATGAGTGGTAGATATGAGATCATTGATATGAATGAGGAACAGAGTTGGGGCCAAAACTGATCCCTGGGGAACACCAGCATTTATTGAGTGAAATTGAGAATAAAGGCCATCTACCGTTACACGTATTTTTCTGTTATGAAGATAAGAAGAAATTAGTGGAACTAATGATGCAAGGCCGTAGTGTGACATCTTCGACAATAAGGATTGATGCCAGACTCTATCAAATGCCTTTGATATATCCAGTGCTATTGTATGTGTTTCACCATGTTGGTCTGTAGCTTGGTTGATTTGATGCGTAAGAAGGCAAAGAATGTCTGCAGTTGATCGACATCGTCTAAAACCATATTGCCTATCACTGATTAATTTATTATTCTCCAGATGCTTAATTATGTGATTATTTAATATAATTTCAAAAACTTTGCCAAGAGTGGAAGTTATAGCTATTGGTCTGTAGTTTGATGGATCTGAAGAGGCACCTTTTTTAGGAACTGGATGGATGTTTGCTTCTTTCCAGGGTACTGGGAAGCATGAGGTATGAGTACACAGACGGAAAAATTTTGCCAATACAGGAGCGAGCACCAAGGAGCAATTCTTAAGTACTATTGGAGGAATTTCATCTGGACCAGGAGCCTTATCTACTGAGAGATTCTGCAAAATAGTTTTGACATGTCTGGTGTGGATCTTAAGTGAGGGAATTTCAGGTGAATTAAAATTAAGTACAGGGACATCTTGATTTATTTCATCTAAGGTTGAGTTGGTGGAGAAAATATCTGCAAGAAGGTTAGCTTTACCTCGTGGGTCACTTACAAGATTGCCAGTCGGAGATTTTAATGGTGGAATGGATGAAGCAGTAGTGAAGTTGGATTTGAATGAGTTAAGAGTAGACCAAAATATTTTGTTATCATTTGGATTATTTAGAAGTTTATTTGCCTGCTTATGGAGAAAGTTTGATTTAGTTAGGTTTAATACAGTTTTGGCATGATTTCTGATGTTTCTAAAGTAATTAAAGGCTTCATGTGTTTTTGATCTTGTGTATGCATTGTAGGCTATTGCTTTTTGTTCAGTTACTCTAGCACAATTATGGTCAAACCATTTAGGTGAATTAGATCTTTTACTGTACTTTTGATGAGGAATAAAAGTTTCCATTCCAATTTTTACAAAATCTTGTATGTGGCTCAAGGTGGAGTGTGCATCATTAGAAAAGAAAGAGGTCCAGGGAATATCAATAAAGAAACCTTGAAGACCCTCCCAGTCTGCCCTATCGTAATGCCATTTAGTCACCAAAACAGGTTCAGAGTGGGAGGGTGTGGTAGGTGATAGACAGGTGGCCTGTATCAGACAGTGATCAGAAGATCCAAGTGGGGACCTCACTGTAACATCATAATTTTCTGAATTGGTTGTTAAAAATAAGTCCAGTAGGTGGGAATTATGATTAGGATTGTCTGGTACACGGGTGGGTTGGTTGACTAGTTGAATGAGATTAAATGAGTCTGCAAATAGCTCACATTCAAGACCAGCATCATCAGTCCTGGCTGAATGAGTGAGCCATTCAACATTATGGACATTAAAATCACCCAACACAGTGATTTCAGAAGAAGCATTTAAGTTGAGGACACTGAGTTGTGAGGACAGAGAATCAAAAAGACTTTGCTCTGGAGGAGTATTTGGGGAACGGTAGATGCAACATATGTATTTAAATTTACCAGCAGAAATTAATTTGTATATAGAATAATCAAAATAGGGACAATTGAAACTAGTAACCTCCTCCAGGGCAATTTCAGATTTTGCGAAGCAACATACACCACCTTTAGGTCTGAAATTTTGGAGCAGTTGATAACCTGGAAAATTAAATCTAGATGTGTCAGATGTGGATGTTACTTGAGTCTCTGTCAAAAAAAAGGAGAGTAGGGGATTCTGCTTGAAGAAATTGGTGTACAGAATTGATGTTAGAGTGAAGTCCCCTTATATTACTAAAGAAATAGCTGTACTGACAAGCAGCTTTGGGACGTTGCAATACTCTTGACACAGTCGCATGATGACGACCGGGAGGGCCCTGTGTCAATAACCCAACCCTGCCGGGGGTGGATATCCGAGGGACCACCAGGTTTGCTCGTAACAATTGTACTGCCATATTTATAAGGTAAGTGTATGGTGTTACATGTATGATATGTAGTGGGAAGAGTAGTATTTTATGGATAGAGGATAGCGATGTAGGGCAATGTCGTGAAGTTGGATGTGTATGTTATATAAAGAGGGTTTTCCTGATACCCCTGATGTGTGAGGCAGAAAGATATGTATCCAGCTACCAAGGCCTGGGAGAGAAAATGGAATTCAGGCTATTCCCTGAGTCTCCCGAAACCTTGGCGGTAGTACTTCCCTGGGCGGGGCTGCCTACCCCTACTACCTACAAGCGTATGCGTATAGCGTATGAAGTGCATGTTGAATGTTACTGTAGTGTTTGGATGGTTATGGTTGTGAATGCTATCTGTAACCAGTGTATTGTGTGACTCCAGCTCTACAATACTTGATGAGTGTAGCGTATGAAGTGCATGTTGAATGTTACTGTAGTGTTTGGATGGCTATGGTTGTGAATGCTATCTCTAACCAGTGTAAGCAGCTCAATCGTACTGATCAGACACAATCATTCACATTTTAAATGCGACACTGATCTGCATGTCTGATGTCCGCCATTGTGGAGAGGGGTTTGGGGGATATGGGGGTGAGTGTCAATTAAACACTTACCCAGTGGGGGATCGATCCTGGGCTTCCCGTATATAAGTTTCGAATGCAACCTCTACTCCGTTTTACTTCAAGAGGTTATTATCTTAGGTAGATTTAGCTCCCTAAAGTATACAGTCACCTTACCTTGATTGCCTTGGCTATAATATTCAATACGAGTATGTTTAGCTTCTAACAGCAAGTACAGTATTGTATGAGTACTGTATGTCTACCTTTTAACAACATATAGGGCTACAGTATAGCACGAGTAGGTCTAGCCTCTATTCCAGCTATATACAGTACTGTATGTCTACCTTCTAACAACATATAGGGCTACAGTATAGCACGAGTAGGTCTAGCTTCTATTCCAGCTATATACAGTACTGTATGTCTACCTTCTAACAACATATAGGGCTACAGTATAGCACGAGTAGGTCTAGCTTCTATTCCAGCTATATACAGTAAATATTACAAGTAAACATAGTTTCTACCCGCTACAATATATATACATAGAAGAATGCCTTGTATCTACCAGGCATATATACTGTATATATATACTCTATATATATATATATATATATATATATATATATATATATATATATATATATATATATATATATACAGTATATATATATACCTAGCTTCAACCAGCTATACAAACAATACAGAGCGCCTTAATTGTACTATTATAGCAAAGGATATAGTGCGAGTATTCCTAGTTTCTACCAGATACGCATACAGTACGAAAATGCCTTAATTGTACCAGCAACATATATAGCACGGATATATTTTGGGACATTCTGTATACGAATATACCTTGTTTCTCCTATATACAGGACGATTATGCCTAGTTTCTCCCAACTACAATATGTTCAAAATACGAATATACCTTAATTGTTTCTCCCATCTACACATACAGGACGAGTGTGCCTAGCTTTTATAAATATAAGTTTGCAAAATACGAATATGCCTTGTTACTCCCACCTCTATACACAAGACGAGTATACCTTCTTTCTATATATACGAAACACGAATATACCTTGCTTCTCCCATCTTCGTATACTAGACGAGTATGCCTTGTTTATATATACACAAAATACAAATGTACCTTGTTACTCCCATCTCCGTATACATCACGAGTATGCCTAGCTTCTAATGTATACAAAATACGGATACGTTGTTTCTCCAATCTCCATGTACCGCACGAGTATGCTTAGCTTCTTTATACACAAAATACGGATATACGTTGTTTCTCCCATCTCCATATACGTCACGAATATGCCTAGCTTCTATATACACAAAATACGGATATACGTTGTTTCTTCCATCTCCATATACGTCACGAGTATGCCTAGCTTCTATATACACAAAATACGGATATACGTTGTTTCTTCCATCTCCATATACGGCACGAGTATGCCTAGCTTCAATATACACAAAATACGGATATACGTTGTTTCTTCCATCTCCATATACGTCATGAGTATGCCTAGCTTGTACTGTATACAAAATACGGATATACGTTGTTTCTCCCATCTCCATATACCGCACGAGTATGCTTAGCTTCTATATACACAAAATACGGATATACGTTGTTTCTCCCATCTTCATATACATCACAAGTATGCTTAGCTTCTATATACACAAAATACGGATATACGTTGTTTCTCCCATCTCCGTATACATCACAAGTATGCTTAGCTTCTATATACACAAAATACGGATATACGTTGTTTCTCCCATCTCCGTATACATCACGAGTATGCCTAGCTTGTACTGTATACAAAATACGGATATACGTTGTTTCTCCCATCTCCATATACCGCACGAGTATGCTTAGCTTCTATATACACAAAATACGGATATACGTTGTTTCTCCCATCTTCATATACATCACAAGTATGCTTAGCTTCTATATACACAAAATACGGATATACGTTGTTTCTCCCATCTCCGTATACATCAAGTATGCTTAGCTTCTATATACACAAAATACGGATATACGTTGTTTCTCCCATCTCCGTATACATCACGAGTATGCCTAGCTTCTATACCAATCTATCTCCATTTGTCGAACCCTCCTCCACTGCACGAGAGACAGATAGTGCTGCATTGATTGACTGACCCACGCTAGAGATCCTGGACAGAGGGAGATCGTCCAGGCTATTCTTTGTAGGCCATTTTGGTGCCGTAGGTATCAAACAACGGGGTGCAGTATTTATTTACGACCATGTAGAAATTAAATGCAAAGGCCACTCTGCAGTATATATATCCTGCACCAGTATTGCAGAATATATATTATGGGTATTGAGGGTATCACACAAGAGTTATTATCGTAAATTTTCGATGCTCAACATTATCCAACAACATTTATGGGATTTTTTGTACTGGTATTGGACACTAGACATAAGATACATTAATTTAGGTGACAACACTATTTTACAGGTTTACATCATAAGCTGTCAGATTGGCGTTGACGATAAATGTTGAGGGAAAACGGGCTTGTGTGATACTGGCTTATGGATATATTGGAGTGTAGAGAGAGGTTAAGGGAGCCCAGACGGTATTGTGCAGGATAATTTACTGGTTTGGCTCAATGGTTTAAGGAAGGGGTTTAGTTTGCTCTCTAAACCTCCATCAAACTTTAAAAAACACCCACAATACTCCCCTTCGATATAAATTTGTAAATTTTTTGGTAGAAAAATGTCCCGGCCGAAGGCCGATTCCTCGTCAAATACAGGCTCGCTATCGCTTGCCAGGAAAAAAAAACGACACCTAAATGACACGAAAGGTCATAATATTGGCAAAGGAATGGGGCAAAAGGTCTTAAAATCGCCAAACTAATGAGGCGAATGTCTTGAAATCTCATAACTAATAGGGCTAAACATGAGGGAGGAGGAGGACTCGAAAAGCAACTGCCTCCCCTTAACCCCTTCAGTACCGGTGCCGTCCTTGTAACTTCATTCCGGCTACTAGTAGACGATTATATTCAGTTTACAAAGGGCCTTCAGTAAATAACAGGCTTCCAACTCTCACTTAAGGGGAGGTATTTAGTTTGTTCCCTACCTTTTCATCAAGCTTAAAATTACACCTCCTAGACCCCCTTTCAAGATAAATTTGTACATTTTTCGGTAGAAAAATTTCCCGGCCGGAGGCCGGTTGCTCTTAAATTACAGGCTCGCTATCGCTCGCCAGGAAAAAATCGACACCTTAACGGCACGAAAGGTCTTAAAATTGACAGAAATGGGGCAAAATGTCTTAAAATATCCAAACTACTAGGGCGAAGGTCTTAAAATCTCAAAAGCAATGGGGCTAAACATGAGGGAGAAAGGGGTCCAGAAAAAGATCCCTCAAGTGGAAATCTCCCCTTAACCCGTATTCCTACCACAGCAGCTCCTTCTTCTTAGACTGCATAACACTGTCTCAAATATAGTTATACAGTATATATATAGTTAAAAAATACCTCGCCGGTACAGATGGGGTTAAGGGAGCCCACCTCGCTTTTTTGTTTCTCTTTCTCTCCCTCTCTCTTTGGCTTGTATCCATTCGGCCCCATTCAGCGTACTGTTTTAAGACGTTTACCCCCATCCAGGTGTCAATATTTTCCTGGCTACAGCATATACAGTATATATTTTTGTTTTGACAGCAAGCTAAATTTGTACATTTTTCGATAGAAAAATGTCTCCGGCGAAGCTGGATTTCTCCATACAATGCTGGCTCGCTATCGCTCGCCAGGAAGAAATCGACACCTGGATGAGGATAAACTTCTTAAAACAGTTGGCTGACTGGGGCCGAATGGATACACGCCAGGTAAAGAGAGAAAAGGAGAGAAAGATAAAAAAAAGCAGGTGACCCCCCTTAATGACACCAGTGGCACCAATATGGCAGAGGTTGGCCGGTCTCTGTTACTATAGGGTCTCTGCCTCACGCCACCGCTTGCACGATACTCTTTTTAGTTTTAAAAATTCGGTGCAGGATTTGAACCAGAGAAAGCTTTGGGGTTGGAATAATTTTTGCAATGAAATACAGAGTTTGTGTTGGATGTACAGTCGGCCTAATAAGTCATGTCCCGGCTGTCATTGCGTTTGGCTTGCTCTGTGCTGTATTAATGTCTGTCAGATGTGGAATACGGTGGGTAAGTCTAGGAACATGTTTGTATGTTTCACTCGATATGAAGAAATGAAGCTTAGATATTGCTGATACCAATTGTTGATCAAAAACATACTTGGTGGCGAGACATTACTTATTAGCGCGACTGTACAGTAAGGATGTGAAGGGAAAATGTACGGGTTTATACCGATTTTTCCTTTGAGGATAGGACTTTTGCATACAACAATTTAATCATTTACTATTCAAGAACAACACACTGTAACGAATTGTTCTTACCATTGGTGTGGTGAAAACAATATTATTATGATGGTTGCTTGACAATTACGAATCACCAATAATGCATTGGCGATTATAAAGTATGCTTAATTCACAATCTATTCATTAATTAAATACTAAAATAAATCAGTTGGAAATAATGTACAATATCTAAGTAAGTGAATATGCATATAAATAGAGACATTCCATTTTTAATTTCAGTCATTTATGATATTCCTATTAAGCTATAGCGAAAAAACCAAACATTATTTCGGAAAGTTCTTTCAGCACATTGACAAGAGCTTAATATATTTTTTTAGCTAATAATAGATGATTTTACTCAACTCAGGGAAGACCTATCGTGGAGAAAATAAATAAGTTCTACATAGTCTAACCCAAGATTATAGCATTTGGATGAACTTACAAGAATAAAGCTACGGTAATGTATATACACACCTTCAGTATACACACCTTCAGTATAAACACCTTCAGTATACACACCTTCAGTATAAACACCTTCAGTATAAACACCTTCAGTATACACACCTTCAGTATAAACACCTTCAGTATAAACACCTTCAGTATACACACCTTCAGTATAAACACCTTCAGTATAAACACCTTCAGTATAAACACCTTCAGTATACACACCTTCAGTATAAACACCTTCAGTATAAACACCTTCAGTATACACACCTTCAGTATAAACACCTTCAGTATAAACACCTTCAGTATACACACCTTCAGTATAAACACCTTCAGTATAAACACCTTCAGTATAAACACCTTCAGTATACACACCTTCAGTATAAACACCTTCAGTATAAACACCTTCAGTATACACACCTTCAGTATAAACACCTTCAGTATAAACACCTTCAGTATACACACCTTCAGTATAAACACCTTCAGTATACACACCTTCAGTATACACACCTTCAGTATAAACACCTTCAGTATACACACCTTCAGTATAAACACCTTCAGTATAAACACCTTCAGTATACACACCTTCAGTATAAACACCTTCAGTATACACACCTTCAGTATACACACCTTCAGTATAAACACCTTCAGTATACACACCTTCAGTATACACACCTTCAGTATAAACACCTTCAGTATACACACCTTCAGTATAAACACCTTCAGTATACACACCTTCAGTATACACACCTTCAGTATAAACACCTTCAGTATACACACCTTCAGTATACACACCTTCAGTATAAACACCTTCAGTATACACACCTTCAGTATAAACACCTTCAGTATACACACCTTCAGTATACACACCTTCAGTATAAACACCTTCAGTATAAACACCTTCAGTATACACACCTTCAGTATACAAGTTCACTTTGTAATGTTATTCTGAGTAGCCTACTATTTGATAATTTTGTGCAGCTTATGAAGGACCTCTAGCAATCATAGGGTAAATTCCATATCAATTATCCACTTGAATTTAACAGACCCTCTCTAAGCTTATGAAAATCGTCTAATAATAGCCATAGTACGATGAAAGAAAGCGTCACTAATTAATATTTTTATTATTATTATTATTATTATTATTATTTTGTACTAGTAGAGTTGTTACCCTGTATGCATGTTTGTATGTCTGCTTTTGCTTGTGCCTACTGATGTATTTTACCCATATCTAGTTTCCGCCTCCCCTCCCCCCATGCTTTGCCACCTCCCTGTCCTGCCTCCTTCCTCCCTCCCAGCCCCCCAATCCCCACCCCTCCACCGCCACCTGTTATGACGGATATTTAAGGGGAGGTATTTAGTTTGTTCCCTGGACCTCCAGCAAGTTTAAAATTACACCCCCTTGAGTCCCTTTCAAGATTAATGTGTACATTTTTCGGTAGAAAAATGTCCCGGCCGAAGGCCGTTTCCTCTTAAGTTACAGGCTCGCTATCGCTCGCCAGGATAAAATCGACACCTGAATGGCACGAAAGGTCTTAATATGGGGTGAAAGTTCTTAAAATCGCCAAAATAACAGGGCAAACATCTGAAAATCTCAAAAGCAATGGGGCTAGACATGAGAAAGAAAGGGGTCAAGAAAAAAGTCCCTCAAGTGGATATCTCCCCTGAAGGCCTCCTACTGTAGGCATCAGCATTTGTTAGTGACATGATGAAGCTATGTGCGAAACGTTGTCGATAAAGTGCTCTTCCTCAGATGGTGTTTGTTATCCATTATTTATGTTTGGCCAGCGTTATTACTCAGTCTCTGGTCAAGAACTTTGGTGTGAGAGTGTACAAGCTTAGAGAACCGGAAAAACCTAGCGGCCGAAAACAAGGCTAGTGCAAATCCATGTAAACTCTGTGCTGAAGTGGATTAACCCGGTTGATTTTTCTCGCTACTTTTTTTCTGGCAAAACTTTAGTACTATTGTTCACTGGTCTGGGCTAATATTCTTAGGTTAGGTTATCATAGGCGACCTAATTCTTATAGAGAAATATATCCGAAGCCGCCAGACCACAGCTGCCAATAATAGTTGAGGGAAAGGACGCTGGGGGTAAATTCGCCTTAAGGGGGTACTACTAGTTTTTTCTGGACTCCCTTCTCCCTCATATTTAGCATAATAGCTTTAGGGTTTTAAGAAGTTCGTTCCGCTAGTTTGGCGATTTTGAGACCTTTCACCTCATTTCTTTGTCAATATTAAGACGTTTTGTGCCATTTAGGTGTCGTTTTTTTACCTGGCGAGCGATAGCGAGCCTGAAATTTCAGAAGCAATCGGCCTTCGGCCGGGCCATTTTTCTACCGAAAAATTTACAAATTAATCTTGAAAGGGGTTCTAGGGGGTACTTTTAACACTCGATGGAGGTCTAGCGACAAAATTAAAAAACCAATAAATACATATATACAGCAGGCCAAAACCAATAAATACATATATACAGCAGGCCAAAACCAATAAATACATATATACAGCAGGCCAAAACCAATAAATACATATATACAGCAGGCCAAAACCAATAAATACATATATACAGCAGGCCAAAACCAATAAATACATATATACAGCAGGCCAAAACCAATAAATACATATATACAGCAGGCCAAAACCAATAAATACATATATACAGCAGGCCAAAACCAATAAATACATATATACAGCAGGCCAAAACCAATAAATACATATATACAGCAGGCCAAAAACCAAGCAGTACCCCCTTAACCCTTCCAGTACCGGTGTCATTCTTTTAACTTACTTCTGGCTACTATTAGACGATTTTATTCTGTTTAAAAAGGGCCTCTAGCAATTAACAGGCTTCGAATTATCTCACCTTGCCCCTCTAACTCACAGATCCTTCTTAAGCTGCATTACCTTATCTAATTATAGCTAGAATATAACTAAAAAGACGTCGCTGGTACAGAAGGGGTTAACCTTCTCGGAAATTAGTTCAAGGTGAGACATTTTTAATCATTCTTGATAGATAGCTTCTCCCCGAGATACATTAACATTGTTTAACGGTAGACAGCATCATGAAATATTTGCATACTGTTAATATTACCGTATATGCTAATTTGTTGGAAATTATATGGATAAGTGTTGCATTAGTCTGAATACATATACCAAATATAATTGATTATTTATATGTAGGCCTCCAGCTGAATACAAAATTGCAATGTAATCTTGAACACTGGGAATGATTCAGACGCTTATTCATGTTTACATATAATTCTTCTCTTCTTTGTTTTATTTACAATGGAAATAATGGAACAAAGTGTTCCATGTATAAGCCCACGCGCCATTATCCCATCGTTAATTTGAAAGGAGTTAATTATATAAAGTTGACCTCCACGTTAATATATTGGCACAGGGGATATTGTGATCTAAATAAAGAATATACTGTAATCTATAAATACAGAATATATATATGTCAAAGGTCAATGGTGTGGGTGTTCGTTGTATTGTAAATAATGAAAAAGTACAAATAAATCGGATATTTGTGTCAGGCCTGTCAATGTGTGCTTTTAGGCTATAGATTGTTAAATACATCAAGCAACAATCGTTCCAAAGGGTAAGGGTGGTGTAAAGATGGATTGTTAAATACATCAAGCAACAATCGTTCCAAAGGGTAAGGGTGGTGTAAAGATGGATTACCACGGAATTCGTTTTAAGAGGGGTCACAGTTTTTTTCTTTCTCTCCTTTTATCTCTTTCTCTGGCTTGTATCTATTCAGCCCTATCCAGCCTAATGTTTTAAGACGTTTACCCCCATCCAGGTGTTAATATTTTCCTGGTGAGCGGTAGCAAGCCAGCATATATATATTTTTGTTTTGACAGCAAGCTAAATTTGTACATTTTTCGATAGAAAAATTTCTCCGGCGAAGCCGGATTTCTCCATACAATGCTGGCTCGCTATCGCTCGCCAGGAAGAAATCGACACCTGTATGGGGATAAACGTCTTAAAACAGTTGGCTGAATGGGGCCGAATGGATACAAGCCAGGGAAAGAGAGAAAAGGAAAGAAAGAGAAACAAAAGCCGGTGACCCCCCTTAAAGACTGCCGGTTGTGGCCTACCAACAGATGGGTGAGGTTGGTGATTGGCCCGTATTCCTAGACACACCACATAGTTTTCGATGGTAATTGCTTTAGTGGGCCACTGTTTGATGCTGTTTTAGACTTGCGCTTGTCATATGAAAAAAGTCACTAGCGTACCATACTGACTAGCTAAGAATACGGCAAATCTTTACTTACTTCAGATGAGAGGCTAACCAAATATTATACAGGTCGGTACCACACGAATGCCATTTCCTCAAAATATATGATCAACGCTTGTCTGATACCTAAGGAGGTAGTTTTCATAATAATGCACCAAAATTCAGTCATCTTTAGTCTAGTTTCCCATACCAATGCAAAATATCCCAGAAATGTTGTCTGAGCAAATACCCACAATTGAAAATTGACAATGAAAGGTCGCGTGTGTCACACAGTGGCTGATGAGTGTAGACTGTAGAGCCTGGGGTGATATTGAAATGCACACGAACGCACATGGGCATGTGGAACAGCATGAAAGCTGTTATAATCTCACACAGCGCGCGCGCACGTGCGCACACACAAGCACACACCCACAATAACACACACACACACACACACTTCCGTGTGTTATTATGACTTTAGTATTTTCTCTCCAAAGTTGCGGAATCATACAGATAGCTATCAGATTATGTGTGCAAGTTTTTTTTTCGATGTGAGTGAGGGAGACAAAAGGCAGAACTGCCTGTAGCGAGTGCCTCCCCCAGAGTTGAAAGAAACAGAATTGGTGAGTGGACGTGAGTTAATGAGACGGAAGGCTTTCCTTTCTACTTTGTCTGGAAGTGCTGTGTGAGAGGATCCTCCCCACACGTGTGAATAATACTCAATACATGGACGCACTGTGCCCATGCACAGAGCAAGAAGCCGCGCAGGGGTGAAGAACCCCTGGAAGCGGTTGACCACACCCTGCTTCTGGGAAGCTGTTTTAGCAAGAGTGGTAATATGATCTCTCCAATGGAGATCAGAAGAAGAGGAGACACCGAGAATATTAAGAGAAGATGAAGGGTTAATTTGTATGTTGTTGAAGTGTAGGTTATAGTTTTCTGGAAGGGGGCGACGAGTAGACAGATGGAGAAATTGAGTTTTGGAAGGATTGTAAGTAACAAGGTTTTCTCTGCCCTAATTAGAGATAGTAGAGTGATCAACAGATATGTGCTTTATGGCCTCCTTACCTGAGTTTTGGAGCTCCAAAACTGAACCAGCATAATAGATATTGATTTGTGTCTTTAAAATACATATGAATTTTATAAAGTAAGCTTATACGTCGTCTTAATAATTACGGTTAAAATAAATAATATAGCAATTATAGAGTATAATCAGCTTGGCTTATTCAGGAAGAAGCCAAAGCTGCAAGCTTCAATACTTCAACTACGACGGTTTTAAATATTTTGACATACTAATTTATTATTTAATGTAAGAAAATATAGCTGTAAATTAATATAAATTAAAAAATAAATATTTTATTGATTCATGCACTTCATTCTACAGTACTAGTACACTTATAGACAACAACGGTGTCCAATCTTCATAACTTCTAATTAATTTCCCATTGTTAGTTAAATGCAAAGCGAATCCTGAACCACACTGAACAAACTATGATTATAGAGGTTTGATTTATGTCTGTTAAGGGGAGGTTTTTAGTTGATTCCCTAGACTTCCATCAAGCTTAAAATTACTCCCCCTAGACCCCCTTTCAAGATAAATTTGTAAATTTTTCGGTAGAAAAATTTCCCGGCCGAAGGCCGGTTCCCCTTAAATTACAGGCTCGCTATCGCTCGCCAGGAAAAAATCGACACCTAAATGTCACGAATGGTCTTAAAAGTGACAGAAATGGGGCGAGGGTTCTTAAAATCGCCAAACTAATGGGGCGAACGTCTTAAAATCTCAAAAAACAATGGGGCTAAACATGAGGGAGAAAGGGGTCCAGAAAAAAATCCTCCAGGTGGAAATCTCCCCTTTAATATACTATTCTTGCCAAAGTTGGTATCATACCTTTTGTCAGTCCGAAATCAGTTATGTAATCAATTTCAACGATCCAGAGAGTTAGTTGGTAGACGTTTCTTGTTGATTCTAATGATGGTTGTACTCAAGAGAATATAAGGTATTTATGAATATACAATGTTTATTAGTAAATGTCAAATTCAAATGAGTAGAATAAACATGAAAATCACACGAGAAGCGTCCATCAAATACCGTGTTGGTGGTGTAATGGTTAAGGTGTCTAAAAATCTGTGTGTGATAACCCGGGTTCGAATCCTGGTGGATCACATATATGCTTTAATTAATTTCATTGGAGGTGTTTGGTGTTGTGGTGAAATTAATACAAAATAGATTGTCAACATTGGCTATGAAGATGTATTTTCGAACCGAGGAAAGATATACAAATGTAGGATATAACTTGTGGCCATGACTATACGGTAACTTGCTGAAGTGTAGAGTGGTATGTCTGCCAGTGAAGGTGACTCAGTAGTGTACGTATATGGATGAACTCACTCATTCTCCTTTACGTGATGACAGCTGAATAATATACCGCTCTCCTCCCGACAAAAAATAGGATTCGACTGCTTTTGATCTCCAGGGAACCTTTCAACTTCTCTCCCGAGCCAAAAGGACTGACAGGAGGAGACGCGGAAAGGAGGAGTAACGCAAGGGCTTTTTCCGGCAACACTTATCGGCAATTCTAATCTTGGAAGCTTCTGAAGTAATCTTTGGTAGGAATTCTGTCACCCAAAATAATCTACCTCCAGTTTAGTCGCCGATACCAGTGTAGAACAGTTACCATATGTCTCCAGATATATAAATTGTCTATCAATTTGTAGAGGAACAAGTGTTGGTGCGAGTCGGTCTTATTTACCTGAGTCAACCCTAGGCGATGCTACCGCAGCCTCTCAGACCGTGTGGCGGGTAGCGGGTTAACATTATGCAACTCACTTCTCATCATTCGTACAAGTGCCTGCATAAGTAGCTGGTAAACTATTTTATGACAGTGAACATTGAATTAAAGAAAGCAGGCTGTCCGAACTTAATTCTAACAAAATTTGCTACTAAGTGGAAGGCAAGGCTAGCAAAGCAGAAGGCTCTCTTCCCACCCACCTCTCGTTTAGGTAAAGAATTAGAAAGCAAATTCGATATATTCTGAGATAGTTTCGAAACTTAAGGCAACCATTTATGTCTCAATGTGTATATTTTGCACCACTGTTTCCTTCTGATTAATTATTATCTACATGCATACAGTACCGTCCCGATTATCTTTATTTTGACCGATTTATTATATTTATATATACTGTATATGGAGTAGGCTGGAGCATAGGTGTGTCCATGGTTTTCAAAGAACTCAATAAGTTAACCATTTCAACCAGTAGATCTCAACCAGTGCCTAAGCAACTAGGGCCAGCTAAAACAATCTCGAATAAAATAACAGACTTAACCTAACCTAGTCTTACTGTATTGGTTGAATTGGCACTGGTTGAGCACTACTGGTTGAAGTAGTATACTGGTTGAGCTGCCCGGCCATCGTATTGTTTTATGTACGAAAGAACCGAACTATACTCAATTTTGTTCTCACCAGGCGGAATGTTTAGTCTATTAGCAGCTGATATATTAATACTAGGTACAAAATATGAAACTATTATGTCTCTGCATCATACTAACTATTATGTCTCTGCATCATACTAACTATTATGTCTCTGCATCATACTAACTATTATGTCTCTGCATCATACTAACTATTATGTCTCTGCATCATACTAACTATTATGTCTCTGCATCATACTAACTTTCATACCCCATACTAAAAGTTCTTTGTGTTTGAAACGTAGTTAAATGTACAAAACTAGGTATAAAACACTTCTGTATTTTTGTTTTCCAAGTGATTATAAGTAGCGCCACGATCACTGGCTTCTACCAATAAAGCCCCACACTCGTGGCTTTTCAAGGCATTAGGGTTAAGGCCAACTTTTAACTATTAACCCCTTCTGTACCGGCGACGTCTTTTTAACTATATTCTGGCTACTATTAGACGATTATAATCAGTTTAAAGAGGGCCTCCAGCAATTAATGCAAGAGGCTTCTAACTATCTATCTCACTTGACCATTTTTGCTACAATAGATCCTTCTTAAACTGCACAACATCGTCTAGATGGAACTACAATGACATTACGAAGACGTCAGCGGTACAGAAGGGGTTAACAACACAGGTACAGAAGGGGTTAACAACACAGGTACAGAAGGGGTTAACAACACAGGTACAGAAGGGGTTAACAACACAGGTACAGAAGGGGTTAACAACACAGGTACAGAAGGGGTTAACAACACAGGTACAGAAGGGGTTAACAACACAGGTACAGAAGGGGTTAACAACACAGGTACAGAAGGGGTTAACAACACAGGTACAGAAGGGGTTAACAACACAGGTACAGAAGGGGTTAACAACACAGGTACAGAAGGGGTTAACAACACAGGTACAGAAGGGGTTAACAACACAGGTACAGAAGGGGTTAACAACACATTCACTACAATACTTTAAGGGGAGGTTTTTAGTGTGTTTCCTAGACTGCCATCAAGCTTGAAATTACACTCCCTTGACCCCCTTTCAAGATAAATTTGTAAATTTTTCGGTAGTAAAATGTCCCGGCCGAAGGCCGATTCCTCTTAAATTACAGGCTCGCTATCGCTCGCCAGGAAAAAATCGACACCTGAATGGCACTAAACGTCTTAAAAGTGACATAAATGGGTTGAAAGTTCTTAAAATCGCCAAACTAATGGGGCGAACATCTTAAAATCTCAAAAGCAATGGGGCTAAACATGAGGGAGAAAGGGGTAAAGAAAAATATCCCTCAAGTGGAAATCTCCCCTTAATAAACGCTGAGTAATCAAGATGGGGACATGGCAATTTACCGTCAGCAAAAAACAAAGAGGCCAGAGGTTGCAGTAAATAATGTGGGTGTCGGGTATGTATTATGCAGGAGTTGGTTCAATTATTGTGAATTAGAGGGTGGCCCAGTGGCTCTTTGATGCCTCCCTGGTGACAGAGACGGATACTTTAGTCTACAGAGCTCGGACAACTCTAGCAGTGCACCATTTCAACTAGTAGATCTTTTCCAAATTATGTGATATATTTGTTCATTAGAAAAATATATTATATTTTATCATCCTATTTTCTTTTTTGATATGTAGGTTTGTAAGAAGAGTGTTTTGGCTCAACAAACCTTGCCTTACTTAAAAATTGTGTACACATTTATATATTGTATAACTTTAACAGTTAAACTTTAACTTTGACTTTCACTTATATATAATATTGAAAACTATGGCTGTTGTTCAATACTTTGTAATTAAAGAAGTATTGACATACAAATGATTCTGATAGTGGTTTCCATAATTACCAAGACAAAGTATTATAGCATTAATTGTTCAGTGTCTGGTTAATTTATTATTATTATAAACAGAATATGTATAGCCATATGAATTATATTGGTTGGGTGTGAAAAGGATCTGCCTCGTGTGGGCCGGTAGACCCTTTGCAGATTTCCGTGTTCTTATGTGCTTACTGTATGCTAAATTATAATTACTGGTCTACAATGATAATAACGCTGACAGTGTAGTGTTTTGTAAATACCGAATTACCATATTTTCCGTTCTCATGTTATCCTATATTGGGTGTTAAAGGCTGTTTAAGGGGAGATTTCCACTTGAGGGATTTTTTACTGAACTCCTTTCTCATTCAGGTTTAGCCCCATTGATTTTGAGATTTTAAGACGTTCGCCCCATTAGTTTTGGCGATTTTAGGAACTTTCGCCCCATTTCTGTCAATTTTAAGATCTTTCGTGTCATTTAGGGGTCAATTTTTTCCTGGCGAGCGATAGCGATCCTGTAATTTAAGAGGAATCGGCCTTTGGCCGGGAAATTTTTCTACCGAAAAATGTACAAATTTAGCTTGAAAGAGGGTCTAGAGGGTGTAATTTTAAGCTTGATGGAGGTCTAGGGAACAAACTAGAAACCTCCCCTTAACTAAACGTACTGACCAACAATTCTACCAGTGCATTAGTGGTTAATAGAGTGCGTAATGCCATAAGTTGTCTGGTCTCCGATTACTTTACATTTGGTGTTAACAGTTGTCTAACTAAGCATGCTGGCTAACAATTGTTGGGTGATGATAGTGGTGTGGAGTGACGATACTTTAATATTTGGTTATATTTTGCATTCAAGGTTGTCTGATCAACGGTTTCAGTATCATTGCTCCTTTTCTTATTATGGTTACCATTAGACGATTTTACTCAGCTTAGGAAGAATCTCTAGCAATACAAAAAAGAGGTAAAATTCATCTCAATTATCTATTTGAGTTCCACACACCTTTTTTAAGATAAAAAAAATCCTTAAAATTATCCAGGATTTGAAGGAAAGAATGTGTCAAGTTTACTGAGAGGCTAATAACGCTAAAAAAAAAAAAAAAAAAAAAAAAAAATATTGTCATAATCTATTTCAGTGACAAGAGTAACTTCCTTGACTAATATGTCAGCGATTGTCTGTTCACCGATATATACAAAAAATGCCGGGGCAGCCACCAAAGAACGATTTTAAGACGTTTCGCCACTTTAGTTGGCGATTATAAAACTCATTTCGCCGCACTAGTTTGGCGATTTCAAGAAGTTTCACTCGTCAAATATTTTATGGCGAGCGATAATGAGCCTGGAGTTCTTGAGACACCGGCCATGGACATTTTTGTAACAAAATATTAACAAATTAAGCTTGAACAGGGAACAATTAAGCTTGAAGAGGGGCAGACTTTGAAAACAAAACCAAAGAAACGAAAATAACACCGACAATTGAAAATAATCATAACCATCAATAATAATGATGATAACAACAACAAAATCAATAACAACAACAATAATAATATAAAAATAATAATAATGATAATAATAATAATAATAATATACAACCCACACAATCACAATAACCCCCCAAAATACAAAATGTCCGTTGTAGTGTTACTAGAGGGTTGTGCCAGACAGCCTTCCAGGTGGATTGTTTACCAAGACACGCCACCAAAATCGGGTTTAGGACACTTCGTTCCATTAGTTTGTCGGTTTCAAGCCTTTTCACCCCGATCAGGTGTTAATTGTGTCCTGGCTAGTGACAGCGAGTCTGCGATTCTTAGATAAATCGGCACTTGGTTAGGAAATTTTTCTACCGAAAGATGTCCAATTTTAGCTTGAAAAGGGAGCAATAAAAAAAAAAAAAAAAAAAAATGAAAGAGGCTGACTAAAAATATAATAAGACATAAACAAATAAAACACAAATATACTGTAGGTCCGGAAAAAAAAAGTTCATGTCGTAAGTTGTCCATTCTCCGATTACTAAAGGGTTGTGAGAGACAGCCTTCCATGTGAATTGTTTGCTCAGACCTGCCACCAAAGGGCGCACCACACCGTTCCCAAAGATCACCACAAGACATCAGGACTTGGGGGAACTCTTCACCAGGGTTTGTTGGAAGTTTGTCTACACAGCCCTTCCATGCAAGACCCGCGACTAGAGGGAGAGTTGAGGCGGCGTCACACGAACAGTTTTTTCGGTGTTTTTTCTAGCCTGTAGAATTTTTCATCACAAGTTCGCTGATTTTGCCTTCAATTACCTGATTTAAGTACAGCCATTACAGGCATTAATGCTGATACATTTCGAAGCCTTGAAATGTTTACACTTACCTACGAAATGTAAGTATGAGATTCAATTCAGCCCGTGACAGCTTCGGAAATGTATATATTAGCATTAATGATCGTGACTGTACGACCATCATCAACTCCAGGAACTAAATGATTATTAGAGTTATTAAATCCATCTATGTAACTGACTCCGGTGTTTTTATAAAAGAATCACAAGCCATAATCCGATTTTTGTAGTGAAAACGCCAGAAAAACGCTCGTGTGACGCCGCTTTCAAATGAGCATTTATCCCGGCATATATTGGCCTGGCAACTTCCTAATTGAAGTAGTTTTAGAACTCAGCCAATTACAATAGTCAAATAATGTGTTGTCAGTTTTTTCTTAGCTGGTGGTAAATTGTTTAGTTTCATTTTGTATTACTCAGCTATTACAAATATATTGTAGCGAGATCAACTGCAGTGTTAACTATGAAAACCTGGTTTGAATATGATGCGTAAACATAGTAATTATAGTTTTCCTTGAAGTGTCTAGAAATCAGCTATTAAGGGATTATATTATCCTCGAGGTGATAAACTAAACTATAACTGCGAATACCAATATCCCTTGATAAGAGATGCCTATTGAACATTTCAGGATATATCGCTCGTTTGATTCTGCCTAAAGGTCACTATAAGATCTCCAGACTGAGGTATGATTTGCCAGGAAGTAATAAAAGACTAATTATTTATTTAATTTTAAAATTGAATAATCCTATTGGGATTAATTTGCCCTTTGCTGTTGCATTCCTTTGTATTCCTTTATACAAGTTTTTAGACTAATATTGAAGTCAAAATTAATATATTTTACCCAATAAGTCTAATATGGTAGTTTCTGAATTAAAATGATTATATATCCAAATTATAGTACATACAACGATCTACCTTTAACCTTCAGTACAGTTGCTGATACCAGTAGAAAAGAGCCTCGAAATATTGTTAGTCAAGGGAGCCCACCTCGCTTTGTTTATCTTTCTCTCCCTCTCTCTTTGGCTTGCATCCATTCGGCCCCATTCAGCCTACTATTTTAAAACGTTTATCCCCATCCAGGTATCAATATTTTCCTGGCGAGTGGTAGCGAGCCAGAATATATATTTTTGTTTTGACAGCAAGCTAAATTTGTAAATTTTTCGATAGAAAAATGTCTCCGGCGAAGCCGGATTTCTCCATCCACTGCTGGCTCGCTATCGCTCGCCAGGAAGAAATCGACACCTGGATGGGGATACACGTTTTAATACAGTTGGCTGAATGGGGCCGAATGGATACAAGCCAGGGAAAGAGAGAAAAGGAGAGAAAGAGAAATAAAAGCCGGTGACCCCTTTAACTAACTTAGGTTTCTTATACTCTATTTCTATTTCACCAGCGGAAAGTTTAATATCTTAGCAGATGATCTTTAGATCATTATTGGACAAATAGAAACTAGTGTGTGTCTACATTACAGTAAATGCCAACGTTTACAATTAACGACACATTTCACTACACAATCTTCGTAATAGGTGAGTAATCAGGTGGGGACATACTGTAAGTGTTTTACCGAGGCTACGCAAGAGAATTTTAACCACTCAGAACTGCATTGGGAAACTTGGAAATCGCATTAAGAGGATTGGCTAAGTGTTACCGTCGGGAAGGTGATGGTGGTCTTGTGTTGGCTGAATGTGGGAGTATATTTATGCCAAACTTGAGAGTTCAGAGAGAGCTGCAATAAAAAAGTAGCTAGGCTTGATGGAAACGAACAGTCACATTCAAATCTCGTGCCATACCCCTGTACTTTAAACTTAGGATATCGCTTTAGTAAAACTGAAAACAAATCTCAACACACAAGGGCAAAGCCTTTATATTTAACCCTTATACAGATTTTGTGTGTTGATATCAAGGAAGGACATTGAAGTTGAAGACGTGAGGATGAGACAGGATTGTTGGCGGTGACTGTACAAGACAAGACAGCAGGGAGAGATGGTATTGAAAATACTGCCGAGTTGGAACTTGAAACAAAAAGTAGTAGCAGAAAAGTGGCGAGGTACAATCAAACCAAAGGTCCCTCTCACCTTTGTTCTAACGATATACATAAAATTCAAGGTTTTTGAAAGCTTGAATATATATGAACAACTGAGGGCCTCCGTTCATTCCCACTATAGTCTATTTGTTTTCATTTGACGGCAAATTAAATCCCTTAGCAGCTGATTTCTCGATACTCAATGGAATAATATGAAACTACGAAGCCCCAAGTTTTCACAATTAATCAACCACACTATTTTGCTATCAAATATTCGTAATAACTGAGTAATTAAGATGGGTCATAACAATTCATCGTATTGTGGAAAACAAACAAATTTTGATATGAATAAGTTATTCACGCAATCAATCTTTCAGTAGCCTTGGATGTTATTCCTCTCAGAGCTACGGTGGGGAGTATAACTTTCTCTTTTAACTGTACCCAAACCTTCACAGGGACCGTATGTCCGCAACTTTGATCTCCGATTCGTTTGAGTGATGGCTAGATATGTGTCATTGCGGACAATCCAATAATCTTTCCAGGGCCTATCAATGCCAATTGAAATCCCACTGTTTCTACTTGTTGATCGTGGATGGCGTTGTTAAGTAAATAATTATAAACTTTTAAATCAGCTTGACAAGAATATGTTCCTCATTCCAAGCCAATTATCACATGACTCGGAATACATTATCCGCAGCTGGGAAAATGCCTATTCAGAAAAATATCCTGTATTTACACCATTGTAGCTACAGCAAAAAACAGAGTACGATATTATTTTTAAAATCCCAGGTATTTGGATAGGGCCTTCAGTGCTATTCAAATGTCATCACCCAGTGTTACATATTGAACATCATATAGTGGTAACAATGTGCATAAACATAAATGCATACTTACATAGAGTTGTACTCAACACAAAATCCTCACCAACATTAATGACAGCCGGAACACCAAGGGTAAACAGTCAACATTAATGACAGCCGGAACACCAAGGGTAAACAGTCAACATTAATGACAGCCGGAACACCAAGGGTAAACAGTCAACATTAATGACAGCCGGAACACCAAGGGTAAACAGTCAACATTAATGACAGCCGGAACACCAAGGGTAAACAGTCAACATTAATGACAGCCGGAACACCAAGGGTAAACAGTACTTCTTCAGTCCAGGTTGGGCTTTCGGTTCGTCACAAGTAAGAGTCATCAACAAACCTGTAAATAAAGACATTTCATTATTAGGTATGGAGTATGAAACACTCCCATTATTTTAACAAAATAATGTTATGTTCAGAAGCAGAGATAGAAGGATATGACAGAAGCAGAACGGATTACACAGGTATATGTTGAATTTGGTATTATATGAATTGGGTAGAATTGGAACACAATCTATAAGTGAAAATTTAGTAACTGTATGGTGAATTAACTAATTGTTGTTCAAATATATTGAATAGTAGCGTCGATATTGACAAAGGTATGTTATACAAGATAATCAAAGGTGTTTGATGTGCAGTTTATGCAAACAGGACCTAACTAGATAAACTAAGTAGGAACACTGGTATACGAATAGTCAAAATCAGGAGTCCGCCGAAAATGTTGATGATAATTTGCGTGAAATCAAGAGAGAGAGACAACAATATTACACGTCCATGACGAGACGAGAACCAAATAGTACAAGTCACGGGCTACTAAAGACACATGATATATGTCAAGGAAAAGTGGTAGTATCTTAAAAAAAAGTCTTAAAATCGCCAAGCTAATAGGTCGAACGTTTTATAATTTGAAAACTAATGGGGCTAAAGATGAGGGAGAAGGAGGGCAATACAAATATATCATCTCCCTTTAACCCTTTCACGAATTTATGACGCAGAGGTTGCCAGATTAGCAATAAGATATAGTTATCTCACTCTTATAATTACCTCTCCAATATTAGTTTTCTGCTCACAGCTAACTCAAAGACAACTGCAGAGGTTGAAGTAACTAAACTGAAGGTTTCTAAATACCCCTGATGGTAACAAAGGCTTTAAAGTATCTCCAATAGGCTAAAAATCGCGTCATATGTCGGAGAGGGTTAAACACTATCTGGTGCGACGACCTTTAATTTTGACTGTACCGTATACTAAACTATCATCTTATTTTGACTGTACCGTATACTAAACTATCATCTTATTTTGACTGTACCGTATACTAAACTATCATCTTATTTGACTGTACCGTATACTAAACTATCATCTTATTTTGACTGTACCGTATACTAAACTATCATCTTATTTTGACTGTACCGTATACTAAACTATCATCTTATTTTGACTGTACCGTATACTAAACTATCATCTTATTTTGACTGTACCGTATACTAAACTATCATCTTATTTTGACTGTACCGTATACTAAACTATCATCTTATTTTGACTGTACCGTATACTAAACTATCATCTTATTTTGACTGTACCGTATACTAAACTATCATCTTATTTTGACTGTACCGTATACTAAACTATCATCTTATTTTGACTGTACCGTATCCTAAACTATCATCTTATTTCGATTTGCAAACCAATATAATTATAGACTCTTCAGGTGAGTATTGAAAAGACTTAGGAAAGGGACTCTGATTAACCCTATCTGGTGTGAGGCTGGTCTTTTAGTGTCCTTATTTTACTCCACTAGTATGGAGGTTTTAAGACGTTTCACCATTAGCTTGGCGATTATAAGACGCTTCACTCCATGCAGGTGTCAATTTGTTGAAGGCGAGCTATTTTGAGCCTGCAATTTAGAAGAAACCATCCTTTGGCCAAGAATGTTTTCGATAAATGTTCAGTTTATTACCAGGATCGCCGCATCGTCACTTTGTTTACATGACGCGGCAGCCACGTTTGCACCTAATTTGTTGACCGATTGTTTCCGAATGATATTGATAAGTATATTTGTTTGTTTGTCTATGTGCATGAAGGAGACAAGAGGCATGTAACAAATGTTTCCCCCAAAGTTGAAAGAGTGACAGAGAGCCAAAATCTAGGTACGATAAAGTCAAAATGTCTGGACACACTGAACCTGACGTAGCTTAAGTCATAGGATGTGGGAAAAACAGATTGAAGGAGAGAGTTCCAAAGCTTGCTTGTTGAGTAGAAGAAAGACTGGAAAACTGTTTTCAATCGGGTTTGAGAGTTGGACAGAATAGGGGTGGGAGTGTGTTGAAAGGCGGGTGTCCCTCACTCTCCGTAAGAGAGAGGGTATACACTGAGAGCTCTGATGAACATTAATGATTGCAATAGCGGTAGAAGAGGGAGAGAGATGTAACATTGCAGCGTGTAGAGAAAGATTGTAGGTAATTAGTGAGAGGAGGTGAGTTGACTTGCTTTTGACTCTACCCGTTCGAGAAGTGCGGTATGGGTTGAACCTCCCCATACATGTGAACAATACTCGATACATGGGCGCACTGTTCAGAACAAGAAGCTGTGCGGGGGTAAAGAACCCATGGAGACGGTTGAGCACACCTAACCTCTGGGAAGCTGTTTTAGCAAGAGTGGTAATATGATCAGTAAGTTCTAGATAATATCTAGAACTTACCGAGTCACACACACACACACACACACACACTATTGCTCTGGATATATCAATATTATATGATAGAGACTGGCACAACCTTTTTTGTTTTCTTTATCTGCCCTCCTACTGTTTCTATCTATGGGCACACTATATATTATAAGGTGTGCCCATAGAAGTCATTTGATGCATTGCAATTATATATATATATATATATATATATATATATATATATATATATATATATATATAATAAGCTTGAAGGGGCCAAGGGACGTGATATTTCGGCTTATAGGGGGTCTTCGAGGACAAACTATTAAGGGGAGGTTTCCACTTGAGGGATTTTTTTCTTGACCCCTTTCTCCCTCATGTTTAACTCCACTGCTATTGAGATTTTAAGACGTTCGCCCCATTAGTTTGGCGATTCTAATAAGTTTCGCCCCATTTCTGTCAACTTTTAGAAATTTCGTACCATTTAGGCGTCGATTTTTTCCTGGCGAGCGATAGCGAGCCTGTAATGTAAGAGGAAACGGCCTTCGGCCGGGACATTTTTCTACCGAAAAATGTACAAATTTGTCTTGAAGGGGGTCAAGGGAGTGTAATTTTTAAGCTTGATGGAGGTTTAGGGTACACACTAGATACCTCCCCTTAACCCTCTCCGACATATATAAGTAATGTACCGAGATTAACACAAAGCACGAAGGCCACTGGTTTGTTTGATTGCTTTTGATAACTCATTGACCAGTTTGCCAAAACTAATTTCTTTAGTTTGTCAATTTCAAGAAGTTTCGCTCCATTAGTTGCGTGATTATAAGACTTTTCACCTCATTCAGGTGTCGAATTTTTAGTGGCGAACGGTAGCGAGTTTGTATTTTTATTATTATTTTGCTACCGAAAAATGTAAAAATTTAACTTGAATTGAAGTCTGTGAGGGCGTTTCCATTAGCTTCGAAAAAAAAAACACGCACACACACAGGAGCTAAACAATTAATTAATTATGTAATCACTCAACGCCTTCGGATTCCTTTTGATAACTGCATGACCCAATTTGTTCGAACCCTTGAACTCTGGATTGAATTACTGGCAAATGGTGTCAATTGTTATCTCTCGTGTGTAATTAGTCAAACCCTTACAGTACCGAGCCGCCCTTTTAACTTTATTTTCGCTACTATTAGAAGATTTTAGTCTGTTTAAAAACGGCCTCCAGCAATTAACAGGCTTCGAAGCATCTCAATTAACCCTTCGTACTACCACAGATCCTTCTTAAGCTGCAAAACATCGTCTAAATGTAGCCATAATCAAATGTAAAAGACGTCGCCGGCACAGCAGGGGTTAATAACGGTGCCACAGTTGACTAAATACATAAGTTTGAACACCAAGCATGATCGAATTCTTGCACTACAACATAATTCTTGCACTACAACATAATTCTTGCACTACAACATAATTCTTGCACTACAACATAATTCTTGCACTACAACATAATTCTGGCACTACAACATAATTCTGGCACTACAACATAATTCTGGCACTACAACATAATTCTGGCACTACAACATAATTCTGGCACTACAACATAATTCTGGCACTACAACATAATTCTGGCACTACAACATAATTCTGGCACTACAACATAATTCTGGCACTACAACATAATTCTGGCACTACAACATAATTCTGGCACTACAACATAATTCTGGCACTACAACATAATTCTGGCACTACAACATAATTCTGGCACTACAACATAATTCTGGCACTACAACATAATTCTGGCACTACAACATAATTCTTGCACTACAACATAATTCTTTCACTACAACATAATTCTTGCACTACACCATAATTCTTGCACTACAACATAATTCTTGCACTACAACATAATTATTTCACTACAACATAATTCTTGCACTACAACATAATTCTTTCACTACAACATAATTCTTGCACTACAACATAATTCTTGCACTACAACATAATTCTGGCACTACAACATAATTCTGGCACTACAACATAATTCTTGCACTACAACATAATTCTTGCACTACAACATAATTCTTGCACTACAACATAATTCTTGCACTACAACATAATTCTTGCACTACAACATAATTCTGGCACTACAATATAATTCTGGCACTACAACATAATTCTGGCACTACAACATAATTCTTGCACTACAACATAATTCTTGCACTACAACATAATTCTTGCACTACAACATAATTCTGGCACTACAACATAATTCTGGCACTACAACATAATTCTTTCACTACAACATAATTCTTGCACTACAACATAATTCTGGCACTACAACATAATTCTTGCACTACAACATAATTCTTGCACTACAACATAATTCTTGCACTACAACATAATTCTTGCACTACAACATAATTCTGGCACTACAACATAATTCTTGCACTACAACATAATTCTGGCACTACAACATAATTCTTGCACTACAACATAATTTCCTTTAGGTTCTTAAATGTTATATTTATTTATATTTTTAACTATATTTGTATTTTCTTGCAATTTATTTTATTTTATTATTTTTGTTGTGGTCAATATTATATTTATTGATCTATCTATTTATCTTTATATCTAGTGAAAGCCTATTTGAATTTTATATCTATCTATCTATCTATCTAGTAGAAGCCTATTTGAATTGTATTATCTTTAGGATTTCTTTATAGTAAGAGAATAAGGGAATGAGTTTTCCATGCTATTTAACCCTTTCAATCAGACTACGATACCTTTTTTCAATTGATGCTGATACCAGATGATTTTAGTCAGCTTGGAAAGTATTTCTAGGAATCAGCAGGTTAAATAATCCATTAATTAACTATACCAGCCTATCCAAGGCTGAATAAAATCGCCTGGAAGTAGCTAAAATAAATATAGAACATGCATTAACTACGTGACAAAATTTATGTTGGTAGAAGAAGGTATAATGGTCTTTCACACAGCCTTCCCTACACTTCTGACAGAACGAAATTGGATTATCGTGTACATTTATGTGAGACAGCCGGACGACAATGGTGCTATCTGTACGTGTAACGTACAGTGAGTGTCTGTATGTTTTTCTGTGTGTGTGTATGTGTCGGTGTGTTTGTCTGTGTGTGTGTATATGTCGGTGTGTTTGTCTGTGTGTGTGTGTGTGTGTGTCGGTGAGTTTGTGTATGTTAGTGTCAGTGAGTGCCTGTCTGTGTATGTGTATGTGTAGGGGGGGGGCGGCGGGGGGGGGGGGTCACATATGTCTGTATGTGTATCTGTTTGCCTTGTGTGTGAATGTGTGTGTGTGTGTGTTTGTAAGTGTGTGTGTAGTTATGTGTGTGTTTATCTCCTGTTATGTATGTGTATGTTTTTGTTGTTTGCAAATGAGCTTATAGATGTGTGTTTTGAGTTCCACAAACAAATCTCCAATTATTCTTTTTGTTTCAATATATTACTGTTTTCCCTTAATGTGAGTTTGTGATTTTTAGCGCCTGAGTGTTATAGCGGATCATTTAATTAACTTTGTTTGATATATCTCTTACATTTTTCTATTTTATTTTTGGTTGAGCATGGGTAGCCCTCTATCCAATGTAATAAGTCTCCACATACTGTATATGTCTCCATACAATAAGATACAGCCAACCAACAATAGCATACAGCCAACGGACCGCCCCCCCCAACAGAAAAAATGCCTCCCAACTGCCTTCTGACTGCCTCCCTCCCCCCTCCAGCAGGATTATGAGACACTGTTGGGGCGAACCTCCTGATATTTTTTAACATGTTAAAAAATATCAGGAAGTTTCATGATAACACAGTACCACGTCCAAACACTCAGGATCGCCGCCTGAGAATGCAGGACTCTTCACCAGACTACACAGGACTGCCGGTTTCCTGGAGGTCTGGGAGTGTCGGGAGGGCTGTGTGAGAACCCCTATATGCCGTGATTCACCAACATATTATATAGTAGTGTAGATATATCTAGCCCTTCCCTTCACATGCTGTTACTAGTTACCATTTGTCTGTCTGTCGTTCTTTGTCTCGGAAATTGGTTGAGAGCAATACATTTAACATGTTGAAATGGAGAATAGACACGCATCGAAAGAGCCTGAAATAATAAAGGAAAACACAGTTAAGTGTATAATTCCTATTATAATCCTAACTAAGAATTAGAAAGTAGATATTTTCCCCTTATGATGGAGACTTTAACTTCATGCCAACC
This sequence comes from Paralithodes platypus, assembly GCA_032716605.1. Taxonomy (NCBI): domain Eukaryota; kingdom Metazoa; phylum Arthropoda; class Malacostraca; order Decapoda; family Lithodidae; genus Paralithodes; species Paralithodes platypus. The sequence goes on along the minus strand of CM064497.1, from coordinate 16,450,022 downwards.
TAAAAGTCGGTGGAGTTGTGAGTGGGGAGAGATCTTTCTAGTTGGTATCCTCACCTTCCACTTTGTAACAACTACTACAGTGGGGTTTATTTCTGAACCTCTTAGCAAATGATTATTCGATACTTAATGTAAAAACATGAAACTAGCACATGTCTATGTCATATTAATGCAATGTTTTTGTTTTGATCAACATTATTTGTTTCAAAATGTTAATAGCTCCAGAATAATGAAAAAGGGGTCATGGTATTTTACCGTCAGTTGGAAAAACAAAACACAACTGACTAAAGTTTAGAATTTTGGTCGTACAACTTTGTAAGGACCTCTAGGTCTGGTTAGTAGGTGAATCGTGAAAGTTCTCTCACTTTTGTCCATCACTTCTCCCTCTCACCCCCTCCCTCTCTCTCTCTTTCTCTCTCTCTCACTAATAATCATATTAGACAATTAAACAGAGAGAGAGAGAGAGAGAGAGAGAGAGAGAGAGAGAGAGAGAGAGAGAGAGAGAGAGAGAGAGAGAGAGAGAGAGAGAGAGAGAGATCGTTCCTGTTTACCATCCAACAGTTGCATTCAATCCTCGCTCAGGTTGAACAGATTTTTCTCAGATATAGCTGGCGGTTACCGTCTCCCCTTGAGTAAAGAAGATGGGTAATAATGGTCTCTGCCATATTAATGTGGTCAAGTGCTTGTGAATCCTTAATGAAAGATATGCGGAGGCTATATAAGAAACCGAATTATTATTATTACCTAACACACACACACACTCTCTCTCTCTTTCTCACCCCCCCACCCCCTTCCCTAATAAAGCAACTCGTCCACATTTCTATCAACAGGTGTAATTACAACGGTTTCCGGTTACTATCAGACACACATACGCTCCCCAACCCAAATAATTTCAGATAACATAACATATTCTGTGTATGATGCCACTTTAATAGGAGGGATGATAGACCGTATTTGGAGATAGAAACGGTAGGATGATATATATATATATATATATATATATATATATATATATATATATATATATATATATAATTCCAAATATCAATTGTTCAATAAATATTGCATGTTGAAAGTGGTATTTTCCCATATATTTGCCCATAAGGCTGGTCCAGCTGTCAAGGGGCCTATCCCACACTCACAGAAATGTGTTAATTTAATTTTTTTATAATTGATATCTTAATTTTGTAAATTTCATAATGATTAGAAGCATTGATGGTCACCCTGGGGCCTGGACTTGTTGGAGACCCGCTTGAGATGGAAGAGTCCATTACAGGGTCATGGGGGAGGAGGCTATATAAATATATCAATATCTTCATAACTGTTGAGGTTTAGAATTGTTGTTACTGAAAAATGTAATGCTTTGAATTATATATTCCGGTACAATTATGATGCAGAAGTCCACAAGGAAAGAAAGAAACCCAAGTTTCCTTGGGTAAGATAAAATTGGATAAGCATATGGACGAGAAGGGTTGGGTGTGAAGGGGGATCAGCAGGGTTGGGCCAATCAGCGCTCTGCAGACCCCCGTAATCCTGCGTTAATCTCTAACCGTTTTGGTAAGATGATCCTCAGGGTATTAGAGTGTTGAGCCTATAATTGGGCTTTGTAATTGGGGTTGTGTGGGACAGGGATCTGCCTTGCTTAGGCCAATCGGCTTTCTGCAGACTCCCATTTTCTTATGTTCTTCTTATGTTAATCTCTAACCGTTTTGGTAAGATGATCCTCAGGGTATTAGAGTGTGAAGCCTATAATTGGGCTTTGTAATGAATTGGGGTTGTGTGGGACAGGGATCTGCCTTGCTTAGGCCAATCGGCTTTCTGCAGACTCCCATTTTCTTATGTTCTTATGTTCTTAAGTAGAGCCCAAGCGCTTTAGTGTATAACATCTTCAGGGCTTCAGTTCTACTCGGGTTTCTTTCTTTCCTTGCGGACGTCTGCATCATTTATAGTTCACGTTATTCTGTAACTTGTTTTGCATCTCTCTCTCTCCCTCCTCTCTCTCTCTATATATATATATATATATATATATATATATATACAGTATATATATATATATATATATATGTATATCTATATACTGTATATTAACGCGAGAATGTAAATGCGTTTGTATTAAATATCTGTCTGTCTGTCTGTCTCTCTCTCTCTCTCTCTCTATATATATATATATATATATATATATATCTCAACGCGAGAATGTAAATGCGTTTGTATTAAATATCTGTCTGTCTGCCTGTCTGTCTCTCTCTCTGTATATGTCCCCCCTCACTCTCAACCCCCTCACTAATAAAGCTGCTAGTCCCACATTGCAATCAACAGGTGCAATTACAACAGTTTCCACTGACAATCAGACGAACACACACAAATCCCAACATAAATATTCTGTCGGTAAAATAACATATTCCAAACGTGATGGGATAGATTGACATATTTTTTTATTTTTTTTCTATGTGATTGAGGGAGGCAAAAGGCATTACTGCCTATAGCGAGTGCCTCCCCCATAGTTGAAAGAGTGACAGGGCCAAAATCAAGGGACGTTCGAGCCAAAATGCCTGGACACACGGAGTTTGAAGCAATTTAAGTCATAGGAAGAGGGAAAGACTAATTCTGGGAGAGAGTTCCAGAGCTCAGCTGTTGAGTAGAAGAAAGTTTGAGAGTAACGTTTCACTCTTGGGTTGGAAAGTTGCACAGAGTAGGGGTGGGATTGAGTTGCAAGACGGGTACCACGTGCCCTACGTAAAGGAGGTAGTATGCACTGGGATAGCTCTGAGGAACACTGATTATTATAGTAGCGATAGAATAGCGAGAGAGATGCAACATTGCGGCGGAGAGAGAGAGACTGCAGAGAGTTGGTGAGTGGACGGGAGTTAATGATACGAAAGGCCTTCCTTTCAACTTTGTCTAGGAGAGCGGTGTGAGATGAACCTCCCCACACATGTGAACAATACTCAATACAAGGGCGCACTATGCCCCTGTACAGAGCAAGAAGCTGTGCAGGGGAAAAGAACCCCCTAAGGCGGTTGAGCACACCGAGCTTCTGGGAGGCTGCCTTAGCAAGACTGGTAATATGGTCCTTCCAAATGAGAGCAGAAGAAAAAGAGACACCAAGAATATTGAGAGAAGATGAAGGGTTGATTTTTGTATTGTTGAAGAATAAGGGATAGTCCGCTGGGAGATCCTGACGGGTAGATAGATGGAGAAATTGGGTTTTGGAAGCATTAAAGTTAACAAGGTTTTCTCTGCCCCAATTGGAAATATTATTTAGATCAGAATTTAAGAGTTCTATGGCTTCATTACGTTTGTCGTTGAGGAATTGCTGGCTGGGGCGTTCTGAAAAACTAATGGAGTAGTGTAAGGTTGAGTTGTCTGCGTATGAATGGATGGGAATTAAGGTACAGTTAAGGAGATCATTTATACAAATTAGAAAGAGAATAGGAGATAGGACAGAGCCCTGAGGAACACCGGAGTTTATAGGGTGAGGAAGTGAACAATGGCCGTCCACAACCGCGGCTATGGAACGGCCGGAAAGGAAATTAGAGACAAAGGCACAGATGGAGGGATATACAGTATATAGATAGATATATAGATAGATAGATAGGTAGAGAGATAGATAGAAAGGACAGGGGTTATATACAGTACAGTGTGTGTGTGTGTGTGTGTGTGTGTGTGTGTGTGTGTGAGTGTGTGTGTGTGTGTGTCTAATCAGATAGAACACGCAATCTGCTGTTTTGATTAATGTAGCGTACATTGTACAGTATGCAGCAATGAAAATGGACCCGGGTTCATTCAACAGTATATGGGTTACAATAGAAAAAATAAATATTAATTAGTGTTTGGAAAATGCACTGGTTTGAATTTGAAAGTTTAGCTCAAGTACAATAAGGTTTGAAATATTAATTATCAATCCATTACATTAATTTAATACATGGTCAGCATGATGTAATAGACATGTAGATAGACAAGTATACAGGTCATGCACATAAAGATTAAGGGGAGATTTCCACTTGAGGGATTTTTTTTTCGACCCCTTTTTCCCTCATGTTTAGCCCCATTGCTTTTTAAATGTTAAGACGTTCGCCCCATTAGTTTGACAATTTTAAGAACTTCACCCCATTTATGTCACTTTTAACACCATTCGTGCCATTTAGGTGTCGATTTTTTCCTGGCGAGCGATAGCGAGCCTGTAATTTAAGAGAAACCGGCCTTCGGCTGGGAAATTTTTCTACCGAGAAATGTACAAATTTATCTTGAAAGGGGGTCAAGGAGGTGTAATTTCAAGCTTAATGGAAGTCTAGGAAACACACTAAAAATCTCCCCTTAAAGAAGCGGGAGTTATTGATATGTAAGTTAGAAATTGATGGTGTACTAGTAAATATTGTTTACATTTGTGAGAGTTTCAATAAAGTATTCTCAAATTATGCTTGGCGGAAAATGGAAATAGAAAACAAATATATTTAGTCATGAACGATTTATGTTGTGATCATCCTTACACCTGAGGTTATTAGCTTCATTACTTACAGTATTATTGATCAGGTTAAGGAGGCCCACCTCGCTTTTTTTTTCTCTCTTTCTCTCCCTCTCTCCTTGGCTTTTATCCATTCGGACCCATTCAGCCTACTGTTTTAAGACGTTTACCCCCATCCAGGTGTCAATATTTTCCTGGCGAGCGGTAGCGAGCCAGCAAAGATATATATTTGTTTTGACAGCAAGCTAAATTTGTCAATTTTTTGATAGAAAAATGTCTCCGGCGAAGTTGGATTTCTCCATACAATGCTGGCTCGCTATCGCTCGCCAGGAAAAAAAAGACACCTGGATGGGGATAAACGTCTTAAAACAGTTGGCTGAATGGGGCCGAATGGATACAAGCCAGGGAAAGAGAGAAAAGGAGAGAAAGATAAAAAAAAAAAAGCCACTGACCCCCCTTAATAATGTAAGAGACCGGGTTGATTTGACAATTTTGGTAAACTGTCGAATGGCGATGAATATGTTACCGTTTCATTCCTTCTCTCGGGGTCTGCGTATGTACTTGGGGGCATGGGAGGGGGGGGGGGGGAGGGTAGATGATAGTGTTTGGGACTGAGGTGTTTTTGTTTGTTGGATAGTGATTCTAGACACAAAGTAAGTACTGTGGTGCATCGTAGTAATGTGTGTAAGAGGGACTTGGACACATGACATAAGATGATTTTCCAGGTTCTTTTCTGGACTTTTTGTAATCGATCTTTTGTGTTGCTGTAAGTGAAGATACCCACGCTGGGCAGACGAAGGTAAGTTTAAGCAAATTGCATATACAGTAGAGCAAACATAAGGTCAGAAGAAGGGGCCTGAAGTGACTGTAGACGACGGAGAAGAATAGAGCTTGTGACCAGAGACCTTGATGGCATTACTGATATGTTTCCAAGTTCAGAATATTATTGAAAAAAAAAAAAAAAAAAAAAAAAAAAAAAACAGTTTCATTTTGTTTTTATTCCATTTTTACAGTTCATCTTTTATTTTAACTTTTGTGTTCAACCATTGCATTTTTCAGGTCAGTGTCTATAATAACCCCTAATAGTTTGAACATATTGACTACCTGTATAGCGATCAATCCGAGGGTGATGAGAGGTGGATCTATGCTCTCTGAATATACACTGATATTTACCACAACTGGTTTATCACTGTTTATGATGACATCGTTTGCTGAAGTCCACTCCTGAAATCTGTTGACGTTGTCCTGAAGGGTGATTAAGTCAGGGGCAGTGTTACCAATAATGTGAGTGTGTGTGTGTGTGTGTGTGTGTGTATGTTTGTGTGTGTGTGTGTGTGTGTGTGTGTGTGTGTGTGTGTGTGTGTGTGTGTGTGTGTGTGTGTGTGGTGTGTGTGGTGTGTGTGTGTGTGTGTGTGTGTGTGTGTGTGTGTGTGTGTGTGTGTGTGTGTGTGTGTGTGTGTGTGTGTGTGTGTGTAATTGCAAGTTTCCTGTAACATTCAAGCACAGACTCCTAATATTCTGTAGATAAAATAGCATATTCCGAAAACGTTGGTCAATGAATGAGAACGCCGATAGAGCGAGAGATAGAAACGTTTGGATGATCGAGTCGTTTGGTTCTGATAAATGGAACTAATGAAAATGTGGGGTCCAGGTTTTAGAGGCTTGCATTTATGAAGTTTTAATATTTTTTTCGGATTTCATATTTTGTCGTTTTTACTCTCTTATTTACAGTACAGTATATATTTATTATTACATGTTAGTGTGTGTGTGTGTGTGTGTGTGTGTGTGTGTGTATGTATGTATGTATGTGTGTGTGTGTGTATGTGTGTGTGTGTGTATGTGTATGTGTGTGTGGTGTGCATATGTTTGTGTGTGCGTGTGTGTATGTATGTGTGTGTGGTGTGTGTGTGTGTGTGTGTGTGTGTGTAGAGGTGAGTGTTTAGACAATTTATTGTCAATGAAATTTGGTTAAGAAATTCGAAATGTTCTGACTAAGAAGATTGATTATTATCGACTTATGGTAGCCTTGGGCATTCTGTAACTAGATCAATGAGTAAAATAAAGATAAATTACATGAAACTCAAAATAAACCAGTCAATAGCTGAAGTATTCCGTATATAATGCGAACTAAATGAAAACGCCGATAGCCCATCTAGTCATTTGGTTGGGATACATGGAGCTAGCCTAATGGTAATGTAGGGATTATGTTTTTAGAAGCTTGTGTCTTTTCGCTTTCTGTTCTTATATTCGACTTTATATCTCTCTCTCTCTCTCTCTCTCTCTCTCTCTCTCTCTCTCTCTCTCTCTCTCTCTCTCTCTCTCTCTCTCTCTCTCTCTCTCTCTCTCTCGCTCTCTCTGTTTTCATAAATGACAGGACGTATTCGTTAGGCAATAAGATTATTTTATTCTATGACGTTCTGGTTGAGTATTTATAATTACGAAGATATTACACATCGAAAGTTATCGATAGATACAAACAAAAATGCAGTCTAAGGGGTAAAAATGAATATTTCAAAGCTAACGCAGGGCAGAAAGGCTTTGTTTACTCATGGATAACGAGGTTAGAAACAGTGTTTCGGAATTGCTTTAGGGATTCGAGTTTTCAGCCCTTGAATGGAATATTATAATAGTTTTATCCTCCCTAGAGCAATTCCGAAACACTTTTCTAACTCTGTTATCCACGTGTAAACAAAACCTTTCTGCTCTGCGCTAGCTTTGAAATATTAGTTTTTACCCCTTAGACTGAATCTATAGAATGCTAAACAGAACACACAGCATCAGTACTCTCGCTAACACACTTCACTCTGAGAGAGCCTGGCAGCTATCATTCCAAGCTAACCACGAGAGAGGGACGTATTGCGAAAGAATGACTATGGGAGTATACAAGAGTGAGGTGGAAGGGCAGATAGAAGATGCAGACCGAAAGTGAGGTGAAAGAAGGAAGTTGAGAGGTAGGCCTATATGAGTGAAGGTATAGAAGAGCCAAATTCAAGGTACACTCGGATGCCATAGTCTCTAGCCCAATCATAAATATTCGTGGACTGGACTTATGTCTAATTATGGAAGTATATCTCTGGAAACGAATTTATGAATATAATTTTCTATACATCAACTACAAAACTATATATACTGTAATCTATTTATTGAAAAGCAAGTTCCATCCAAAATTTAAAACAAAAATATATATTATTGCATACATAAAAACATCAGAGGTCTACACATTCTTATGAGTGGGCTAGATACTATGGTACCCAACTGTACATAAGAGTAAACATGTCGGAACACATGGAGCTTGAAGCAGTTTCAATCATAGGATGAAGGAAACGCAAATTAAGGGAAAGAGTTCCAGAAGTTACGTGTTGAGTAAAAGAAAGACTGGGAAAATCAGTTCACTCTTGGGTTAGTAAGTTGGACATAATAGGGGTGAGGATGTGTTGAAAGGTGGGTGCCACCCACTCCCCACACGGGAGGAGGCATACACTGAGAGACTTCTGAAGAACACTGTGTATTGTAATAGCGGTAGAAGAGTGAGAGATATGCAAAACTGCGGCATAGTAAGAGATTGTTGGGAATTAGTAAGAGGAGACGAGTTGAGGAGACAAACAGCTATTAACTGTACCCTTTCGAGAAGTGCGGTATGGGTGGAACCATCCCATACGTGCGAAAAGTACTCGATGCTTGGGCGCACTGTATCCCTGTACAAAGTAAGAAGCTGTGCGGGTGTAAAGAACCCATGGAAATGGTTGAGCACACCTAGTTAATGGGGAGCTGTTTTAGTAAGGGTGGTAATGTAGTCTTTCCATGAAAGATCAGAAGAAAAAGAGACACCAAGAATACTGAGAGAAGACGAAGGTATGATTTGTGTGTCGTTCAAGAGTAAGGGATAGTTGTGTGGAAGATTGTGATGGGTAGGTAGATGGAGAAATTGTTTTTTTGGAAGCATTGAAAGTAATAAGATTTTCTCTGCCCGAATCAGAAATAGTTGATAGATCAGAAGATAGGTGTGCCATGGCCTCATCGAATGAGTTTTGGAGTGATTGCATGGTCGGACGTTGTAGAATACTAGTTGAATAGTATATGGTAGAGTCATCAGCGTATAGGTGGATAGACTAGAGATGCAGTTCAGAAGATCATAAATGTATAGTAGAAATAGAAGTGGATGTAGGACAGAGCCCTGAGGAACACCGGAGGTGAAGGTTGAGGAAGTGAGCGATGGCCGTCCACAACTGCATCCATTGAACGGCCAGAAAGGAAATTTGATCTAATGTTACAGATAGATGTAAAGAAGCTGAAGGAAGGAAGTTTGAAATTAGTGATTTGTGCCAGAATCTATCGAAGGCTTTCGATATATTATGTCTAGCACAATACAAAAGCTACCCATCTACCCATCCGTCCAACTGTCTGTCTACCCATCCATCCAACTATCCGTCTATCTATCCATCCAACTATCCGTCTACTCATCCATTCATCCAACTATCCGTCTACCCATCCATCCAACTATCTGTCAACCCATCCATCCATCCCACTATCCGTCTATCCATCCATCCAACTATCCGTCTACTCATCCATCCATCCAACTATCCGTCTACCCATCCATCCAACTATCCGTCTACTCATCCATCCATCCAACTATCCGTCTACCCATCCATCCAACTATCCGTCTATCCATCCATCCAACTATCTGTCTACCCATCCATCCAACTATCTGTCAACCAATCCATCCATCCCACTATCCGTCTATCCATCCATCCAACTATCCGTCTACTCATCCATTCATCCAACTATCCGTCTACCCATCCATCCAACTATCTGTCTACCCATCCATCCAACTATCCGTCTATCCATCCATCCAACTATCTGTCTACCCATCCATCCATCCAACTATCCGTCTACCCATCCATCCAACTATCCGTCTATCCATCCATCCAACTATCCGTCTACTCATCCATTCATCCAACTATCCGTCTACCCATCCATCCAACTATCTGTCTACCCTTCCATCCATCCAACTATCCGTCTACCCATCCATCCAACTATCTGTCTACCCATCCATCCATCCAACTATCCGTCTATCCATCCATCCAACTATCCGTCTACCCATCCATCCAACTATCTGTCTACCCATCCATCCATCCAACTATCCGTCTATCCATCCATCCAACTATCCGTCTACCCATCCATCCAGCTATCCGTCTACCCATCCATCCATCCAACTATCCGTCTATCCAGCCATCCAACTATCCGTCTACCCATCCATCCAACTATCTGTCTACCCATCCATCCATCCAACTATCAGTCTACTCATCCATACATCCAACTATCCGTCTATCCATCCATCCAACTATCCGTCTACCCATCCATCATACTATCCGTCTACCCATCCATCCAATTATCAGTCTACTCATCCATTCATCCAACTATCCGTCTACCCATCCATCCAAATATCCGTATATCCATCCATCCAACTATCTGTCTACCCATCCATCCAAATATCCGTCTATCCATCCATCCAACTATATGTCTACCCATCCATCCAACTATCCGTCTACCCATCCATCCAACTATCCATCTACCCACCATCTATCCAACTATCCGTCTACCCATCCATCCAACTATTCCTCTATCCATCCATCCAACTATCCCTCTCAACATTCACTTACAGCGTTAATCTGATTATTTACATTTTTATCTATCTATCTCTCATAGTATCCCCATCTATTAGTCAATTTTCCTGTCGTTCTACCAATCAATCAATATATATACTGTCAATCTGTATAATTATCTACTTACCTATCTCTCGCTCATGCCATCTACTCATTTATCCATCCATCCATATATCTCTCTGCCTCAGGCTCTCATCACGTACATTTGTAGACTCAGCCCAACATCAGCAAAAAGAAACTCTAACTTATTTTTGTATCTATCCATCTGTCTATCTATCATTACATTTATATATATCTACCTTCCAACAAATCTTCTTGTCTATTTTTCTATCCATCAAACAACTAATCAAGTAATCAATCTGTCTGTATACATATCTACCAACCAATAACTCTGTCTACCTATCTACTACCAACCAATCTACCAACCTATCGATCTATCCAACCATCCATCTATCTATCAATCTGGACACACAATCAAGCCCACACCGTGTTAATTTATCGACTCGGCCCAACACCAGGAAAAACAAATTTAATCTATTGTTCTATCTATCCATATCTCTCTCTCTCTATCTATCTATCTCTCTCTCTCTATCTATCTTTCATTCTACTTATCTATCAATCTTACCTCAAATCTTCCTAGCGTTCTTTCTATCATTCAATTAATATATCAATCAATCAATCAGTCTGTTTACCTATTTACCATTAAATCTGTCTACATAACAACCAACACATATACCAACTAATGTACCAACCAATTTATCTAGCTATATACATCTACATGCAGTATACATCTATCCCAACATACAATTAATCTGTCAACCTAACTACCAATCAACCAATTTATATATATCTTATCTGCCTGTAGTATCTATCCATCCTAACATAAAATCAATCTATCTACCTAACTACCAACCAACCAATCTATCTATCTATCTAACTACCAACCAATCTATCTCTATCTAGCTGCAGTATCTATCCATCCCAACATACAATCAAGCCCCCACACCGCGTTAATTTGTCGACTCGGCCCAAACACTAGGCGTAATATCAATTGAAGCTTATTTTTCCGATCAGGCATTTTAAGTGGCTTCATTTCCCAGGGGTGGCGTGTAGCGGGGGTCGTAAGATAGATAGATAGCTTGATAGATAGACAGAAACATTGATAGATATGTAGGTTGATAAATACAGTAGATAGTTAAGTATGTATGCATGTAGGTTAGTAAGTTCATGCCTAGATAAATGGATAGATACATAAATATATAGATAAATGAAATTATATATATATATATACAGTATATACCGGTACAGTATTATATATATATATATATATATATATATATATATATATATATATATATATATATATACCGGTATATGTTTATAATCTTTCTCCTACAAACAATGTACATATAAAATATATATATGTAGAATAGAATGTCTGATACCCCTTAGACACCATGAATATAATAATATATAATCATCTTCGCAGTGGTTAGCCTTAAGGTGTATTGGATATTTAACTTACACTTAGAATCAACGCTTAATGCCATCAAGACTGGTGGAGATATTTCTCCCTATATAGGGAATACTCTGTTAATAATATAATACTACATTATATACTTCAACTACTTATCATCCAATTATCAAGTTCCTATAATTTACACACTGTTTCTGCAATCAAGATTTGTTCCTGTAACTCATATTCATTCCTGCAAATCCATAATAAAGTATAAGTTGGCTGGTTAACTACGGATCTATATTGTCTCCCTTACCTAAATAATTCATATTCACTATTTACGGGGGGGGGGGGGTCTTTTTGGACCTCCCCTGTTTCGTTCCATTTTAGCTTGGGATGTTAATACGTTTCTCCCCATTAGTTTGGCGAAAATAAGATGCTTCACCCCATTCAGGTGTCAATTTTAGTCTGGGCGAACGGTAAGGAGCCTGTAAATTAGAAGAAATTAGCCTTCGGCCGGGACTTTGTTATATCGAAAACATTCACAAATTTAGCTTGAAGGGGGTCTAGGACGGCATTTTTTTTTTAGTTTGAGGACAGTCTAGGAAGGCGTTTTTGTTTTACTTAGGGGAAAACCAAAATACTCTGCTCGAAAATGGCAAAGGCAAGCAAAATCCACAATGACAATTAACCAAAATATTATAATAAATCACAAAACGTTGGATCAGACAATGATAATATAATGTATGCATGTCCTAAAGCCTCTCTCACATACAACGCGTAATGGCTATAATATTTTACATTTGATATTAACTTTATATGCACAGTATATATTATACAGCAACATAATTGGTTATGGGTAATGTAACAATTCATATTAAAAAACTCGGATAATCTTTTGTTTTTTAAAGAAGTAGCTTTCATAAAGAGAGAGAGAGAGAGAGAGAGAGAGAGAGAGAGAGAGAGAGAGAGAGAGAGAGAGAGAGAGAGAGAGAGAGAGAGAGAGAGAGAGAGAGAGAGAGAGAGAGAGAGAGAGAGAGAGAGAGAGAGAGAGTTGCGGTTTCAATTCTGATGTCATTATTTTTTCTGATAGAATTACGAGCCAAGCAATTCGATTTCATTATTAAAGCAATCAAGCTATGAAAATGATATTGCAGGGACCAATTAATTTCATAATTGACCAAAGCTTTTGCCATACCCGCACTTACCTAAATATTTGCATAAAACCTGTCGAGCAAACACAGGTAAGAGAAATAATATTATTTTTATAGCCGGATTAGATTATTTGTTCTATAAGGTAAGATGACATTAGATTAGGCAAGATAAAGTAAACTAAGGTTAGGTAAGGACAATAGGGTGGGGTAAATATTATACGTGAACTTAAGAAACACAAGAAAGTAAGTGGACGTGACACTGTCCCAAGCGATTACCTATTCAATTACTGACCAGACCCCATGCTGCTTAATCTTGCCGACTAGATGAGCTCAGATTGGCCCACCTGCCGGTCCAGCATTGCTTCCCCGGTCCGCTCGGTGATCTGACATTTCCCCCAGAATTTTAGCTCACTCGGCTACCAATCAGCCCGGTAAACCAAGAAGGCCTCTGACTTGGGACTGGGCTGAAAAGGCCTAGATTCCCTTCTCAGGACAGCAAGGCTTGAAGACGCAACACACGTTTATACACTACTCCTCCTCCTCTCCCTTGCCCACCCCATGCAGACAGCCCACACTGCAGAAGATGGCACTAATGACTTAAGGGACCTTCTGAAAAAGAATAATAGACCAAGGGCAGACCACTCTACTCAAGAAAAAGACAAAGGTGCAGATAACAGTCCCAGTCCACCACCTACCCTGTCACAGGGGGTTCCCCTGCAAGAGCGTGACGAGCTCTGGGAGCTGAGAGACAGTAAATGCCCAATGACTACTCTGAAGAATTAAGCTGTCAGTGGAATAAGGAATTGAACTCCCCAAAACATTAAAGGTGTGGAGAGATGGATCACCTGCAACCTCGCCCTGGAGGAGACAACAGACCTAGCAGCACAGTAATCCCTGTTGTTCGAGAGTTTCTGTTGCTTGAAAGTTCCAGCCATTCGAGATAAACCTGTAGTAAGGTCGGACACTTTTGTGCTGACCATAGCTTTCCCCTAACCTTCCCACATATCCATATGTGCCACCTTCCCCTTATTGTTTGAGAATTCCTGTTGTTCAAAGTTTCCGCCATCGCTCAAGAGATACCTGTTACAGGGTCAGACACCTCGGTGCTGACCAATGCATTCCCGTAACCTTCTCACAACCCCACCTGTACCCCCTGCTCCTTATTTTTCGATAATTCCTGTTATTCAAGAGTCCTTGCTTTTTTAATAGTTCCTGCCATTTGAGAGGTACCTGTAGCAGGGTTGGAATAAGCTGTTAACCCCTTCTGTACCGGTGACGTCCTTTTCATTATATTCTGGCTACTATAGAACGCTTTTACTCAGCTTAAAAAAGAGCCTCCAGCAATTAATAGGCTTCGAATGATCTCACTTAAGCCTTTTTACTACCACAGATCCCAATGAAGCTGTACAAAATCGTCTAAATGTAGCTGAAATCAAATAAAAATAACATCGCCGATACAAAAGGGGATGATTCATTAGTTAGTTAAACAAAAACTAAATGTTATTATGTACGATAACAGCCACTTAGTTAGCATACATTACAGTCAAACCAATAGAATAATTAAGACAACTGAACAGTAAAACATCAAAATCAGCAAAATATTGTAAACACTGAATAGATATTAGGTATTTAATTCGATTCTGAGCGATATTTCATAGACTATGTGGAATTATTTGAGCGATTTTTGGCAGTTATTTATTACCTACAAACATTCTAAGGCTTATGACAACGGATCTAGCGAATTTTTGTGTTTTGAATTGGCAAAATTTAAGACCCAGAAAAACTAAACATCCAAATAGATAAAACAGCCAAACAGTCAAAACACACACATAGTGAAAATAACCCAATGTTAAAAGCAAGCCAAATTGGCAAAACAGTCAATTAGTGAATATTACTCGATATTAAAAGCCAGCCAAATAGTGAAAGCAGTCGACTAGTGAAAATAACTCAACATTAAAAACCAGCCAAATAGTTAAATAGTGGCAATAACCCAATATTAAAAGCCAGTCGAAGCACTCTACACATATAGCCAAATAGTAAAAAACAGTCAAATAGTGTAAATAACCCAATAATAAAAGCCAGTCGAAGCACTCTACATATATAGCCAAATAGTAAAAACAGTCAAATAGTGTAAATAACCCAATATATAAAAGCCAGTCGAAGTATTCTACACATACAGTCAAATCGTGAAAATAACCCAATATTTAAAGCCCAGCAGGAAAGCCCCCTCTTATCACAGTAATCGGTAAAATCCAAGGGGGTCAGAATTTGTGTATCGTAATTTCCTATAAATGGGAAGTCGATAACAAAGGTAATCATATTTAACCCATTCAATACCAGTAAAGTATTTGTCCATTATATTCTGGCAACTATTACATGATTGTATTCAGCTTAGGAAGGACCTCGAACAATGAGAAGGCTACAGACAATTTAATTTAATCCTTTGGGCTACCACAGATCCTTCCTAAGCTGAATTAAATCGTCCAACAGTGTCCATAATATGATGAAAAGAACGTCACCGGTACTGAAAAAAGGTTAAGCAACATCCTCACGAAAAAAAGAAGAATACCTCGTAGCTGGTCATAATTTGGCTCTCTCACTCTCTCAAATTTGGGGGAGACACTTGTTACAGGCAGCTTTACCTTTTGTCTCCTGCATACACAATGGGACCGATCTTCACCCTGGCCCACAGACTATCTTGGGGACAAATTGGACATGCTCACTGACACACTAAATTAACCCTTTCAGCTTTAGGACGCTCTTTTCTCACGGCATTCTGGTTAGTATTAGACGAGTTTACTCATCTTTAGAAGGCCGTCTGAGAATCAAAGAGGTAAAGTATATCTAAATTAACCCTCTGACTTCTAAAATGTCTTCCTAAGCTAAATAATATCGTCTAGTGATAGTCACAATATAAGGAATACATGCGTCCTCAAATACTGAATGGGTAAATATTATCAAGACGATTGGTAAAAACATCCAGTGTTAAAACAGCTGATTAGTTAAAAAGGCCGAATAACGTAACATTAACCAATTAGTCAAAAACAACAAAATAGTCAAACAAAACGATTAATCAAAACAGCTACTGACTCAAACATCAACATAGTAAAAACAACAACAATCAGAACAACAGAATAGTTAAACCAACTGACTAATCAATGGAGCCGAATAGTCAAAATAATTGAAATAGTCGACACAACTGAATAGCAAACACTATCAAAATAGAAAAATAGTCCAGAAAGCCGATTCTCAACACCTTCAGTATTCGAGGACGTATGTCTTTCTACCATGGTTAGCATTAGGCGATTTTGTTCAGCTTTGGAAGAATCGCTAGAAATTAAAGGGCCTCAAACTATCTCGGTTAACCTTTCCACTTCACAAATCCTTCCTGAACTTTAAACACTCGTCTAATAATACCAAGAATAATATAAGGAAAGGCGTCCTAATCCTGAAAGGGTTAAATAAAGCAATAACACATTTGTAGCAAAACCGAGGTAGGTGATTCATACATTCCTGTACGAAAGGCAAACAGTATAAAGGGGGTATCACACGAGAACTTTTATCATCAACATTCGATGGTCAATTATTTCTGGTAACATTTTTTGGATATCTTGCACTGGTACCGGAAGCTAAATTGAAGATGAATAAACTTAGGTGACATAATCATGTATAAGATTGACCTCATAAGCTGCCAGACTAGTGTTGATGATAAATGTTGAGGATCCAAGCGCTTGTGTGGCTTAACAAAACAACAAACTAGTTAAGCCAAGTCGAATATACTCAACATAATAGGTAGCGCCAACGAACTAGAATATTATCTCGATCCCTGACCTCTTCGTAACACAAAATGACCTTGCGCAAACTGGCTGTAAATTTCCACACCTATTTCTTGGTGGACTCTTCCCAAATGATAGAAATGTCAGCCCGATTGCTTTCATTCATTTTAAGTTATAAGAAGTTAAGGGGTCCAGATTATTGTCAAGTTCGTTGGCGGTACCTTTTTTTATAGTCATAAGAATCAAATAGCCACAACAGCCCACATAGTTAAAACAGTCAAATAATATAAACAGTAAAATAGTAAAAATGAGCCGAATAATAAACCCAAGCCGAAGTATGCGCCACATACATCCCAACAGGAAAGCCCCTCTTAGGAACAAGTTGGACATGCCCACACACTTGTAAAAACGCCACCTAAATGAAAATACAAGCCAAGTTTGTGCCTGCAGTTGTGTATGTGTCTGTGTGGCTTGGTCTGGGGGCTGGGGGCTTGAGACTGGTAGCTAGGGGCTGGGGATATGGGTTGGAGGGTAAGTGGTCAGTATTATTTTATAAGTGTTCCATAAATTCCAAAATAGCCATTATCTGGCCTGACCTTGAATCCATTCACAAATATTTTTGCTAATTTTTCATTCATTCGAGGTTAGTTTTGGATACATTATCTTAAATTAGGTTAGGTTGCGTTATGTAAAGTAGTTTAGGTTACGGGAATTAGGGCATAATTATAGGATAGGTAAGAGAGGTAACCAGCGATTTCCGACAGCAATTAAAATAAAATTCAAATGTTACACATCATAAAGTATCTAACAATCCTATTTTACATGTCTTAATAAACTATGGGTAATAGTTAAACAATTACCAAGTGTTGAGGGTTTGGGGCAGGATGCTTGGGTTTGACATTGACTACTGAGGGTTGGGGTTGGGCCTTGGGTAATAGGGGCTGGTTACTTGAGGGTTGAGGGTTGGGGGTAATTCCTGGTAAAGTACTACACGTCCGCCTGAGACCTTTTATTACATACTTTTATTGCAGTACACTTTACACCACCACCACCACCACCACCACAGACTAATAACATCACAACCTCAAATCTAAATAAACTATCGCTGGAACACATCATCACAATCCTCCCTCTACATTATACGTGCGGCAATACACTTTTAATACCAACTGTGCAATTTCTATTTCACTCTTATATCTCTGGTTCTAGACAAACGGTTCTCATTTATATAACTGAACAAACCCTTGATACCCCCCCCCCCCTTCCTTTAACTCTATTGATGCGAGACAGGTCTTTTCGGATCCTCCCTGTTTCGCTTCATTAGTTGGGAGATTATAAGACGCTATGCCTCATTTGCTTGGTGATCATAAAACACTTTACCTTATTCAGGTTTCGGATTTCCTTGGCACGCAACAGGGAGCCTGCAATTAGAAGAGACCAGCCTTTGGCAGGCACCTTTTCCTACCGAGTAATGCATATATTTAACTTGATGTTTTTATTTATTTACTTTTGTTTTTAATTTTTAAGGAGGATTAGGGATTTTTGTTTTATTATATACAGTGGTAGAAACAATCAAACCCAAGGATATAATACGAAAGTTCGAGCTTAGGATTGGCCTCAAGTCTGCTTCACCACTATGTTGCTCTGGCTTTGCTCAGGTTCTCTTCGTAAGATTAGAGATAAACTCCCAAGTTGTGAATGTGGTGGTGAGGAAGGATTTCTGTTAGCGACTGCACAATTTCACCATCATCCCTATCATACACATGAACCCCACATATGCCTAAACTATTATAATATACAGACGCTTTGCAACTGTAGCAACTGATTCAGTTTATTGATTTTTTGTTTTGAAATAGGTTGAGTTACGTCAAATAAACAAATTCAGTTCCCTGTTATTTTCGTGGCTAAGACGATTACGGCAGAATTTTTGTGAATATGTGTGTGTGTGTGTGTGTGTGTGTGTGTGTGTGTGTGTGTGTGTGTGTGTGTGTGTGTGTGTGTGTGTGTGTGTGTGTGTGTGTGCATACAAATGGGTTAGTTCATGAGAACAAATTTCATAATAATTATAGGTTTAAGTGTAAAAGTAGGTTGGGCCGACAGAGTAAGTGTACTCACAGTTTTAATATGCTTATAATCAGAATGTTCTAGGTTAGGGAGGTAGGTTAGGTAGGCTAGGATAGGTAGGTTAGGTTAGGTTACATTTGATTGGATAGTTTATCTAGGTTTGAATAACGAAAACAAAATGTTCGTAAGCATTCAACATTCGCGTTTGTGCTGATAAACACAAATGTTTTGTGAGAGAGAGAGAGAGAGAGAGAGAGAGAGAGAGAGAGAGAGAGAGAGAGAGAGAGAGAGCGCGAGAGTAAGTGAGAGTGAGATATAGTGAGATTGAGAAACGGTGAGTGAAAGAGTGAGAGCGCCAGTAAATGTGAGATAGAGTGTGAGGGCGAGAGAAAAACAAAATGATTTGTACTGCAGCGATTACGTAAAGATAGACTGCAGATATTTAATACAACACCAGACCCTAACTCTCCTCATAGTATCCGTGTAAATACTAGACTGCGGATAGGAAAGCTACTGTGGATATTCTAAGCGGAAGTAGACAAGCTGGGGCAAATTGCATGTGTGCGAGAAAGGGAATATTTAATCAGAATTATTTTTTCTTCTGTACCCTACGCAAGGATAACATTACACAGATCCGCAGTTATTCCTGGTACACAGAATTACTCCCCCCCCCCCTCCCCCTCTCACTCTCTCTCTCTCTTTCTCTCTTCCTTGCTCTCTCTCTCTCTCTCTCTCTCTTTCTCTCTTATTTACAAACACACTCTTTCTATTCCTCATATAAGAATCTATTGACTACAATTTCCACAATAAACTTACAGTATATAAATTATGCTAGCTATATTCAGACAATAAGGATTCTGAAATAAGTGTCATGCACTAGTTCTGGTGAGCGTTGACTCATTTATTATACACATGAAATAAAGGGCATATAGTCTTGGCAAATGAATTTGGTGTACAGTACTACCACAGGTCTCCGAATATTGCTCCCATGGCTCTCTTGAGTCTCCTTGATGGGGGCGATGGTGGTTCGGTCTTCTGCGCTGGTAAAGGTGGTCCAGGTGGTCCTCTGATATGGTTGAAAATGATGTCGATGGTCAGACGCTGTTTAGGACCTCGATGTTGTAGTCCTCGTCCTAGGCGTTGTCATGGCTGGGAGTCGTAGATGGCGATAGGTCTAGGCTGATCAGGTTATGGTAGTATGCTTTATGTGATGTCTTACTTGTTTGGTGTACTTCCTGTGACACCCCTCTTGTCTGAAGCACTTCCTGTGACACCCCTCTTGTCTGAAGCACTTCCTGTGACACCCATCTTGTCTGAAGCACTTCCTGTGATATCTGTCTACAATGGAAATAACAGATTTGTACCAGACTCTATCAAAAGCTTTGGATATATCTAAGGCAATAGAAAACGACTCACCGAAGTCCTGAAAGGAGGATGACCAAGAGTTAGTAAGATATTAAAGGAGATGACCAACAGAGCGGCCCTTAAAAACCATACTGGCGATCCGAAAGTAGGTTATGGGAAGACAAATGCTTAGAATATTTTGAATTATGAATATAATTAAAAACTTTAGAGATGAAAGATATGAGAGCTATTGGACGATAGTTGGAGGGTTGAGAGCGATCACTGGTATTTGGGACAGATTGAATGAGAGCAATCTTCCAGCAAGAAGGGAAAGCATAATGAAAGTACCATATGGTGTTCGGGCTTGGTGCTAGACTTTTATGTATTATCCATTTAATCTCTCTCTCTCTCTCTCCTCTCTCTCTCTCTCTCTCTCTCTCTCTCTCTCTCTCTCTCTCTCTCTCTCTCTCTCTCTCTCTCTCTCTCTCTCTCTCTCTCTCTCTCTCTCTCCAGGGATTTAAAGAAGCCGCAATATCTCACCCATGCCACTCTCGGTAATAATGCACGAAAAATTTCAGCCTTTCTGTCCGACGCGGAATTAAAATGTCTGAAAAAGTTTATTCAAAGCCCACGAGACGCAGCCGGGCCGAAAATAAAGTTTTAACCCTTGCAGTACTGTATTTACTGAATAAACTTATGGGTATGAAAAGGGTAATTAAAGTGTCCATAGTAATCTACCTATCTTAAGTGGGGTCACTTTTTTTTGTTTATCTTTCTCTCCTTTTCTCTCTTTCTCTGGTTTGTATCCATTCGGCTCCATTCAGCCAACTGTTTTAAGACGTTTATCCTGATCCAGGTGTAGAATTCTTTTTTGCGAGCGATAGCGAGCCATCATTGTATAGTGAAATCCGGCTTCGCCGGAGAAATTTTTCTATCGAAAAATGTACAAATTTAGCTTGCTGTAAAACAAAAGATATATATATGCTGGCTCGCTACCGCTCGCCAGGAAAATATTGACACCTGGATGGGGGTAAACGTCTTAAAACAGTAGGCTGAATGGGGCCGAATGGAAACAAGCCAAAGAGAGAGGGAGATAGAGAAAACAAAAGCGAGGTGGGCCCCCTTAAGGTTATATTGGTGGTAATAAACTTATCTAATACAAGACTGGAAAGGAAAACCCAGTGATTGTATAATTATACCTTTGTGTAAAAAAAAAAAAAAAAAAAAAAAAAAAAAAAAAAAAAAAAAAAAAAAAATGTACCCTTGATATTATACAAAATACCATGGTGCTTTTCTTCCTTATCGTTTGGCTACCTGTAGACGATTTTGTTCAGTGTTGGAAGGAACTGTGGGAATCAGAGGGTGAACCGAGATAGATTGTACCCCTTTTGATTCCGAGGTGACCTTTCAAAGCCCGAGTCAAATCGTCTAGTGTTAGCCTGATGTGAACTGTAAAACTCGCCCTAATTATGACGGGGCTAAATCTGTCGGTATACGATTAAGACTTTATGTTTTACTTAAGGGGAGATTTCCACTTGAGGGATTTTTTTCTTGACCCCTTTCTCCCTCATGGTTAGCCCCATTGCTTTTGATATTTTAAGACGTTCGCCCCATTAGTTTGGCGATTATAAGAACCTTCACCCCATTTCTGTCAATTTGAAGACCTTTCGTGCCATTTAGGTGTCGATTTTTTCCTGGCGAGCGATAGCGAGCCTGTAATTTAAGAGTAAGCGGCCTTCGGCCGGGACATTTTTCTACCGAAAAATGTACAAATTTATCTTGTAAGGGGGTCTAGGGGGTGTAATTTTAAGTTTGATGGAGGTCTAGAGAACATACTAAACACCTCTCCTTAACCTCTTGAGTACTGTACTTCTATTCAGGTGTTCATTGGGCGATTTTGTGCAGTTTAGAAAGGATCTCTAAGAATAAAGGGGAAATATTCCACCAAACGTCTACAAGTATTCCACCAAACGTCTACAAGTATTCCACCAAACGTCTACAAGTATTTCCTAAGCTAAAATAAAAGCGTCCAATATCAGCAAAGTAAAATGGAGGATGGCATCATTTTATACTGAAAGGGTTAATCCGGGCTAACATTAGACGGGTTTAATCAGCTTTGAAAGGACCTATACATTAATCTAAATAGTTAAGGGGAGATATCGACATGAGGGATTTTTTTCTGGACCCCTTTCTCCCTCATGTTTAGCCCCATTGCTTTTGATATTATAAAACGTTTGCCCCATTAGTTTAGCGATTTTAAGAACTTTCACCCCATATTAAGACCTTTCGTGCAATTCAGGTGTCGATTTTATCCTGGCGAGGGATAGCGAGCCTGTAATTTAAGAGGAACCGGCCCTTGGCCGGGACATTTATCTACCGAAAAATGTAAAAATTTATCTTGAAAGGGACTCAAGGGAGTGTAATTTTAAGCTTGATGGAGGTCTAGGGAACAAACTAAATACCTCCCCTTAAGTCTATCATGTAACTGTCTGACTCTGATTAACCCTTTCATGCACTATGGGTTGCCACTTAGTATTCAGAAATATAATTATCTTCATCTCACAATTACCTCTCCAAAAATTGGTTTCCTGCCCACAGCCTTGCTCAAAGACAACTGCAGAGATTGAAGTAACTAAGATATAGGTTTCTAAACACCGCTGATGGTCACAGAGGATTTAGAGTATCCCAGAAAGGGGGCAAATTGCGTACTGGTGCGCTAAAGGGTTAACAGGAAAGTGGTGTCTTTGTATAGTATTAAGGTTGTTTTAACTACCAATCCACGCTCCTTAAGTAATATTATATGAGAACTTGGCTGGTTGGCAGTTAAGGGGGGTATTTAGTTTGTTCCCTAGACCTCCAACAAGCTTAAAATTACTCCCCCTTGACCTCCTTATAAGATAAATTTGTACATTTTTCGGTAGAAAAATGTCCCGGCCGAAGGCTGGTTCCTCTTAAATTACAGGCTCGCTATCGCTCGCCAGGATAAAATCGACACCTAAATTGCACGAAAGGTCTTAAAATTGACAGAATGGGGCGGAAATTCTTAAAATCACCAAACTAATGGGGCAAACGTCTTAAAATCTAAAAAACAATGGGGCTAACCATGAGGGAGAAAGGGGTCAAGAAAAAAATCCCTCAAGTGGAGACCTCCCCTTAATTTAGGAGTTTCCATTGAAGCAGAATAGTGAGCCACTTGTAATATGTTAAAATATATGAATATCAATAGGAACTAATAAGACCAAGAGTACCAGTGGTGGTGGTGGTGGTGGTGGTGATGATGGTGGTGGTGGTGGTGGTGGTGTGTGTGGGGGGGGGGGGGGGGGGGGGGGGGTTTAGGGGGAATTGGCTGCCACGTTAATGTTTTTAGAGATGTCTTTTGTAGGTTTTGAAGTAATATTAACCCCTTTCACGATACCGGGACGCCTTTTCGCTTTATTCAGGCTAACATTTTACGATTTCACTTACTCATAGACAAGATGGGTTGGGTGTGAAAGGGGTCTGCCTTGTATGGGATAATCGGCTTTGTGCAAACTCTTATTTTCTTATGTTCAGTTATTCTTAACTGTTCTACATACAATATATTGATCAATATCCACCATGCTTATCTCACTATAGTCTATTCATTATGGAGGGTCTAGAAATTCTAACCCGCAGCTTCTCATTACTCACTATGGAATTAAGGGGAGACTGACCATTTGTTTGGTCTAGTAATTAATTTATTCATATATTTTTTTTAGTTTCCTCCCTAGACCTCCATCAAGCTTAAAAAAAAACACCCCCTAGACCCCCCTTCAAGATAAATTTGTACATTTTTCGGTAGAAAAATTTACCGGCCGAAGGCCGGTTCCTCTTAAAATTGCAGGCTCGCTATCGCTCGCCAGGAAATAATCGACACCTAAGTGGAACGAAAGGTCTTAAAATTGACAACGAAATGGGGCGAAAGGTATTAAAATCGCCAAAGTAATGGGCCGAACGTCTTATAATTTCAAAACTAGTGTTATTAAGCAATCGAGCTAATATTTCTATCATATCACAATTTCTAGACTTGTTATTGTCAATAAAATATAGTGAAAAATAGTTAAGCGTCTACAATACACATTCACAAGAGAAAAATAGTTAAGCGTCTACAATACACGGTTACAAGAGAAAAATAGTTAAGCGCCTACAATACACATTCACAAGAGAAAAATAGTTAAGCGTCTAGAATACACATTCACAAGAGAAAAATAGTTAAGCGTCTACAATACACATTCACAAGAGAAAAATAGTTAAGCGTCTACAATACACGGTCACAAGAGAAAAATAGTTAAGCGTCTACAATACACATTCACAAGAGAAAAATAGTTAAGCGTCTACAATACACATTCACAAGAGAAAAATAGTTAAGCGTCTACAATACACATTCACAAGAGAAAAATAGTTAAGCGTCTACAATACACATTCACAAGAGAAAAATAGTTAAGTGTCTACAATACACATTCACAAGAGAAAAATAGTTAAGCGTCTACAATACACATTCACAAGAGAAAAATAGTTAAGCGTCTACAATACACATTCACAAGAGAAAAATAGTTAAGCGTCTACAATACACATTCACAAGAGAAAAATAGTTAAGCGTCTACAATACACATTCACAAGAGAAAAATAGTTAAGCGTCTACAATACACGGTCACAAGAGAAAAATAGTTAAGCGTCTACAATACACATTCACAAGAGAAAAATAGTTAAGCGTCTACAATACACATTCACAAGAGAAAAATAGTTAAGCGTCTACAATACACATTCACAAGAGAAAAATAGTTAAGCGTCTACAATACACATTCACAAGAGAAAAATAGTTAAGCGTCTACAATACACATTCACAAGAGAAAAATTGTAGTTTCAATTACTACAATTAGGGTTTAAATGTAGTCTAATCTGATAAATTGATTGTGTTAAAGTCCTTGGTAATATCTGTTAAATTGTTGTAGGTTATTGTTGTATTAGCATGATACATTTCCATTAATCCATGCATATTCTATAATATATGTATTGATGTTAATTTTAAGGAAAATTTCGAAATTTTACCTTTTAAGGTAGTTAAAGTGTCCATAATAATAATGATAATAATATTGATGAATTCATCTATGAAAAGGACAGAAAGGTATTTCGATAAAGTAAGCTTACACCACGATCAATAAGTCCAGCTTGATCGTATTTACATCTCCAGCACCTTTCATTATATATATATATATATATATATATATATATATATATATATATAGAGAGAGAGAGAGAGAGAGACCACCTTGATCCAGGAATAATGGGAGAGACTAATTACAATTTCGTACACAGTAGTTCATTAATACGCGATATCGAAAAAATAAATAAATTAATACTACCTGCAGAAAATTAGTAGGATTATATCAATACATTTAGTATCAAAGTGTACGACAGTTAAGGTACAAATTTACACTAAATGTATTATTTAAACTACATCGTACACAATTATGAGTTTAATCGAACGTATGAAATGGTAGTTAATGTGTCCATAATAATTTGCCCTTTAATGGTATAATGATAGCAATAAACCCATCTAATATATAGATAGAAAGACAGAGCAAAAGTACTTCCATTTTGATGTACCAAATCTTACTATATTTACCTTTTCATATCATTGACTTTTTACAGTCTACTATTGTGCATGTAGGTAGAAATGTTATCGATTTGGCGTACTAATTAGCCCACTGCGTACGAATGAACTATGTATAGACCTTACAGTCTATCCTTCCATTCTATAAATAATTACGCAATATAATTCAACTAGCTGAGGATAATTGTGTTTCAGATAATTTCCACCCTGTCTCTCACTCTCTAACTGGGTCTTCCTCTCTCTCTCTCTCTCTCTCTCTCTCTCTCTCTCTCTCTCTCTCTCTCTCTCTACACACACACATATACATTGTCTATATATCTATCTCTCGCTTTATATATATATATATATGTACAGTATATACAGTATATATATATATATTTGTTTTAGTCTTTTAACTATGTTTCGCCTCTTCCACGCTCCGTAACTTACTTCCTCTTCCTTATGTTCCTTCCTTTCTTCCCTCCCCTTTCCCTCCTTCACTCTCCTCCTCCCTACCTACCCTTCTCTTGCCTCATAATTTTTCTCTCCTTCCATCCCTACCTCTTTTTTTGTATGTCTCCCTCTCTTCTAGAATATGCTTTTCAATTCGTCTCCAGCACTCAGGAAAGAAATAGAGCGACGAGAAAGACTCCATGCTAGGGCTACAAAGCTTATTTCATAAATAAGAAGACTAAGCTATGAGGATCGTAGACTACGATTGAAGTCTTTATAAAATTTAATTGGTTTGACAATGTAGATTATAACAAAACGTTTATTCTCAATAGGAATACAACATACAACCATGACTGGAAGTTATAAATAGGTTCAGCATATGTGGAAACATCTTCACATACAAGATATGTTCTTCCTGGAACAAACTTCCCTTAAATGTAATTAGTTCTTTAAAAGACAAGTTCAAGAAGAAAATAGATACTATGTTGCACACTGCAATGAGTACAGTGCTCTACACAATATATCTTTTTCCACTTTCGAGTATCTCCCCGAAATGGACCGCAAGGTCTTTGAGATGCTAACTATTCCTAATAGCTCTTTCCTTCTCTCCCTCCCTCCCTACATAATTTTTCCTTCCTTCTTAACCTCTTCCTCTCCTCTTCCCTCCCTCCCTCTATGCATCCATCCTTCTTCTCTACCTAATTTCTTTCCTTTCTTTCCCCCTCCTTCCTTCGCTACTTCTCTCCCTCCCTGTCTTGTATTTCTCCCTTCTCTTCCTTCCCTCCCTATATAATTCCTTCCTTCCTTCACCATCTCACTCTTTAATTTTCTCCTTCTCTTTTCTCCCTCCCTCTATCACATCCTCCTTCATAAACGACCTCACTCCTTCTATATCTCCCACTCTCCTTCCTTCGCTGCCTCTCCCTCCCTTTCTTGTATTCCTCCCTCTCTCCCTTTATAATTTCTATCTTCCTTTTCTCCCTCCTTTCTTCGCTACCTCTCCCCCCTCCTTCCTCATCTCTATCCCTCTCTTCCCATTTCACCCCGGGTTGGAATATACAAATGTAATCTAGCATCTGGGGTCTAGCAGTGCCGTAGATAGGGAGACTGGACAACTATGCTCCACTTTCAGCCATTCGTACCTCCAGGGACCGGATTCTCAATGCATTTATGAACTTTGCACATTTACGGCCGTTGTAACCTGATATCTGACATCGTAATAACTGAGCAGATTGCCTGACTAATTTAAGTATGGTAAGGATATGACGTAGACAACACTCAAATAATTGTTTTGTCAGAGATCATAAGCATCTCACCAGATTGTAATTTTACGACCACTCTTGAGTAGTTGGCCCGGGCGGGTGCCCAACCCCGAAAGGGGTTGAAATAGGGGAGCTATCCCCCCGCCAAAGGCGGCTTTCTAGGGCCTTTTCTAGCTGATGCTGAGAGGATTGGGTTCTAGTCATGTGGTGATGGGCTGGTCTATCAGAGTGAGAGCTGAGCAATCTCTGCCATACCCATAGCTACTCTGACTTTTCCTTTAACTTATATATTTTCTAGATCTCAAGTGACGGCGTCTCTTCCGTGGATTGACCTCCCAATCTACCAAGATTGGAAGCCAAAGCGTCACATTTTTCCCTTGCCCCTCAACTTTCTCTTCATAATTGCTGAGGGGCACAGGGCCCTGGGTGGTTTCCCGGGTGTTTCCGCACCCTCCTCAGCCCCCCGCCATGGGAGTGGCTTCGGTCATCCAGGCTTTATTGTGGTCGGCGGGGAGGGTTCTGTGGGGGCACTTGGTTATGGCCTTGGAATTGCTCGGGGCCTTGGGGCTGTTCGGCCAGGCAGCTTGGGGAACAACAACAACAACAACAACTAAAGCTTAAAATTACTTGCCACTGCATCACAGTAGCCACCTTACTTGAGAGTAAGGTGGCTTCTTCCCTGCTCATGGGAAGAGTGCAAAAAGTATATTATCTTCATTTCTCAACTGGGCGCTCTAGAAGGTGAATAATATGAGGTGGGTGGGAGGGACTCACATCCTGGGCAAGTATCCTATATAAAGGAAGAAAATCCCTGAACAAAAAACCTCCAACCATGGCTGCCATTGACCTGGGGGTGGGGATGGGGGTGGGTCTACTACTACTGCTACTACTAGTAGTAATAATATATTTATCATAACAAATTCATTATAATTATTTAATCTCGAGCTTTTATGAATAATCAAATTAATTATGACTGTCAAAAGAAGAAAATGCTTGGTTAGGAGTATTTGCTAATATTTCTAAAGCTGAAACATAATATATACAACAGATGAGCCAGAAAACAGTGTACACAATCTCTTTCCGGATAAGCTAAAATACAACGAAGAATGGCGTCATCATAATGTATGCTAAATACTGTAGTTACTAATTGAGTGTATCCATCAGAGAACGTATAATATCTACCTAATCACAATGTAAAAGTTTGGTATGCAGTATAAACACAGCTGAAATAAAACATTATAAGAGTATTACTCTCAACACATTTTACAAACTTGAACTCATTTGGCATTCATTTCAAAACACATTTAACAAAAAATACCAAATGTGCTCCATTAGCATAACTAAAAGTGTCTGAATGATAACACAAAACTAATGTTACACACTCATACTGCGTGCCAGTTTGTTGCAGTGTATGTGATATATTACACACTCATAATACGTAGTGTATGTGATATATTACACACTCATAATACGTAGTGTATGTGATATATTACACATCATAATGTGTACCAGGTTGTTGCAGTGTATATGATATATTACACACTCATAATGTATACCAGTTTGTTGCAGTGTATATGATATATTACACACTCATAATGTGTGCCAGTTTGTTGCAGTGTATGTGATATATTACACACTCATAATGTGTACCAGTTTGTTGCAGTGTATGTGATATATTACACACTCATAATGTATACCAGTTTGTTGCAGTGTATATGATATATTACACACTCATAATGTGTACCAGTTTGTTGCAGTGTATGTGATATATTACACACTCATAATGTGTGCCAGTTTGTTGCAGTGTATGTGATATATTACACACTCATAATGTGTACCAGTTTGTTGCAGTGTATGTAATATATTACACACTCATAATGTGTACCAGTTTGTTGCAGTGTATGTGATGTATTACACACTCATAATGTGTACCAGTTTGTTGCAGTGTATGTGATATATTACACACTCATAATGTGTACCAGTTTGTTGCAGTGTATGTGATATATTACACACTCATAATGCGTACCAGTTTGTTAGAGTGTATGTGATATATTACACACTCATAATACACACCAGTTTGTTGCAGTGTATGTGATATATTACACACTCATAATGCGTACCAGTTTGTTACAATGTATGTGATATATTACACACTCATAATACATACCAGTTTGTTGCAGTGTATGTGATATATTACACACTCATAATGTGTACCAGTTTGTTACAGTGTATGTGATATATTACACACTCATAATACATACCAGTTTGTTGCAGTGTATGTGATATATTACACACTCATAATGTGTACCAGTTTGTTGCAGTGTATGTGATATATTACACACTCATAATGTGTACCAGTTTGTTGCAGTCTATGTGATATATTACACACTCATAATGTGTACCAGTTTGTTACAGTGTATGTGATATATTACACACTCATAATACATACTAGTTTGTTACAGTGTATGTGATGTATTACACACTCATAATGTGTACCAGTTTGTTGCAGTGTATGTGATATATTACACACTCATAATGTGTACCAGTTTGTTGCAGTGTATGTGATGTATTACACACTCATAATGTGTACCAGTTTGTTGCAGTGTATGTGATGTATTACACACTCATAATGTGTACCAGTTTGTTGCAGTGTATGTGATATATTACACACTCATAATGTGTACCAGTTTGTTGCAGTGTATGTGATATATTACACACTCATAATACATACCAGTTTGTTACACTGTATGTGATATATTACACACTCATAATGTGTACCAGTTTGTTGCAGTGTATGTGATATATTACACACTCATAATACATACCAGTTTGTTGCAGTGTATGTGATATATTACACACTCATAATGTGTACCAGTTTGTTGCAGTGTATGTGATATATTACACACTCATAATGTGTACCAGTTTGTTGCAGTGTATGTGATATATTACACACTCATAATACGTACCAGTTTGTTGCAGTGTATGTGATGTATTACACACTCATTATGTGAGCCAGTTTGTTGCAGTGTATGTGATATATTACACACTCATAATGTGTACCAGTTTGTTGCAGTGTATGTGATATATTACACACTCATAATGTGTGCCAGTTTGTTGCAGTGTATGTGATATATTACACACTCATAATGTGTACCAGTTTGTTGCAGTGTATGTGATATATTACACACTCATAATGTGTACCAGTTTGTTGCAGTGTATATGATATATTACACACTCATAATGTGTACCAGTTTGGTGCAGTGTATGTGATGTATTACACACTCATAATGTGTACCAGTTTGTTGCAGTGTATGTGATATATTACACACTCATAATATGTACCAGTTTGTTGCAGTGTATGTGATGTATTACACACTCATAATGTGTGCCAGTTTGTTGCAGTGTATGTGATATATTACACACTCATAATGTATACCAGTTTGTTGCAGTGTATGTGATGTATTACACACTCATAATGTGTACCAGTTTGTTGCAGTGTATGTGATGTATTACACACTCATAATGTGTACCAGTTTGTTGCAGTGTATGTGATATATTACACACTCATAATGTGTACCAGTTTGTTGCAGTGTATGTGATATATTACACACTCATAATGTGTACCAGTTTGTTGCAGTGTATGTGATATATTACACACTCATAATGTGTACCAGTTTGTTGCAGTGTGTGTGATGTATTACACACTCATAATGTGTACCAGTTTGTTGCAGTGTATGTGATGTATTACACACCCATAATGTGTACCAGTTTGTTGCAGTGTATGTGATATATTACACACTCTTAATGTGTACCAGTTTGTTGCAGTGTATGTGATATATTACACACTCATAATGTGTACCAGTTTGTTGCAGTGTATGTGATGTATTACACACTCATAATGTGTACCAGTTTGTTGCAGTGTATGTGATGTATTATACACTCATAATGTGTACCAGTTTGTTGCAGTGTATGTGATATATTACACACTCATAATGTGTACCAGTTTGTTGCAGTGTATGTGATATATTACACACTCATAATGTATACCAGTTTGTTGCAGTGTATGTGATATATTACACACTCATAATGTGTACCAGTTTGTTGCAGTGTATGTGATATATTACACACTCATAATCGTACCAGTTTGTTGCAGTGTAGGCGATATATTACACACTCATAATGTGTACCAGTTTGTTGCAGTGTATGTGATGTATTACACACTCATAATGTGTACCAGTTTGTTGCAGTGTATGTGATATATTACACACTCATAATGTGTACCAGTTTGTTGCAGTGTATGTGATATATTACACACTCATAATGTGTACCAGTTTGGTGCAGTGTATGTGATGTATTACACACTCATAATGTGTACCAGTTTGTTGCAGTGTATGTGATATATTACACACTCATAATGTGTACCAGTTTGTTGCAGTGTATGTGATATATTACACACTCATAATGTGTACCAGTTTGTTGCAGTGTATGTGATGTATTACACACTCATAATGTGTACCAGTTTGTTGCAGTGTATGTGTTTATTACACACTCATAATGTATACCAGTTTGTTGCAGTGTATGTGATGTATTACACACTCATAATGTGTACCAGTTTGTTGCAGTGTATGTGATATATTACACACTTATAATGTGTACCAGTTTGTTGCACTGTATGTGATATATTACACACTCATAATGTGTACCAGTTTGTTGCAGTGTATGTGATATATTACACACTCATAATGTGTACCAGTTTGTTGCAGTGTATGTGATATATTACACACTCATAATGTGTACCAGTTTGTTGCAGTGTATGTGATATATTACACACTCATAATGTGTACCAGTTTGTTGCAGTGTATGTGATATATTACACACTCATAATGTGTGCCAGTTTGTTGCAGTGTATGTGATATATTACACACTCATAATGTAAACCAGTTTGTTGCAGTGTATGTGATATATTACACACTCATAATGTGTACCAGTTTGTTGCAGTGTATGTGATATATTACACACTCATAATGTGTACCAGTTTGTTGCAGTGTATGTGATATATTACACACTCATAATGTGTACCAGTTTGTTGCAGTGTATGTGATATATTACACACTCACAATCGTACCAGTTTGTTGCAGTGTATGTGATATATTACACACTCATAATCGTACCAGTTTGTTGCAGTGTATGTGATATATTACACACTCATAATGTACCAGTTTGTTGCAGTGTATGTGATGTATTACACACTCATAATGTGTACCAGTTTGTTGCAGTGTATGTGATGTATTACACACTCATAATGTGTACCAGTTTGTTGCAGTGTATGTGATATATTACACACTCATAATGTATACCAGTTTGTTGCAGTGTATGTGATATATTACACACTCATAATGTGTACCAGTTTGTTGCAGTGTATGTGATATATTACACACTCATAATGTGTACCAGTTTGTTGCAGTGTGTGTGATGTATTACACACTCATAATGTGTACCAGTTTGTTGCAGTGTATGTGATGTATTACACACCCATAATGTGTACCAGTTTGTTGCAGTGTATGTGATATATTACACACTCTTAATGTGTACCAGTTTGTTGCAGTGTATGTGATATATTACACACTCATAATGTGTACCAGTTTGTTGCAGTGTATGTGATATATTACACACTCATAATGTGTACCAGTTTGTTGCAGTGTATGTGATATATTACACACTCACAATCGTACCAGTTTGTTGCAGTGTATGTGATATATTACACACTCATAATCGTACCAGTTTGTTGCAGTGTATGTGATATATTACACACTCATAATCGTACCAGTTTGTTGCAGTGTATGTGATATATTACACACTCATAATGTGTACCAGTTTGTTGCAGTGTATGTGATATATTACACACTCATAATGTGTACCAGTTTGTTGCAGTGTATGTGATGTATTACACACTCATAATGTGTACCAGTTTGTTGCAGTGTTTGTGATATATTACACACACGAACTGTACAGTGCCAGCCATCTCCATCCCCCTCAGTTTCGTGCACACTAATGGGGGTAGTAGTTATTTTTGGGTCTATTTATTTATTTATTTATTTATTTATTTATTTATTTATTTATTTCATAGTTTCCTCGCTAGACCTCTATCAAACATAAAACAACACCCCCTAGACCCCCCTTCAAGATCAATTTGTACATTTACTCGGTACAGAAATGTCACAGCCGAAGGTCGATTCCTCCTAGAAATACAGGCTCGTTGTCGCTTGCCAGGGAAAAATGGACACCTAAATGACACTAAAGGTCTTTATATTGACAAAGAAATGGGGCAAAATGTCTTGAAACCGCCAGACTACTGGGACGAACGTCTTAAAATCTTAAAGCAAATGGGACTAAACATGAGGGAGAAACATCAACTACCTCCCCCTAAAGGTGGATCTGCACAATTATTTATCAACAACTTTATTTTGCCATCATTCTGAAATTTTGCACTGGTGTCGGCAACTATACCCTATTCCAAGTATGTAGGCCAAAAGTCTTGAACATTAACCTCTCTATCTCACAAACTACTAGAGTAATTGAGCTAATATTTCTACCCATTTGGGAAGGGTCAGTCAGGGAACGAGTGTGGAAATTTACAGCCCATTTGCATTAGCCCTTTTCGAGTTACAGATATTAGTGTTGACGAAAATAGTTGAGAGGAAGAAGGCGCTCGGGTGATACCGGCTTCATATATTATGGGGAGGATGGAAGTGTATGTAATTAGATAGCGGCAATTTAAGGGGACAGTGGCTGTTTGTTTGGTCTATTAATTAATTTATTCATATATATTTTCTAGTTTCCTCCCTAGACCTCCATCAAGCTTAGAAAGAAAAAAAAACTAGACTCCCCTTCATGACAGATTTGTACATTTTTCGGTAGAAAATGTCCCGGCCGAAGGCCGATTGCTTCTAAAATTACAGGCTCGCTGTCGCTCGCCAGGAAAAAATCGACACTTAAATGGCACAAAGGATCCTAATATTGACTAAGAAATGGGGTGAAAGGTCATAAAATCCCCAAACTAATGGAACCAACGTCTTAAAATCTCAAAACTAGTGGGGCTAAATATTAATGAGAAGGGGTCCAGAAAAACGGTCTGTCTCCCCTTAATGGGACGTATTTGTTGCGTATTAAACAATGGAGAATAATCGGGCTGCCGGCGGCTAAATTTATTCTTGACTCCAGTTTAAGGGAGGTCACCGGCTTTTTTTTATCTTTCTCTCCTTTTTCTCTTTCCCTGGCTTGTATCCATTCGGCCCCATTCAGCCACCTGTTTTAGGACGTTTATCCCCATCCAGGTGTCGATTTTTTCCTGGCGAGCGATAGCGAGCCAGCATTGTATGGAGAAATCCGGCTTCGCCGGAGAAATTTTTCTATCAAAAATTTTACAAATTTAACTTACTGTCAAAACAAAAATATATATATGCTGGCTAGCTACCGCTCGCCAGGAAAATATTGACACCTGGATGGGGGTAAACGTCTTAAAACAGTAGGCTGAATGGGGCCGAATGGATACAAGACAAAGAGAGAGGGAGAGAAAGAGAAAAAAAAAAGCGACGTGGGCTCCCTTAATGAGTTGGCATAAATTTTGAGGCGGGATGAAGGTGAGGCGAGCGTGAGGTTTAGTTTATTATTATATTTTTATTCTTGTATTCATTCACTTATTCATTTACCTTACTCCATCATTCATTGTACACCTCTTTCCTTATACACACCCTCACACACACACACACACACACACACACACACACACACACACACACACACACACACACTCTTTTTCGAACGCATGTACAGTACACTTTCTTTTACACCCACACACAGACACTCACACATCCTCTCTCTGACTCGTTCACTAAGTCACACGCACAGCATCCACACACACATGCCAGTAACGCACATAACACTCACATATATAACACGCGCACACACATAACATTTCATCAGTAATTCTCTCTCTCGCTCTCTCCCTTTCTCTCTCAACATTTACTGTATTTTTCTGCTGCACAGTCTCCCTCTTTCTTATCTCCTCTTCTGTCTCCCAATTTCCCTTACATATCTCTCTCACTCACTCTCACTCTCACACACACTCTTTCTCTCTCACTCAATATCTCACTCTCTCTCTCTCAATATTTACTGTATTTTTCTGCTGCAGTCACACTTTTTCTTTTCTCCTCTTCTGTCTTCCAATTTCCCTTACATATCTCTCTCACTCACTCACTCTCCCTATCTCTCTCTCTCTCTCACTCACACACTCTCACACACACTCTTTCTCTCTCTGTCTGTGTCTCCCTCCCTCACCCGCAGTTCTTCTTTAACCCAAGGTCCCTGCATTATAACCCGCGAGCCTTTCACATCAAGCTCCTTCTTAAGCTAAATAAAACCTCTGTGTGGTATACCTTAATAGAAGAACACCCCCCTACCCTTAGTAATGATCGGTTTAATTATTACTTACGCCATCAGGAGGTGCTGGAAATACCGTCTGTTTGTTTCTGTGTCCTTATGTGTCTTCCTATGGTCTGTCTGTCTGTCTGTCTATCTATCTATCTATTTATCTATCTAATTGTCTGTCTGTCTCGCTGTCTGTCTGTCTGTCTGTCTGTCTGTCTGTCTGTCTGTCTGTCTGTCTATCTATCTATCTATAAATAAAACGGAACTTGGTCGGGTTGCTGGATATTAACTGATAATAATGACACTGTAGAGAGTATGAGTTTAAAGATGGTATGAAAAGGGTAACTAAGGTGTCCATAACAATAATTTATCGCTTAACACTATCTGGCCTGACTTCTTGGAGTTTATTACGATATTTTGTTTAATTATTATTATTGAGGATTTTGCTTGCTTTTGCCATTTTTGAGAATGTATAGTCTGTCCCCTAGGCTAACAAAAACGCCTTGCCAAACATACTTCAAAACGCCTTGCCAGACATACTTCAAACTGAGGAAATGCCCACCCAGACCCCCTTCAATGCCCACCCAGACCCCCTGCAATGCCCACCCAGACCCCCTTCAATCTATAATTTCACATTTTTCGATTGTAAATATGTCCCGGCCGAAGGCCGATTTCTTCAATGTTACATGCATGCTTACAGTCGCTCGTCCATAATATAATCGACACCTGAATGAGGTAAAGCGTCTTACTATCGCCAAACTAATGGTTAAAAGGGTTGATTGAGATAGTTTGAACTCTTATAATTACTAGAGACCCTTCCTAAACTGAATACAATCGATTAGTAGCAGCCAAAATATAGTAAAAAGGTTGTTGACGGTACAGAAAGGGATTAATATATGTATGTATGTATGTATGTATGTATGTATGTATGTATGTATATATGTATGTATGTATGTATGCCAAGTTACAATATTTGGACTTACGTTACTTTGAAACTGAACCTTGTAGTTTTTGCGAGTGTTATATTTATTTCATGTTTTACTACCTGTTTGTGCAAGTGGGTTTGATAACAGTGAAGAATACACTAGTATTAGTTTCTGACAAACTTATATCTATTCTCTTATACCTAAGAATACTGAAAATTATCGCCGTGATGTAATAAATATATAGAATTGAATCCCCCTCTTGATAAACAGGATGATACCAAGTTACCAGCCAATAATCAACAATTATGTATTCTATACCGAGCAGGGTGGGTTAACTATTTTAGGTTTAATATAATTGCTGGAGTTTATATGCTAGAACATTCATAACAACATCAGAATAAGGGTTTAATATGATTGCTGGAGTTTATATGCTAGAACATTCATAACAACATCAGAATAAGGGTTTAATATGATTGCTGGAGTTTATATGCTAGAACATTCATAACAACATCAGAATAAGGGTTTAATATGATTGCTGGAGTTTATATGCTAGAACATTCATAACAACATCAGAATAAGGGTTTAATATGATTGCTGGAGTTTATATGCTAGAACATTCATAACAACATCAGAATAGGGGTTTATTATGATTGCTGGAGTTTATATGCTAGAACATTCATAACAACATTAGAATAAGGGTTTAATATGATTGCTGGAGTTTATATGCTAGAACATTCATAACAACATCAGAATAAGGGTTTAATATGATTGCTGGAGTTTATATGCTAGAACATTCATAACAACATCAGAATAAGGGTTTAATATGATTGCTGGAGTTTATATGCTAGAACATTCATAACAACATCAGAATAAGGGTTTAATATGATTGCTGGAGTTTATATGCTAGAACATTCATAACAACATCAGAATAAGGATTTAATATGATTGCTGGAGTTTATATGCTAGAACATTCATAACAACATCAGAATAAGGGTTTAATATGATTGCTGGAGTTTATATGCTAGAACATTCATAACAACATCAGAATAAGGGTTCAATATGATTGCTGGAGTTTATATGCTAGAACATTCATAACAACATCAGAATAAAGGTTTTACATACACAAATAGAAGGGAAAAAAAAATACGATTTAAAGATCTATACAAAACAGCTAATGGCTCTTCCAATGGTGAAACAACATCACAGATTAAAAATGGCTGGGACGTCATTCTGAATAAATGATGATGGTTCGGAATAAAACGTTATTTGGAAACGAATAGTTAATGAATTATGGAGGAGTGGTTTTAATTAAGTCATGTGCTTTTACATACGCACAAGTACTATCGGATAAGATGCAAAACTCTGGCCCAATAATAGAAGTAAGAACCCTATGACCTCAGTACTTATTTCATTTATAATTACTGATACACCGATACATTATTTGAAACGAAGCAATGCAATGTGGAGGAGCGAGTGTTAAGTCATGTTCATTGAGGAACGCCTACGGACTATAGGAAACGTTGCAGAGATGACTTAAATGAAACATAAATTTCGTTTCTCAACTACAGCTATTTGTATACCCTGATATGTAGACTCGCAGGAAATGGTCAAGGGCTACATAATAATGGTCAAGGGCTACATAATAATAGTCAAGGGCTACATAATAATGGTCAAGGGCTACATAATAATGGTCAAGAGCTACATAATAATGGGCAAGGGCTACATAATAATGGTCAAGGGTTACATAATAATGGTCAAGGGCTACATAATAATGGTCAAGGGTTACATAATAATGGTCAAGGGCTACATAATAATGGTAAAGGGTTACATAATGATGGTCAAGGGCTACATAATAATGGTCAAGGGCTACATAATAATGGTCAAGGGCTAATGGTCAAGGGCTACATAATAATGGTCAAGGGCTACATAATAATGGTCAAGGGTTACATAATAATGGTCAAGGGCTACATAATAATGGTCAAGGGCTACATAATAATGGTCAAGGGCTACATAATAATGGTCAAGGGCTACATAATAATGGTCAAGGGCTACATAATAATGGTCAAGGGTTACATAACAATGGTCAAGGGCTACATAATAATGGTCAAGGGCTACATAATAATGGTCAAGGGCTACATAATAATGGTCAAGGGCTACATAATAATGGTCAAGGGCTACATAATAATGGTCAAGGGCTACATAATAAGATGCACAGAGATGACACAGGTGAAGTTTACATTTCGTGTCTCAACCACCGCTAATAATTGTATATTGATAATGAGACTCGAGGGAATACTGGGATAAAAGTGTTGGTGTGATTCTGACTTGACTGCCCAGACCTGACTCAGAAATGTTACCAGAATGGAGCTGCCTTGGTTTAGTGGCTGCCCGTTCATCCCGCTGTGTGTGAGCCAGGGGATTATGGTGGTGGTGGTGGTGGTGGTGGTGGTGGTGTGGTGATGGTCGTGGTGTGGTGGTGGTGGTTGTGATGGTGGTGTAATGTGGTGATGGTGGTCGAGGTTTGGTGGTGGTGCATTTGGTGGTGGTGGTGGTGGTGGTGGTGGGGGTGGGAATGGTGGTGGTGGTGGTGGTGGTGGTGGTGGTGGTGTGGTGGTGGTGTGGCACTAGTAGTGGTGGTGGTGGTGGTACTGGTGGTGGTGGTGGTGGTGGTGGTGGTGGTGGTGGTGGTGGTGGTAGTCGTAGTTGTAGTGGTGGAGATGGTAGTCATAGTTCCTAGTATTGGTGGTGGCCTTGGCGATGTTGCCAGTGGTTATAAGGTGGTAGTAATGAGATGCTAAAAGTGACGGTGATATCAAACTGTTGGTGGCTTTCATAAGGATGGTGTTATGTGAGGTAGGGTAAATATAATGCTTGATTTAACAAAGCCAAGGTAATAGTAATATTAAAGGTATATAGTAATGATTGAGGTACGATATAATAATGAAGGTAAGACAAACTAGTGGGATGATAGTGGTAAAAGTCGGGTAAGGCGAAGTACGAAAAATCTCCCTAGGTAGGTAAAGCTGAATGGTGGAGAGAGAGAGAGAGAGAGAGAGTTACATAAATACACAGACTACACAGACCTTGTGGTCCCTACTAGGTAGTCCGGACTTAATGCTAAAATAGAATTTGCTACAAAGTGGAAGGCAAGGATAGCAAAGAAGAAG
The DNA here is from genome assembly GCA_032716605.1 of Paralithodes platypus. Lineage (NCBI taxonomy): Eukaryota > Metazoa > Arthropoda > Malacostraca > Decapoda > Lithodidae > Paralithodes > Paralithodes platypus. The sequence continues at coordinate 16,410,257 of CM064497.1, read as the reverse complement.
GCTCTCTCCCCACCCACCTCACCCTCCGACCGTTGGTCGGCATGAAATTAAGTTGGGGAAAGAAGTCCCCCAGCAGAATGAGAAAAACTTCTACTGGGAAATTTATAGTAAAGAACGAAGATGCGAAATATGTTATACTACTGATGCTTAACCTATTTAATTTTATATTTGTTTTACCTATATTATTCCCACCTCCTCAAAATGAATATCTAGTCTTCTTTTGAATGTGTCAATTGTCTTACATTGTACCACTTTCTCAGGCAATTTGTTCCACTCGATGACCACACTGTAGGTGAAGAAGTGCTTTGTGACATCGAGATTCGCCCTCCTGGTTTTTAATTTCATTCCATATCCCCGAGTTAATGAACTATTATCTATTTTAAAAAGTGAATCTACATCAATTTTGTCAAATCCCTTTAGTACCTTCAAACACTCGATTAAATGACCTCGCAATCTTCTTTTCTTAAGTGAAAATAAATTTAATTTGTTTAGTCTTTCATGATAAGATTTATTTCTTAGTGACGGAATCAACCTTGTCGCTCTACGCTGCACCGACTCGAGCTTCCCAATGTGTGTGTGTGTGTGTGTGTGAGAGAGAGAGAGAGAGAGAGAGAGAGAGAGAGAGAGAGAGAGAGAGAGAGAGAGAGAGAGTATATATCTATATATATATATATATATATATATATATATATGCAGTATATATATATATGCAGTATATATATATATGCAGTATATATATATATATATATATATATATATATATATATATATATATATATATATATATATATATATATATATATATATATACTGTATACAATGAATGAAAGAGAAAGAGAGAGAGAGAGAGAGCGAGAGAGAGAGAGACAGACAAAGAGAGAGGAAGGAAGGAAGGAGACGCACCAGCAGAAAGAGAAATAGATAAGGCGAAGAAATGCAAAGGCTATAGGCGACGTGTGAGTTGGTGTGTGCGTGTGTGTCTGTGTGTGTGTGTGAGCTACATGGAGTTATATGGAATAGTTATTATCTCAAAGACCCTGTGGTACATTCCAGGAAGATATTCGAAGTGGGGAGAGAGAGATTGTGTAGTGCACTAACTCATTGCAGAGTGTGCAAACTACTATCTACTCTTTTCTTGAACTGCTCTACCGAAGAACCATTTACAACTTCCGAGGGAATTTTTTTCCAGGTAGAACAAATATAATTTGTGAACAATATTTCACCAATGCTAATGCCGAACTTTTTAAATTCTAATTTCCAGCCATGGTTGCGTGTTTTATGTATACTGAGGCTAAACATTTTGCTATAATCCACATTGCCAAACCCATTAAGTGTTTTAATAACTTCTATGAGTTGACCTCGTAGTCTGCGTGTTTCCAACTGAGAGAGATCAAGAGCCCTCAACTCGTTCTCATAGTTCAATCTTCTAATCGAAGGAATAAGCGTTGCAGCCCTAACTTGTACTCTTTCCAGTCGCTCTATATATTTCTTGAGCGTTGGAGACCAAAATTGAATAGCATATTCCAGGAGAGGCCGTAGCGTTGTAAAGTGTGAGGACTATATCTATCTTTCTATACTTAAATTAAATAGCGAGTAGCCTGACTTGGGGTTTGCTTGGCCAGTAGGCATCACCTTGCACTTTTCCAAGTTTTGTGGCATCTGCCATGTCTCAGATCATTCAACCAGTTTGCTAAGATCCATCCCAAGCTGTCCAACCCTTTTAGGGTCCTTCACATTCACTCCAAGATTAATGTCATCTGCAAATGTGGATATCCCACTCGACAAACCAATATTGATGTCGTTGTCAAGTGTGATAAATAACAGTGGGCCAAGGGCAGATCCCTGTGGAACTCCAGAGTGACTGCAATCAACTCAAAAGAAACACCATTGATTACTACTCATTGTTGTCTACCAGTTAGCCAACTTTCTATCCAATTTATGACCCCTGTACTGATAGCTAGGTTAGAATCAGACACTTTGTCAGAAGCTTTTTGAAAATCTATGTAAAGGAGATATATGGCTCTATTTTTATCATACTCAGCGAGAGAGAGAGAGAGAGAGAGAGAGAGAGAGAGAGAGAGAGAGAGAGAGAGAGAGAGTCAAGGTTGGTGAAATTTAAAGAGTAAAGACGAGAATATGAAACGTCAAGACCAGAAGACAGTAATGTTTCTGAAGGCGCACAAACCTACTGTACAGATGCATATATACTGTGTATACACACACACACACACACACAAACACACACACACACACACACACACACACACACTTACACTCAAAATATGCGTATCCCTGTAACAAGGATATTTTCCAGTGATGGGGCTTGTACTGCAGGGCGAAGAAAAGAATTCCTAAACAAATATATATAAGGTAGATAGCCTATATGATAATGGCAAAATAAATAAGAAAAGGGAAACCCAGGTAGAACAATTATAGAGAGGGACATTATCTTAGAGTGGGAGCTTATATTTAACTCCACTGGATTTATAAAGTTTAAGGTAGAGTAGAGGGGGATAGACAGGTTGAGGAGGTGAGAGATCTCTTAAGAATTAGAGAGAATGACAGGAATAAGGAATGAGCAAATTAGAAGAGCCAACACCTTCTTCCGACACAGAATGATACACAGGTACACATGGAAAGTGGTTTGGAGGAGGAAGAGCGAGGCAGTGGAAAGAAAGGCACTGATTGATTATGTGTGGATGAACAAATTAAGAATTATGTGCTGGATGCTAGGGTGTATAGGGGTGTTGGGGGGGGGGGTTGTCTGACGATTATGTAGTAGTAGCTAAAATTAGAATACAGAAGAACTGGGTGAGGAGAGCTGGAGGGAGGCGAGATGGAGGTGGAGTGGCAAAGAGGGTGGAGAAGTTACAGGAGGAGGAGATCAGGGAAGAGTTCAAGAGAGCAGTAGAGAGACGACTAGGTAGGTTTGACCTGGAGGGTATGGAGGAAGTGGAAGAGGTGAGCAAAGTGTTTAAGGACGAGATATGTGCAGCATGTGAGGAGGTATGTGGAGTAAGGAGAAGAGGGAGGGGAGTGAAGGATACAGCATAGTGGACTGAAGAGGTAAAGATAGCTGTTGAAGACAAGAAGAAAGCGTATAAAGAGTGGTTGGGTAGTAGAGGGAACGAAGATTTGGAGAGACAGAAAAGAGTGAGGTACTTGGATAACAAGAGAGTGGTGAAGAGAGTAGTGAAGGAAAAGCAGATAAGGAATTTGGATGAAATCTAAGTGTAAATTGGAGGGAGTGTAAGAAACTATTCTGGAAAGAGGTCATGAAAGTTAGGGAGGGTAGCAAGAGAAATACTAAGGGTGTGAAAGATAAGAATGGGCGAGTGTTACCCGAGAAGCAAGAGAGAGTCGAGAGATGGAGGGAGCACTTAAACTAATTGTTGAACATAAGGAATGAAACATAAGCAAACATAGTTGGATGGGGTATGGGAGGGAGAAGAAGAGAAGTACTGGAGGAGGAGGTGGGGATCAGGAGGACAGATGGGTGTGAAGCCTTGAAAAGAGTGAAGATGGGAAAAGAATCAGGAATAGATGGAGTGTGTGGGGAAATGCTGAGATATGGTGGTGAGATAGTGACCGAATGGGTATGGAAAATGTGTAAACTAGCATGGGAAAAGGGGAGTTCACCTGATGACCGGAAGACAGGCATAATAGTCCCCCTATATAAGGGTAAAGGGGAAATAGGAGTGTGTGGTAACCACCGGGGGATATGTCTGCTAAGTGTAGTAGGGAAGATGTACAGTAGGGTAGTGATCGAGAGAGTGAGAGTGAGAACAGAGAAATGGGTAGGGATGAGCAGGGCGGGTTTAGGAAGGGAAGAAGATGTGTAGATAAGATTTTTGCTCTGAAATTTGTTGGGGAGAAATATATGGAGAAGCGACAAAAATGCTGTTTGCCGATGATACAGTTCTGATAAGCGATAGTGAATGGGAGTTGCAGGGTCTGGTAAATATGTTTGGAACAGTGTGTGAAAATCGGAATCTGAAGGTAAATGCAGGGAAGAGCAAGGTTATGGACTTTGAAAGGGGTGCAGCCACTGAGTGTAAGGTGAGGTTGAACGGTCAGGCTATGGAGAACGTCAGCTCATTTAAGTATGTGCGTAGTGTGTTGAGTAAATATGGGAGTATGAATGAAGAAGTGCGGGAGAGGGTGCAACAAGGGAAAAGGGTTGTAGGAACGCTGAAAGCAGTAATAAGAAATAGGATGGTCAGTATGGAAGAAAAAAAGTCCTTGCATGGTAGTGTGGTAATCCTGTCATTGGCTTACGGGAACGAAGCATGGACGTTGGTGAAGAGACTCTAACCAAGAGTGAGAGGGGTGGAAATTAGTTACTTGAGATGTGCGTGCGGAGTTACATGGAGGATAGACAGATAAATGGGGAAGTAAGAGGGAGGTGTGGTGTGGAGGTAAATGTGCTGGAAAGTGTGAAAAGGAACACCTTGAGATGGTTTGGCCATATGGAACATATAGGAAGCGAGAGAATGACTAAGAGCGTGTACGAGAGCGAGGTGAAAGGACAAAGAGGGAGAGGTAAACCGAGAGAGAGGTGGAAGGATGGAGTGAAGAAGTATATGGATGAAGGCGGTGGAGGTTGGGAGGAGGGGCGTCGACTCACTAGGGACAGAGGTGCATGTCGGCATTTCGTTCGCGGCCACCCCTTCGGGGATCACGGCGTCAGGCAATATATATATATATATATATACAGTATATATGAGAGAGAGAGGGAGGATTGAGAAAAAGAGAGAAGAAAGGAAAATGCTTGTAAAAAAGAGAACCAATGACAATAAAGAAAATGGCCAAAAGAAAGAGAGAAGAAATTGTGATGAGGGAAAACGAGGAGCTTCATGACTGGGCCGAAGAAATAACCTTTTAAAGACTGGGAAAAAGTTGGTGAAATAAAAGAGATTAGCGAGATGTAAGAAAGAAGACGAGAGCAGGATTAGGGGGAAGGACTATTTAAGTGAAAAACGTTTATAACAAAGGAAGGAGGAGATGGTAGGGAGGAAAATAGGGAAAGTACAGGGAATGCAGAAAACTACAGGGCCAAATAGGGAACACAATAAATAAGTAACTGGAAGTATTGGGTACACAAATAAATTAAGCCTCTGTTACACGAACATTTATACTTACGCTTACATTTAGCAGCATGTGGTATCCGGTACAAGATGTTTATAGATAATTTTGAGGAATATGAGTGATTTACTCTTGTTTATATTTGATTCTCAAAGATTATGATAAGCGACAAACTAAAACCCTATTCATGATACTGATCAAAGGCATCAAACAATACTATTAATACTACTACTACTACTACTACTACTACATCAACAATACTATTACTACTACTACTACTACTACTAACAATCGCCCCAAATCGAATTCTACAACCTACCAAAGTACAGACTTGAGCTATAATAACTACGCACCCATAGGAATGATCGTCGAACCAAAACAAGACACTACGACATTCTTAGATGCTTCAGAAATTGCCTATAAAGAAGAGGTAGTTGCTTTTTCTCCCTCATGTTCAGCCCCAATAGCTTTGAGAATTTAAGACGCTCGTTCCATTATTTTGCCGATTTTAGGACCTTTCGCCCTATTTATTTGTCAATGTAAAACCTTTCGTGCCATTTAGGTGTCGAGAGCGATAACGAACTTGTAATTCTAGGAGGGGCAGGCCGGGAACTTTTTCTACCGAAAAATTTACACATGTATCTTGAAAGGGGGTCTAGCGAGGAAACAATAAAATAAATTAATAACTAAATAAATAGACCAACAAATAACCACTGCCCCTTAAAAGATCAAAGATGCAATTAGGTGTAAGCAAATTATACTTGATTTCACGGGATAAAAGACATTGACGTTTGGCAACAGTCTTTCAAACTGTCCGATTTAGTGCATTTGTGTAGTGAATAGCTAAATGATATACAATGATGCTAAAGACAACATAAGTCATTGTAAAACAGTAAAATATATTGTATATGTCTAAGTATAAATGTATAAGTATATGTATAAATGTATAAGTATAAGTATAAATGTATAAGTATATGTATAAATGTATAAATATATAAGTATAAGTATAAATGTATAAATGTATAAGTATAAGTATAAATGTATAAGTATAAGTATAAATGTATAAGTATATGTATAAATGATAAATATATAAGTATAAGTATAAATGTATAAATGTATAAGTATAAGTATAAATGTATAAATGTATAAGTATAAGTATAAATGTATAAATGTATAAGTATATGTATAAATGTATAAATGTATAAGTATAAGTAAAATGTATACATGTAATATAAGTCTAGCAGTCAGCTGATGAAATAAATTGTGTGGTCAAGCGAAGGCATCGAAAAAGTGGTGGAGGAAGGAGGAGGGCGTTAGATATTTTACCTTATATCTCCCATAGAAAGCAATGTTATTATGTCACATGTGCATACATTTGATGCACTAGGAACATGTGAACAATAAGCATCCTGAACTTAGGTGTGAAAATGATTATTGTAGAGAATGAACGATAATAATGTTGGGACCATTGAGTTAAATAATGGGATAGAGTACAAGTTTTAAGATGATATAAGAAGAGTGTAACAGACAAATATACTAAAACAATACAGTATAATTATCATCTAGTGAGTAAAAAAGAATAATGGATAATAGTGAAAACCATCGCATGAAAAAGAAAGCAAAGAAGAAGAAAAAAATAAATAATCTGGTCCATCGAAATTAAACCTAAGTTGGGCTATCGGTCTTGGTCATACATAAGACAAAATATGAAGATATATTCAGTGAAGTGGTTGAAAGGTGTGGATAGGTCATTGGTAGTAAGAAAAAAGTGCACTTCATAGGTAATGGTACTGTGTGTGTGTGAGAGAGAGAGAGAGAGAGAGAGAGAGAGAGAGAGAGAGAGAGAGAGAGAGAGAGAGAGAGAGAGAGAGAGAGAGAGAGAGAGAGAGAGAGAGAGAGAGAGAGAGAGAGAGAGAGAGAGAGAGAGAAAAGGGTTGGGGGGTGAAGGGAAAAGGGGAAAGAGGCTGAGAAACAATAGATATAAGGTGAAGAGAAGGCAGAGGAAAAGTATCAAAGCAGAAAAAAACGGACCAAGCAATGACTGACTATAAGAAAAATTAATAATATTTAAAACCAAAACAATGTAGAAGTCCGGTCGATCCCGGACACCTTTTATCTTCTACTTTACTTCCATTTCTAACTATACCTTCATCTAATCACCAATCCCAATAATCCACCAACCTATCCCTCCAAAGACTTCCAATCTTCCACCCCGAACCTCCAATCCACATATAAACAATATACTTTCAAACCTTTTCTCTAGCCATCATGTCATGTCAGAGGGCAGAGAAGGAAACAGGAGAGAGGTGGATGGAATAAAGAAAGGGGGAATATGAGAAAAGATGAGAGTACGGTGAACCAAGAGGAAGAGGAGGGAAGAAGAAGAGGAGGAGCAGGAGGGGAGAGGAGAGCAATAAGGAGGAAGAGGAAGGGTAGAAAGGGAAGAAAGAGGAGAGCTGAGAGGAGGAAAAGGAACAGCAAGAGGAAAAGAAAAAGAAAAGAAGGATTAGAATGTAGATACTAGAAGAGGAAGATAAAAAGGGAAGATTGAGGAGAGGGGAGAAGAGTAAATGAGGAGGAAGAAGAAAAGGAGAAGGAGGAGGACTAAAGAGGATAAAGGGGAGGGCAGATGAAGAGTAAATAAAGATAGATGAGAGGAGATAATGGGGGAAATAAGTATGGGGGGGGGGGAGAAATTGAATACAATGAGGAAATGGAGCAGAATAAAAATGACAATTGGAGAAAGAACATGAGGAGGAAACTAGAATGAAGAGGAAATACAAGAGGAGGAAGAGAAAGAAGGGATGAAGAGAGAGGAGAGGGACGGAGGAAGAGGAGTAGGAGGATCAGAATATAGAGGATGATAGAAGAGGAGGAAGAGGAAGAGGAGATAAGAGGAGAGGGAAGGATCTAACTAGCTGGGATAATCAGCATTAAACCTGAACCAACTCAGTGCAGCGTGAAGGTGATGGTAGTAGTGGTGGTAGTGGTGATGGTGGTGGTGGTGGTGGTGGAGTAGTACTGGTGGTGGTAGTGGTAGTGGTGGTGGTGGTGGTGGCGTAGTAATGGTGGTGGTGGTGGTGGTGGTGGTGGAGTAGTAATGGTGGTGGTAGTGGTAGTGGTGGTGGTGGTGGTGGTGGAGTAGTAATGGTGGTGGTAGTGGTAGTGGTGGTGGTGGTGGTGGTGGAGTAGTACTGGTGGTGGTAGTGGTAGTGGTGGTGGTGGTGGTGGTGGAGTAGTAATGGTGGTGGTAGTGGTAGTGGTGGTAGTGGTAGTGGTGGTAGTGGTAGTGGTGGTGGTGGTGATTGTAGAGTAGTACTGATGGTGGTGTCCCAACCACCAACCACCCAAAATAAATAACTCGACCCAATTTCACCACTTGATCCGATTCAACCACTCGACTCAATCGATGACTGCTTGATACAGATAGGCCCAGTTTTGCCTATCAACGCAATTCAACTGATCTACCCAATTTTATTGCTCAACGCAATTTGACAAATCAAAGCAATTGATTACTCGATTCAATTCATTCGCACAGCATAATTCAACTAAACTACCCAATTCAACCGTGCCTACTCGCCCCAATTTGGCGCTAATCAATAACTTGGCTCCATTCCATAGCTTAGAAAAGTTTGGAAGAATGCAGGTGACACTAATTCGTGCCTGCATGCACGGTGGAGATACGTGCTAGAATATGCACTTTTGGTGATACTGGGTTTATTATTGTTGTAGTTGTTGTGGCAGTTGCTTTAGCCGTTAATGTGTCGCAGGTATGATGTGAATAGTTTGCTATTTATGCCATGGTTGTTTGTGTTGGAGGGCTTGGTGGCCATGTTAAAGGAAGGACCTTGTTTTTGTTGATGAGTGAGTTGTAGTTATTGTTTTCGTTATTGGTATTGTTGTTGTTGTTGTGGTGGTAGTGGTGTTAGAAGATGAGGTAACGTGCTAGCAACTATAGTATGTCAGAGCAAAGGTGTTGTATTGGTTGTTCTGTGTGTTAGAAGAGATCGGTATGTTACAGTATAGGTGTTGTTTGGTTGGTGTTGTTATTGTTTATGGTGGTAGAGAAGATAGGCATTATACCGTAACTCAATAATGTTGTTATTGCTGTGGTATATAGTCTTAGTAATCGTAGTGTTAGTATTAGCACAGGTAGTAGTAGTAGTAGTAGTAGTAGTAGTAGTAGTAGTAGTAGTAGTATTAGCATTAGTTTTTTATGGTGTCATAGTTAATTATAATGTTATTTGTTATATACCTGTATATATCCATATATATATATATATATATATATATATATATATATATATATATATATATATATATATATATATATATATATATTTTTTTTTTTTTTTTTTTTTTTTTTTGGTGTAGGAGAATGACAGTTGAAGTAAAGGTATTATTTGTGATATTGGTATTTTTGTTGTTGGTGTTTGTGGTATAGGAGATGGACATGTTAAAGTAAGAGTGTTATTCCTTGAGCTCTTTTCACCACCGCCAATGTTCACCCCGTGTTCGCTTGTCCCGATCCCTTCACAAATGTTACATACACAGGTATATACGTCAAGCCAAAGGGTATATTACACGACATATCTCTCTCCCTCTCTCTCTCAATATTATCATGTCTTTGTGTTTGTCTCTCTTACAATACTGTTATATCTCTCTCTCGCTCACTCTTATTTGCTCTTTCCCTCAATCTCGTCCACTCCCTCACTCTCACTTAGAGTAATTAATTTTCTCACTACTTCAAAACTGATCTCAACATTATTACAAGCTGAAAACAGATACAAATATATAACCATGGCAACACCTTTTCTCCATTAACTTAAAAGCATGAAGCTCAGTTATCAGGCAGATTAAAGCATAAATACACATAATTAATACGTATACATCTCGTCCGGCAGTACACATTTTTTTTATTCAAACCCAAACCCCGTCGATGAAATACATAAACTAAATATACTCTAATCATCATATTTGCATTTCCATATTAAGGGGAGACTGACCGTTTGTTTTGTCTATTAATTAATTTATTCATATATTTTCTTAGTTTCCTCGCTAGACCTCCATCAAGCTTAGAAAAACACCCCCTAGACCCCCCTTCAAGATAAATTTGTACATTTTCTACCGAAAAATTTCCCGGCCTAATTGCAGGCTCGCTATCGCTCGCCAGGAAAAAATCGACACCTACATGGCACGAAAGGTCTTAAAATTGACAACGAAATGGGGCGAAAGGTGTTAAAATCGCCAAACTAATGGGCCGAACGTCTTATAATCTCAAAACTAATGGGGCTAAACATTAGGGAGAAGGGGGGCCAGAAAAACGGTCTGTCTCTCCTTAAAGCCTACAGGGCACACAATATTTGTTGATGAAAATATATGGTGGGTGCCATACTGTTTATCAATGCACTTGACACGAAGTTCTAGTTCGGCACTGGTGGTAAACATGTATCCAGTAGGCCAATACCAGTGACAATATTATGTAATTGTAGGTGTGGTTGCATGGACATAGATTATATCATGATTTAATAAACGGGCAACAACTGTTCAATCCAAAGCCAAAACGAAAAAGTAGATCCATAGAACAAGCACAATCCGGTCATAGAACAACGAACAGATAATTTATTCCCACCTGAAAAAGCAGTTTCAACTCTCTCTGAAGGTGACTCCAGAGAGTCGACACTGGCGTATCTTTACGATAAAACCCTTTTTCCATTGGGCTGTGTGAGCATAATTTCTTCCGAGATAATGAATGCCTTCTCCATCTTTGACTTAACCTCTCTTTTCAGGTCTGATACTAGCAGTTAAGACTGTTATTTTTTAGCAAAACTGTTTTATTTATTTTTTAGATTCTAGAAGGAAATGATAAAGTTTCCAGAATCTAAAATACTGTGAGGAATTGAAAATCTTGGGCAGATTGATGTGCGGGAGTTAAGGGCCCCTCTCAGACAGTATCATGTGAAAGGGCATGGGCATGTTTTGTAAGGGGCTATGAGCTTTTCTCGGTCAGCGTGATGGACGGAGGTTGAAGGCTGCTCTCGAGATACAAGATGTGCAGGGGCTTCTCTTAGGCAGCATAATTTGAGGAGGCTAGGTGGGCCGTTCTCAAGCAGCATGATATACAATGCTTGGGGTGCCACTCTAATGTAGTTGCTGCTCTCGGTTAGCATGATATACAGGTGCTGAGAGGAGCTTCTCTTAGGTGGCATGATGTGCAGGGAGTATGCACCATTCTCAGGTAGCTATGGGCCGACCTTGAGCAGCATAATGTCCGGGGGTTGGGAGCCACTCTCGGGTAGCATGATTCTGGGAAGATTGTAGGCACCAATCGAGCAGGACAGTACCCAGGGGACGGCGCATAAGCATATGATAAGGAGTTGCTGGAACTCCTGTTTCATTTGCCTGGCCTCCCCACTGTTTCTGTTATGCATCACCTACACAGAGAGTAATTCAGCTAACTCTCACAACCACCTCTTCCTATTAATTTCACTACACTTCACAAGCACACCACACTTCTTTCCCACACACCTAAATTACCTCTAATGTACCATGATTTTGGCTCTCTACCACTCTTTCAGCCTTGGGGGGATACTTGTTACAGGCAGCTTTGCCTTTTGTCTCCTTCATACACATAGGAATTATATACTTGTACTGTGCACCTGATGTGCGGGGTCTGGGGGCCGCTCCTGGGTAACATAATGTAGGGAGTTGGGGGCCATTTTCAGGCAGCATGATGTGTGAAGGTGGGGGCCGCTCATCGGGAGCACAATTTACGTGGGCTGGGTGGGCCACTCTAGGGCAGCGTGATGTGGGAAGGATGAGGGGTGCTCTCGAGTTGCATGATGTGCGGGGGTTCATGACCGGCTCTTGTGTAGTGAGAGGCGCAGGGAACGAGAGCAGCTCTTAGGCAGTATGTTGTGCTTGGGTTATGGATTGCTCTCAGGCAGCATAATCTGAGGGAGTTGGGACCGCTCTTGGGCAGTATGGGTGCGGGGGTTGGGGGGAGCTCTCAGGCAGTATGATGTGTAGGGTTAGGGTTTTTGATCTCAGGAAGCATGAGGTGCGGGGTTAGGGGGTTGATCTCAGGCAGTATGATGTGCGGGGTTAGGGGGTTGATCTCAGGCAGCATGATGTGCGGGGTTAGGGGGTTGATCTCAGGCAGTATGATGTGCGGGGTTAGGGGGTTGATCTCAGGCAGTATGATGTGTGGGGTTAGGGGGTTGATCGCAGGTAGCATGATGTGTAGGGTTAGGGGTTTTGATCTCAAGCAGTATGATATGTGGGGTTAGAGGGTTGATCTCAGTCAGCATGATGTGTGGGGTAGGTAGCATGATGTGCGATAATTTGGTGCTGCTTTCAGGCAGCAAGTTGTGCGGGGGTTGCATAAAATCACCAACATGTCTAAGGAATTTCAACCTTACAAACAAACAGTGAGGTAGGAAGGAAAAGGGTTTGGAGCGGCTGGGAGGTGACAATGCTCCACGGAGGCCTTCAGTGCTTTGCAACGCTTGTTTGTCTTTCTATCTCTTTGTCTGTTTTCTCTCGTAACAATCACTACCTGAGTTACCTGGTTCGTGGTTCCAATGCCTGATCTCTCTCTATAGAACCTTTAGAAATGTTGGATGATTAACATTTGCAATTGCCTGGGGATATGCCTAATTAATTACGTATTATTAAAGGTTCCTGGAATTATAATACGAATTGAATACTGGGTTATTTTACTGTGTGCCCTTTGGGGGGGGGGGGGGGGGAGAGAGAGAGAGAGAGAGAGAGAGAGAGAGAGAGAGAGAGAGAGAGAGAGAGAGAGAGAGAGAGAGAGAGAGAGAGAGAGAGAGAGAGAGAGAGAGAGAGAGAGAGCATAATAAGAGTAATCACTATATCTCCAACATTCAGCGCCGATACCTATCATTTGATGTTCAATAGTGAACCAATTGATTAAATAATAATCATCAGATAACCTTGTTTAATTATATAATATTAGAATTACGTGAAGATCGCAATAATACTGATAAGGCAGAATTGTAACCCATATATATTCAGTACAAATTTCCGTTTCCGTGTACAGGGTAGGCCAAAATGTATAGAGGGTTTGAATTAACTATAAAAAGAAGGAAATAATTCGACAAAGGAGCTTTATATTACCATAGGCATCCAATATATAGGTATTCAGTTATAAGGGGAGACAGGCCGTTTTTCTGGACCCCCTTCTTCCTCGTGTTTAGCCCCATTTGTTTTCAGATTTTATGACGTTACAAAGGAGTACAAAGGAAATCAAGCAACAACAGATCTAGTGACCCTTCTAGGCTGCTTGTCCTCCAAAACACTGAGGATCAAGTGTCCAAACAGTGGTTTAGAGTGGGTAAGGGAACATTGGAAAGGGAACTACTGCACTGCCACTAACGTGGCAGGACTAGGAAGTTAGTAGGGGACATATGGGTTAGTAACTGAGGGGAGGATAAAGTTATTCATTTACAAACGCAGTCAGTCGCGGGTTTGATGCGAGATATTTGTCTAGGCGGAATTTAAATGAATCAACGGTGCTGCAGTCTATAACGTCTCGGGGAAGCCCATTCCACAAGTTGACAACTCGATTGAAGAAGAAATTCTTAGATTCGTGCGAGTTAAAAGATTTACCAATAATTTTGCAACCGTTTCCCCGCGTGTAATTAGATTGGTCGATAGTGAAGTACTTACTACAGTTCATATTGTCGATGCCTTTGATGATTTTGAACACTTGAATTAAGTCGCCTCTTAATCTGCGCTGGGTTAAAGGAAATAGATTTAATTCTCTAAGACGCTCTTCGTATGGTTTGTTCTTTAGGCTAGGTATCATTTTGGTAACTCTACGTTGAACTCGTTCTAGCTTGTTTATATCTTTTTGGTAATAAGGGCACCAGGATTGAACGCAGTATTCCAGAAGAGGGCGGACTAAGGAATTGTAAATTGTAATGGACGTTCGGTCCATTAGTTAGGCGATTTTAATACCTTTCACCCCATTTCATTGTCGATTTTAAGGCCTTTCGTGCCATTTAGGTGTCGATTTTTTCCTGGCGAGCGAGACCAAGTCTGAAATTTTAAGAGGAAGCGGCCTTCGGCCGGGACATTTTTCTACCGAAAAAGTTACAAATTTATCTTGAAGTAGGGTCTAGGGGGTGTTTCTAAGCTTGATGGAGGTCTAGTAAGGAAACTAAGAAATATAGGAATACATATACCAAAAAAAAAAAGTCCAGTCTCCCCTTAATTACTCTTCTTGTTTTTCTCAGAGTAGTGTTTGCCCACTCATAATAGTTGTGGCGTCAACGAGAGTATGTATACTGTATATCTGATACTATGCCCTGTTCCAAGTAAGTACAGTATTCCAAAACCCTTGAATATTAACCTCTATAACTCACAAACCAATAAAGTAATCCAGCTAATATTTCTACCGTTTGCGAAGGAAATAGTTGTGGAAATTTACAGCCCATTTGCTCTAGCCCTTTTTGAGTTACAGAGGTTCGGGCTCACCATTTCTGGACTACCTACTTGGAACAAGGTATAGGCTCGGAGCCACGGTATTAGATTCATATCGTATTATATATCGTATATTATTATATATCGTATATTATTATATATCGTATCATATCGTGTTAGATTCATATCGTATTATATCGTATATTATTATATATCGTATATTATTATATATCGTATATTATTATATATCGTATCATATCGTGTTAGATTCATATCGTATTATATATCGTATATTATTATATATCGTATATTATATATCGTATATTATTATATATCGTATCATATCGTGTTAGATTCATATCGTATTATATATCGTATATTATTATATATCGTATATTATTATATATCGTATATTATTATATATCGTATCATATCGTGTTAGATTCATATCGTATTATATATCGTATATTATATCGTATATATCGTGTTAGATATTATTATATATCGTATATTATTATATATCGTATCATATCGTGTTAGATTCATATCGTATTATATATCGTATATTATTATATATCGTATCATATCGTGTTAGATTTATATCGTATTATATATCGTATATTATTATATATCGTATCATATCGTGTTAGATTCATATCGTATTATATATCGTATATTATTATATATATATTATTATATATTGTATATTATTATATATCGTATATTATTATATATCGTATCATATCGTGTTAGATTCATATCGTATTATATATCGTATATTATTATATATCATATATTATTATATATCGTATCATATCGTGTTAGATTCATATCGTATTATATATCGTATATTATTATATATCGTATATTATTATATATCGTATATTATTATATATCGTATCATATCGTGTTAGATTCATATCGTATTAGCCTATATATCGTATATTATTATATATCGTATATTATTATATATCGTATCATATCGTGTTAGATTTATATCGTATTATATATCGTATATTATTATATATCGTATCATATCGTGTTAGATTCATATCGTATTATATATCGTATATTATTATATATCGTATATTATTATATATCGTATATTATTATATATCGTATTATATCGTGTTAGATTCATATCGTATTATATATCGTATATTATTATATATCATATATTATTATATATCGTATATTATTATATATCGTATATTATTATATATCGTATCATATCGTGTTAGATTCATATCGTATTATATATCGTATATTATTATATATCATATATTATTATATATCATATATTATTATATATCGTATCATATCGTGTTAGATTCATATCGTATTATATATCGTATATTATTATATATCGTATATTATTATATATCGTATATTATTATAATTATATCGTATCATATCGTGTTAGATTCATATCGTATTAGCCTATATATCGTATATTATTATATATCGTATATTATTATATATCGTATCATATCGTGTTAGATTTATATCGTATTATATATCGTATATCGTATATATAACTATATATTTTTTTTTTTTTTTTTTTTTTTTTTAAGAGACAATGAACGGAGGAAGGAAAAACACAGATAAAACAAAAAGGTCCATGTGCCTAAAGGCATCCTCTATTCATAAAATGTTTGTAACAACTGGATTTAAACATTTGTAGATTGTAAGTTTGTGGAAAGCAATTCGAGGGAAGTGAATTCCAAAGAGTAGTAGCTCTGGGGATAAATGAATTCTGATAAGCAGAAGTTCTGCATTGTGGAGGAGAAAGTGTAAATTCATGGGCGCTCTCAGCTGCCCTAGTTCTACGGGGAAAGATGTGGAGAGGCGGCACAATTGAAGCAAGTTCCTCGGAACAATTGCTGTGAAAATATCTGTAGAATAATGCAAGGGATGCAACGTTTCTTCGTATGGCTAATGTAGGAAGGTCCTGTGTGATTGCAGGGTTATTGATTAATCTAATAGCTTTATTTTGAATTTTGTCCAACTGCCTCAATGCAACCACTCCACTTCCACCCCACAGAGGTGAACAGTAATCCATCTGAGAGCGCACATGACTTTTATATATTACGGCCAACTGCTCGTCAGTGAAGAATTCTCGAACTCTGTACAGAAGTCCCAGTTTTTTAGAGGCATTCTTAGCAATGCTTCTAACATAATGTGTCCAGCTCAAGTTAGTAGTTAATGTTACACCGAGAATGTCAATACTAGGGGAAGTGGGAATATTTACATCATTAAAAAATATATGGGAGTCAGTGAGATTCTGTCGGTTAGAAAATTGAATGTACTTGGTTTTCTGTGCATTAAAGGAAACTAGATTCTCTTGTCCCCATTCATTAATTCTAGAAAGGTCCTGGTTCAGAGAAATTGCAGTGTTTATTTTTGAATTTATAAGATCGGGTTGGGTGAAAGAATTGGTAAATGTGAAGGAACTGTGGAGTGTTGAGTCATCTGCGTAGGAATGTATTGGATTATGAGTGGTAGATATGAGATCATTGATATGAATGAGGAACAGAGTTGGGGCCAAAACTGATCCCTGGGGAACACCAGCATTTATTGAGTGAAATTGAGAATAAAGGCCATCTACCATTACACGTATTTTTCTGTTATGAAGATAAGAAGAAATTAGTGGAACTAATGATGCAAGGCCGTAGTGTGACATCTTCGACAATAAGGATTGATGCCAGACTCTATCAAATGCCTTTGATATATCCAGTGCTATTGTATGTGTTTCACCATGTTGGTCTGTAGCTTGGTTGATTTGATGCGTAAGAAGGCAAAGAATGTCTGCAGTTGATCGACATCGTCTAAAACCATATTGCCTATCACTGATTAATTTATTATTCTCCAGATATATAGTTATCTGCTCAACAGGTGGCGTTGTGTGTGTGTAAGTGTGAGAGTCCGAGTGTAGTGGGTGAGACAGTGAAGCACGGGAACGAGATGGCTTCAGAGATGGGGTCGTTTCGGGTCATGAGTGAGCACCGTGCCTCATGTGAAGGCAAGATGGCAGGTGCTCGTTGTGCTCTACGTGCTTCACATGTCTCACTCCCTAGACTGGAACAAGACCTCACGGGCTTCACTGTTCATTGTAAAGCGGTGAATGTTAAGGCTCTCAGCCTATGCCCGAGAGGAAGTAAGTTGGAATATAGAAAAAAAAAAAAAAAAAAAAAAAAAAAAAAAAAATATTATTATATATCGTATCATATCGTGTTAGATTCATATCGTATTATATATCGTATATTATTATATATCGTATATTATTATATATCGTATCATATCGTGTTAGATTCATATCGTATTATATATCGTATATTATTATATATCATATATTATTATATATCGTATATTATTATATATCGTATATTATTATATATCATATCATATCGTGTTAGATTCATATCGTATTATATATCGTATATTATTATATATCATATATTATTATATATCGTATATTATTATATATCGTATATTATTATATATCGTATCATATCGTGTTAGATTCATATCGTATTATATATCGTATATTATTATATATCGTATATTATTATATATCGTATCATATCGTGTTAGATTCATATCGTATTATATATCGTATATTATTATATATCGTATCATATCGTGTTAGATTCATATCGTACAAAGCTGTATTTCGACCATTGATACTTCCATTTTGACGAAGTATGTAGCATAAAATCAGGAATAGTCTCTTTGAAACAAGAATATATGACCAAACTACTTCCAAACAGACTATATGACCAAACTACTTCCAAACAGACTATATGACCAAACTACTTCCAAACAGACTATATGACCAAACTACTTCCAAACAGACTATATGACCAAACTACTTCCAAACAGACTATATGACCAAACTACTTCCAAACAGACTAATACATGATAACGAATACCAGACTCTGATTCATGTTATCGGATACAGGGGGATAGAGATACAGCAATAAATAAAGGTGTATCTCTGCCATTTGTCTGGGCTGATGGTGGGAACAAGTTATAAAGCCGGAACGCTGGAATACTGTAAAAGAAGGCCTTGTTATCGCTGTTATAGGTATAGGACGGTTTTATATGTCGTTTCGCCCCACTAGCTTAGCGATTATAAGACGGTTCGCCCCATTCAGGCATCGATTTTTTCCTGGTGAGTGATAGTGAGGTTGCTGTTTGGGAAAAGCAGGGCATTTTTTTTTTTTAACGAAAAATATACAAATTTCGCTATAAAATGGATTACGGAATCATTTTCATAACTTGACGTGGGTCTGGGGAGGTCTGCTTTACCTTGGAAAGTGTCAAGGGGACAACCTGAAGAGAATGCTTGAAAACTGGAATGTATATCTGTCTTTTGTCTGGGCTGACGGTACGAACATGTTGAGGCGACACCGCGAAACCTGGAATACTGTAATAGATGGCCTTGGTATCGCTTGAATAGATATATCATACTATTTTAACACACTTAGCTTTATTGAATTGTTATTTACAAAACGTTTCGCCCAGTTAGTTTGACGATTATAATACGCCTCGATTTTGTTTCCTATCAGGGAAAACAAAAACAAATTTAGCTCGCAGGGGGATTAGGAAGGCGTTTTCTTAGCTTGAATGGGGGTCTGGGGAGGTGCGTTTTATCTTAGAAGGGGTCAAGCGGTAACCTAAAAAGAATGTTCGAATCTTTTAAATTGCAGTGCCTATCTGCATGTTTGTGTAGGATGAAGGTGGGTAGCCTGCATGTTGACCTTGAACTTTGGAATGCTGTAAAAGATGGCCTTGTTATCGCTGGTGTGGATATGTAAAAGATGGCCTTGTTATCGCTGGTGTAGATATGTAAAAGATGGCCTTGTTATCGCTGGTGTAGATATGTAAAAGATGGCCTTGTTATCGCTGGTGTAGATATGTAAAAGATGGCCTTGTTATCGCTGGTGTAGATATGTCAAGGGATTCGCTTCGGCTTTCTTCGCTGTCAATAATAAAGGGTACCGTAAAATGGCCTAACTTAGGTTTACTTTTCACTTTTGGGCGATTTTTGCATGTATTCATTATTTTTCTAGTTTCCTCCCTAGACCTCCATCAAATTTAAAAAAAAACATCCATTAGATCCCCCTGATAGATTAATTTGTAAATTTTTCGGTAGAAAAATGTCTAACATTACAGGCTCACTATCGTTCGCCAGGGACGACACCTAAATAACACGATAGGTCTAAATATTAAACGAAGAAATGGGGCGAAAGGTCTTAAAATCGACTAACTAATGGGGCAAACATCTTAACATCTGAAAACTAATGGGGCTAAACATGAGGGAGAAAATGGTCCAGAAAACCAGGGCGTATACTTCGGACATTTCTTGATAAAATTATATGAGATAGTTATGGAAAAATGGCTCTGCATTATGGAAGAACACCGCAGACATACTTCTTTCTCCATAACACCATGTATTTATCCCATAACTGCAGTTCATTATATATTTTGTTCTCCAGAATGTCAGAAATTGTCTCCCCGTCCAAAGTTACGCCATTTTACCGGTACGAAAAGGGTAAATAAAGTGTACAACTAATATACCCAATGTGAGGTATTTTGGTGGTGATAAACCCTATTAAGGGGAGATATCCACTTGAGGGATTTTTTGTCATGACTCCTTTCTCCCTCATGTTTAGCCCCATTGTTTTCCTAATGTTAAGACGTTCGCCCCATTATTTTGACGATTTTAAGAACTTTCAACCCATTTCTCTCAATTTTAAGACCTTTCTTGCCATTTAGTTGTCGATTTTATCCTGGCGAGCGATAGCGGGCCTGTAATTTAAGAGGAACCGGCTTTCAGCCGGGAAATTTTTCTACCGAAAAATGTACAAATTTATCTTGAAAGGGGCTCAAGGGGGTGTAATCTTAAGCTTGAAGGATATCTACGGACCAAACTAAAAACCTCCCCTTAACTTAAGGATAGACAGGTAAGTCACCAACAATATACCCAATAATTGTACATACCTTCTCCTACCCTCTATAACCTTCATCCTTTAAGGGGGTTAGTGCTTGTTTTGTGGACTATTTATTAATTTCTTTATTTATTTTTGAGTTTCCTTGCTAGACCTCCATCAAACATCAAATAGCATCCCCAATACCCCCTTTCAAGATAAATTTGTACATTATTCAATAGAAAAATGTCCTGGTTTCTCTTAAAATTACAGGCTCGCTATCGCTCGCCAGGAAGAAATCGACACCTAAATGGCACGAATGGTCTTAATATTGATAAGAAAATGGGGTGAAAGGTCTTAAAATCGCCAAACTAATGGAAAGCACGTCTTAAAATCTCAAAACATAATATGCTAAACACGAGGGAAAAGGAGGTCCATAAAAACCAAGCACTACCCCCTTAACGTGTAAAAGACGGCCTTGTTATCGGTGGTGTCGATATGTGCCGGTGTTCGCTGGGGCTCTCCTATCCTGGCTGACAAGAGAATATATGCTTTCACTCATGTCTTTCTTTTTGTTAGCTCTATTGCCACCAAACCGGAGCTGCGAGGAGATTTTGTTTGTGTCAGTGGTTGTGTGTTTGTCTGTATACCTGCCTGCCTGTCTGTCTGTCTGTCTGTCTGTCTGCCTGTCTGTCTTCCTGTCTGTCTGTCTGTCTGTCTGTTGGATGCAGTTTGTTGCACTTCAGTATTTAACGCCGTGCACCCCCTTGCTTGACAGGGTTAGGGGGTGCCCTTGTTACAGGGACTTTACTGGACATTTGCCATAAATCGCTACACTTATGTGTCTAAACCAGGGGTGTCAAACTCATTTGCTCTGGCGGGCCAAATTTGACACAGTACAATATTGTAGGGCCGCATTAACCCCACCCGTGTGGATGGGACTCGTTAGCCTTGGTCAGCAACCCATCTAGGAGAGACAACCTTATAAAAATCAGGGTGGATGGGACTCGTCAGCCTTGATCGGCAACCATTCTAGGGGAGTAAACCTGATACAAATCCGTACTGCTTACCTAAGGGTAAGGCAAGTTAGTGGATGGACTAGCCAAACACCGCTGTAGAAAAATAGTGCTAAAAAGATACACAGAGGGCCTCGGAGTCGGATGGATCCTAAATTGAGTGGCCAATCCTGTAGGCTAAGTCCAGTAAACTGGCTCGAGTTGTCCCTCTTACAGGGAATAGGTCCGCTTGGAGGCATTCTGTGTATGGCCACCCTCATTAAGGGGAGTAAGGCGTCCGGCAATAGATAGATAGATAGAGATTAACCCCCTCTGTACCGCCGACGTCTGTTATATTTTAATGTAGCCATGTTTATATGATTTTGTGCTGCTTAAGAAGGATCTGTGGTAGTAAAAAGGAGTAAGTGAGATAGTTCGAAGCCTATCAATTACTGGAGGCCCTTTTGAAACTAAATACAATCGTCAAATAGTAGCCAGATTAAAGTTAAAAAGACGTTGACGGTACAGAAGGGGTTAATGTAGCAGGCCAAATATAATATACCGGTAATGCCTCCACCCGCCCTAATATATATTAAAATAAATGCTTCATATTATCCAGATTTAACAATTTCAGAAAATAATAAAAAAACATAAACATATATTATTTAAATATGAATTTACGGCAACTGTCGCACCTGTCGCACTAGTTGTGTTTTATCCCCATAGCCTTGGGCCACATACTGAGCAGGACTGCAAGAACCGTCCCACTGGCCCCGAATTGAGCATATCATAAACCCGTTGACGATTTTATTCAGCTTAAGAAGAATGTATAAGGGTGAAAGAGTATTTAATCTACTTTAAGCTTCTTCTATCTATCTATCTATCTATATGCTCAGGCCCAATCCCCATTTTGGGGGTAGCCGACTCAAGACAGAGCAAGAACAGGGAAAACACAAAAACAACATAAAACAAAAAATAAACACAGATAAAAAACACAAACTCACACACATCCAGGTCACACAGGAGAAGACCCAGAGACCAGGGTTACCAAGGTCGCTCCAGCACTCCCCCGGCCCCTGACCACCCGGAGAGGTTCCGATCTCGGCAGGCAGACATGCAGCGGAGCCAAAGCCACAAGCCCTCCCACCACACTTCCAGGCACACCCTTCATATTAATCGTCCCCCCGGGCCAGGCGCCTGATGGACTATTATCTAGTCGAACTTGCGCCCGACCCCTTACTCCAAATGACCACGTGTTCACTCAACTATTCACAAGCATTCTCCATTCACTCCTGTCCACCACCACTTCCCCTGCCTGATCTATAGTCATTCCTCTATCATCCAAAGCCTTTCTTACACAGTCTCTCCATCTCAATGGGGGTCTTCCTGCCCTTCTATCTCCCCTTGTACCTGACTCACATATTCTCTTTGTAAGTCTTTCATCTCCCATTCGTTCAACATGACCATACCAGCTCAGCACCCTTCTGTCCACTCTGGCTGACAAATGTTCCTGCTGCCCCACTCTCCTACGTATCTCTTCATTCCTCAATCTGTCTCTACGAGTAACTCCACACATACTCCTCAAGCAGCTCATCTCCATCACATCCAGCCCTCTTTTCTCCTTTTTCTTCAGAGCCCATGTCTCAGCCCCATACATCACTGTTGGCACAACAATTCCTTGATACAGTGCACTTTTTACTTTCACTCCGAGATTTCTCGTCTTCCACATACTTCCCATTGCTCCGAAAACCTTCCTTCCTTCACACACTCTCTGTTTTACCTCCACTTCCATACCTCCACTCCTGCTTATCGTTCCTCCTAGATATATAAAACACTCTACTTGTTCCAATATTTCCCCATCCAGCCTCACATCTAGATTCACCCTATGCTCTCCCCTATTAAGCTTCTTACTCTCACAAATACTTCCTAGAATTAGACCTTAAGTTAAAAAAGTACCAACATAAAATATATTTAAGATATACTAATTATGTCTAGAAGTAAATGCAATATATGACACTACTTGGCCAACTGGTTCTAGATCTCAAGGGACGGCGTCTCTTCCGTGGATTGACCTCCCAATCTACCAAGATTGGAAGCCAAAGTGTCACATTTTTCCTTTGCCCCTCAACTTTCTCTTCATAATTGCTGAGGGGCACAGGGCCCTGGGTGGGGCTTTGGTTTCCCGGGCATTTTCGCACCCTCATAAGCTCCCCGCCATGGAGTGGCTTCGGTCACCCAGGCTGTATTGTGGTAAGCAGGGAGGGTTCTGTGGGGGCGCTCGGTTATGGCCTTGGCCTTGCTCGGGGCCTTGGGGCTGTTCAACCAGGCAGTCTGGGGAACAATAACAATAACAACTGGTTCGCGGGCCGCATGCTAGAGGGAGGGGGGGGGGGGCCGCATGTTTGACACCCCTGGTCTAAACTCTTGACATCTACCGATGGCATGG
>CM064497.1:16303848-16381348 GCA_032716605.1 Paralithodes platypus | reverse complement strand
AACGTTAGTATAATACATTTGAATAGATTGCCGTTTGAAACTGTAGGGTTAATAGGAAATATTGCAATTGACTTCTACAAACCTTATTATCCGCATACAGTAGAGCTGGCTGTCCAGTGGAGTTCTTTATACGATCTGCAAAGAAAATAGAGTAGATAGTTATTCAGGTGAAACATTAGCATTATCTATTTTTGGTAAAATATTTGTCTCACCAAGTTTAAAGGTTTGAACCCTAGAACTATCAAATACATCTTGCAAACTATTCCATCAACTTAGTACTCCATTAATTAGGTGCTTAGCTTTGTGTTACTGGGAATGCGCATTGAATGCAAACCTATATCCATTTATCTTTCTGTAATATATAATATATATATATATATATATATATATATATATATATATATATATATATACACGAAAGGGCTCATTTGCCCTGCTTAACATCGGGCCCGTTAAAACAATCAAAATATAAGCACATCCCCCCCTCCCTCTTTCTCTCCCACTCAAAACTGCTACCTATCCTACTCAAGGCCCCCTCTCCCTCCAACCAACCAACGTTAACTTGCCTCCACCCATTTATGCCGGCGAGGTATGAGAGTACCCACCTCTTCAACATTCACAACATTGGTCCCTACCCCCTCTACCTCAACCATTGACTACCCAACCAGCGTTACAAGAGATCCTCCAAATACAACACCCTCCGGTAAATGAATCCTATTGCAAAAACTTCAGTACAACAACTCAAATACATTTACAACCCCCTCTACCCTCATTCCCAATCCAACCAATAGTACACCTATCATCACTCCATTACAAACACAATACACCCAATACATCACTCACAATATAAGAACCAACCAATCCCCACCACTTCCCTTCAGGTATATATTACAATACAAACGAAACTATTATAAGAACCCCGGTGCAAAATCCCTTAACTTCCGGCATAATTATCCCTCTCCCACCCCTTCAACCAACATCAGTCTCTCTCTCTCTCCTCCGCTCAGCCCCCCCCCCCCCATTTTCCCCACTTACCCAATGCAACTCCCTCAGTATAATTGCTCCTCCCATCCTATTAACACTCCTTCCCACATTCAACCAGTACAACCCCCAATACCCTCCACTCAACCAGTACCTCTCCGTCCCCACCCTCCAATTCAAGACCCCCACCCTGCCCTTCAAGCCCCCCACCCTCCCCCTTCAAGCCCCCCACCCTCCTCTCCATTCAAGCCCCCCACCCTCCCCTTCAAGCCCCCCATCCTCCCCTTCAAGCCCCCCACCCTGCCCTTCAAGTCCCCCACCCTCTCCTTCAAGCATCCCACCTCCCCTTCAAGCCCCACCCTCCTCTTCAAGCCCCCCACCCTGCCATTCAAGTCCCCCCCCCTCTCCTTCAAGCATCCCACCTCCCCTTAAGCCCCCACCCTCCCCTTCAAGCCCCCACCCTGCCATTCAAGCCCCCCACCCTCCCCTTCAAGCCCCCACCCTGCCCTTCAAGTCCCCCACCCTCTCCTTCAAGCCCCCACCCTCCCCTTCAAGCCCCCCCCCCCGCCATTCAAGCACCCCACCCATACCCGTTAGCCCGGCCGAGGAGTTATGATAATACACTCCCCCAACATTCAGGAAATTGGCCGGCTACCTTGTGTTGGAGTTGCCGCGGTAAACTTGGGCTTCGGCGCGAGTTTTGCTTACTTCTGACGGGGCCCGGCGGATGTGAATATGCAGCGGGGAGAGCTATAGTGAAAGGAAAACAAATATAAGCTTGATGTGCGGTGCTGTTTGGTGTGTGTGTGTGTGTGTAAGTGTGTGTGAAAGAGAGAGAGAGAGCGTGTGTGTGTGTGTGTGTTCACTCACTTGTTCGTCAAGGTGTGTGTGTGTGTGTGTGTGTAAGCATTGGTGGGTTCTTGAGTTCAAAATTCATGATATTTCTAGATTTAAGTGCAAAAGTTGGTTTAAGCTGACAACTTAAGTGTCCACACTTTGCTAAAATAGGTAGGGTAGGTTAGGTTAGGTGGGTCATGTTTGGCTAAGTTTAAGCTGGATAGTTTTACTTAGGCTTAAAAGCGAAACATGTACTTGTAAGCATTTTATAGTTTGCGCTTGTGCCAATAATGACACCGTCACTTACATGCGTGTGTGTGTGTGTACGTGTGTGCTTGTGTGTAAATGTTTGCCTCACGATAGGATGTGTGTGTGTGTGTGTGTGTATTTTTGTTTACTTTTGACAGCAAGACGAAATCTATTCATGCGGCGTATGGTATGAACACTTTGTTGCTGGTGTTGTGAAATTGTTGGACGTTGCGATAATGATGAAGATATAGTAATATATATATATATATATATATATATATATATATATATATATATATACAGTATATATATAAAGTGTGTGGAGAGAGAGAGAGATAGAGAGAGATTATGATTGGGGGTTTATTGATGTGTAAATTGCGTGCGTGTGTGTAGAGAGAGTGGGTGATAGAGAAAGGTTTACGATTGTCGGTTTATTATTGGTGTGTGTGTGTGTGTGTGTGTGTAAGAAAGGTGCTTACTTATGTGGGATCGCGATGTAAATACGTAGTGGTGGACTGTATTGCCGCAGCGTAAGGAAGGGGAACTTGAGGTGCTTTGCGTGTGTGTGTGTGTGTCTGTGTATGTGTATGTCTTTGTGTGTGTGTGTGTGTGTGTGTGTGTGTTAAAATATTTGAGTTATTTTTTTTTTATTATAGTGAATTGTATTTGATGTTGTGAAAATATGTGTCTGTGGAAGCTTATCATGGAGAATGAGAGTATGTTTTGCTTTGTGTGTGTTTATTATGGAGAATGAGAGTATGTTTTGCTTTGTGTGTTTATTATGGAGAATGAGAGTATGTTTTGCTTTGTGTGTGTTTATTATGGAGAATGAGAGTATGTTTTGCTTTGTGTGTTTATTATGGAGAATGAGAGTATGTTTTGCTTTGTGTGTGTTTATTATGGAGAATGAGAGTATGTTTTGCTTTGTGTGTGTTTATTATGGAGAATGAGAGTATGTTTTGCTTTGTGTGTGTTTATTTTTGTGTAGTATATCAATCAAAGGACACGGCTGTCAGTACATTGCAACTCTTGCGAGGACCTGAGGATTATTGCAGGCCACCAGACGGTTCTAGGCATTATGGGGGATGTAGTTGCTTTTCTGGAAGCCTTTCTCCCCCATGATTAGCCCCATTAATTCTGAAATTCTAAGATGTTTGCCCCGTTAGTTTGGCGATTTTAAAATCTTTCGTCCCGTTTGTTGCCAATATTAACCCGTACAGCCCCAGCGACGCGTCTGACGCGTCGGCGATGTATGTAACGCACAGCCCCAGAGACGCGCCTGACGCGTCACCCTAATTGCGCCAACCGTAACCTCAGGTGTAGCCGCTCAAGAGGGCTCAGATTTGTATGGGAACTGTGTACGTATCCCACGAAACCGTGCCGATGGTTGAAAACTCTCAAAGTCCACGTGCGTGCGCGTGAGCGCGCAATAACCTGGTTTTTAGGGGTAATTGCCTTCAATTTTTTACTCTTGTAAAATACGTTTTCGGGGGCTCTGTAGGACCATTTTTTAAGCTTTTTGAGCGGTTTTTCGTGGTTTTTCCTTCATTCCTAACCCATTCGCTATTGTTTCTGGAATAAAACCATTTTTTGAAAACCGGCCGGGTTCTGGTGAACAAACATTACAAAACTAGCCGGGGCTGGACGGGTTAAGATCTTTCATGCAGTTACGGTGTCGATTTTTCCTGGCGAGTGACAGCAAGCCTGTAATTAGAGGAACTGGCCATCGGGCGGAAATTTTTTCTATCGAAAAATGTACAAATTTATCTTGAAGGGGGGGGGGGGGGAAATCTTGGCGATGTTTTTTGTAAGCTTGATTGAAGTGTAGGGAGGAAACTGAAAACAACAACAACCATAAACATAAATAAATAAACAAATAAAACGCCCCTCCCCCTTAAGCACATTACCATATTCCATGCTATCAACTTTATAGGCTGGATGACCGAAGACCCATTGTATTTCCCGAGTTTTGGTGATAACCCATACACTACTAATTTATTATTATACGCATTGTATTCTTCTTGTTCTCCTTGATTAGATCGGATCAGGTGAATGTCGGGGATTGAAGCCTGTTGCATCGGTTGTTCTATACCCTGTTCTATACCCTGTTGTTCTATACCCTGTTGTTCTATACCCTGTTGTTCTATACCCTGTTCTATACCCTGTTGTTCTATACCCTGTTCTATACCCTGTTGTTCTATACCCTGTTGTTCTATACCCTGTTGTTCTATACCCTGTTGTTCTATACCCTGTTCTATACCCTGTTGTTCTATACCCTGTTGTTCTATACCCTGTTGTTCTATACCCTGTTGTTCTATACCCTGTTGTTCTATACCCTGTTGTTCTATACCCTGTTCTATACCCTGTTGTTCTATACCCTGTTGTTCTATACCCTGTTGTTCTATACCCTGTTGTTCTATACCCTGTGTTCTATACCCTGTTGTTCTATACCCTGTTGTTCTATACCCTGTTGTTCTATACCCTGTTGTTCTATACCCTGTTCTATACCCTGTTGTTCTATACCCTGTTGTTCTATACCCTGTTGTTCTATACCCTGTTGTTCTATACCCTGTTGTTCTATACCCTGTTGTTCTATACCCTGTTCTATACCCTGTTGTTCTATACCCTGTTGTTCTATACCCTGTTGTTCTATACCCTGTTGTTCTATACCCTGTTGTTCTATACCCTGTTGTTCTATACCCTGTTGTTCTATACCCTGTTGTTCTATACCCTGTTGTTCTATACCCTGTTGTTCTATACCCTGTTGTTCTATACCCTGTTGTTCTATACCCTGTTGTTCTATACCCTGTTCCAAGTTGGCAGGCCAGGCATCGAGAACCCTAACCTCTGTAACTCAAAATACGGCTAGAGCAAATGCGATGTATACCTTTCCACACCCCTTCCCTGGCTGACCCTTTCCAAATGGTGGACATATTAGCTGGATTACTGTAGTCGTGTGTGAGTTACAGAGTCTAATGTTCCAGAGTTTTAGCCACCTTACTTGAAACCGGGTATAGTTGTGTGGCAGGTGTGAGGTGTACGTTGAATATACTGTGAGGGGAGATGGGGCGTTTTCCTGGTCCCTTTTCTCCTTCGTGTTAAGCCCCATTTGCTTTGAGATTATAAGACGTTCGGCACATTAGTTTAGCGATTTTAATACTTTTCGCCTTATTTCGTTGTCAATTTTAAGATATTTCGTGCCATTTATATATCGATTTTTTACTGGCGAGCGAAAGCGAGCCTAAAATTTTAGGAGGAACCGGCCTTCGGCCGGGACTTTTTTTCTACTGAAAAATGTACAAATCAATATTGAATCAGACTCAATATTGAGTCTAGGGGATGTTTTTCTTAGATTGATGCAGGTCCAGGGACGAAACTAAGAAATATATAAATAAAGGAATTAATAGACCAAAAAAACGGGCCATATCCCCTTAAGGTGACTGTGGTCCAAGGGTTGTCCGTAAGCCGGTATCACAAGAGCGATTTTTCCCTCAACATTTTATCCTCAACATTGGTCCGGCAGCTGATGAGGTAAATAGTTAGAAATACTTCAGTTACCCATTGTAATCAGTTTCATTATACTGATCAGGTGCTATACCCTCTCCCAAATAATTAGACCAATACTCATGAACATTAACCTCTATAACTCACAAATGACTACAGCAATCAAACATATATTTCTACCATCGGGGAAGGGTCAGCCAGGGAATAAGTGTAGAAATTTACAGCCTATTTGTTTTATCGGTTTTTGAGTTACGGAGGTTAAGGTTCAGGATTTCTGGCCTACCTATTTGGAACAGGATATAGTATTTGGAACAGGGTATAGTATTTGGAACAGGGTATAGTATTTGGAACAGGGTATAGTATTTGGAACAGGGTATAGTATTTGGAACAGGGTATAGTATTTGGAACAGGGTATAGTATTTGGAACAGGGTATAGTATTTGGAACAGGGTATAGTATTTGGAACAGGGTATAGTATTTGGAACAGGGTATAGTATTTGGAACAGGGTATAATATTTGGAACAGGGTATAGTATTTGGAACAGGGTATAGTATTTGGAACAGGGTATAGTATTTGGAACAGGGTATAGTATTTGGAACAGGGTATAGTATTTGGAACAGGGTATAGTATTTGGAACAGGGTATAGTATTTGGAACAGGGTATAGTATTTGCAACAGGGTATAGTATTTGGAACAGGGTATAGTATTTGGAACAGGGTATAGTATTTGGAACAGGGTATAGTATTTGGAACAGGGTATAGTGTTCACATTGTAAATACGACACTGGTTTACTGAGTTGGAGTTCCTGATTTGTCTTAACCCTTTCAGTAATCGAAGTATTTTGGCAAACATTAGACCATCTTATTTAGCTTAGGAAGAATGTATGGACGCCAGTGGATTGTTGAGACAGTCTATACCCTTTTAGCTCGCTCAAATACTCCCTAAGCTAAACAGAATCGTCTAATGATAGCCAGAATAAACTGTTAATGCGCGCCATAATCCTCAAGGGGATAAATATACTGATAATGGGTAGGGTGCCTTTGCTGCAGGTCGGTTGGTTAATAGTAAAGTACTGATATTAGGTGGAACACAGACGGAATTATAAACGATGTACCGAGTATCAATCTGCTACCTAATGTACCAATACTACAGTCATGTATTCAGTACACGGACCCGTGTGTGTGTGTGCGTGTGCGTGTGTGTGTGTGTGTGTGGACAGTGTTTCCATGTGCCTGTCAATGAATTCGAGAGTATGGTTGCTTGTATTGGTCAGGTGCTGGCAGTGGTGGAAGAATATGATGGCGGTGGTGGTGGAATGTGGTGGTGGTAGTGGAGGAATGTGGTGGTGGTGGTGGTGGATTTGGTTGTGGTGGTGGAGTATGGTAGTGGAGTATGATGATGGTGGTGGTGGTGATGGTGGAGTATGATGGAGTATGGTGGTGGTGGTGGAGATGGTGGTAATGGTGGTGGTGGAGGTGGATTATAGTGGTGGAGGAGTATGGTGGAGGTGGAGGATGGGGGTGGTGGAGGTGGTGGTGGAGGTGGAGGAGTATGGTGGTGGTGGAGGTGGGGGAGTATGGTGGAGGTGGAGGAGTATGGTGGTGGTAGTGGAGGTGGTGGTGGAGGTGGAGGAGTATGGTGGTGGTGGAGGTGGGGGAGTATGGTAGAGGTGGAGGAGTATGGTGGTGGTGGTGGTGGTAGTGGAGGTGGTAGTGGAGGTGGAGGAGTATGGTGGAGGTGGAGGATGGGGGTGGTGGAGGTGGAGGAGTATGGTGGTGGTGGTGGTGGTAGTGGAGGTGGTAGTGGAGGTGGAGGAGTATGGTGGAGGTGGAGGATGGGGGTGGTGGAGGTGGAGGAGTATGGTGGTGGTGGTGATGGTGGTGGAGGTGGGGGAGTATGGTGGAGGTGGAGGAGTATGGTGGTGGTGGTGGTGGTAGTGGAGGTGGTAGTGGAGTAGTAATATAGCAAACTATTCAACAACATGGTCAATTAGAGAGGGCCGGTAGGGAACACCATCAACACCGCCCCCCTGTATGTAACGCCCGCACTAACATAACTTAAGGGGAGACTCACCGTTTGTTTGGTCTATTAATTAATTTATTCATTTATTTTTTTAGTTTCCTCCCTAAACCTCCATCAAGCTTAGAAAAACACCCCCTAGACCCCCTTCAAGATAAATTTGTACATTTTTCGGTAGAAAAATGTCCCGGCTGAAGGCCGGTTCCTCTTAAAATTGCAGGCTCGCTATCGCTCGTCAGGAAATAATCGACACCTATATGGCACGAAAGGTCTTAAAATTGACAACGAAATGGGCCGAAAGGTGTTAAAATCGCTAAACTAACGGGCCGAACGTCTTATAATCTCAAAACTAGTGGGGCTAAACATTAGGGAAAAGGGGGTCCAGGAAAACGGTCTGCCTCCCCTTAATTAACTCACACGCCCCTAATCAACACATACACACACCCATAGACGTACATGATGGTATACACACAATCCATAATTATAATTCACTCGCCCGTAATAAAAACATACACACCCATAGGCGTACATGACCCTATACATACACATAGGCGTACATGACCCTATACATACACACCCATAGGCGTACATGACCCTATACATACACACCCATAGGCGTACATGACCCTATACATACACTCCATTTAACTCACACTCACATAATCAACACATACACACTCCCATAGACGTACATGACGGCATACACACTCACTCATAGGAACACTCCATTTAACTCACTCTCCCGTATACAGTATACATACTTTCACACATACACAAGCCCTATGCACATTCTCTCCTTCTCTCTCTTGCAAACACATACACCACTTAACTCACACGCTGGTAAGCAACGTATACACATCGATAGACGTACGACATACAGGCATATACCCGGTACATTATACACGCTCCTTTTAACACACACACACACACCACTTAACTCACACGCCAATAGTCAACCCTTACACATCAACAGTCGTACATACATTACATACTCTGGCAGGTATGCAACACACACACACACACACACATACACATACACATTAATAAACACACCCATGCATACGCACACCACACACATACGAGTACATCACATGGGAGACACGGCTGTAAGCAACACTCATGATCTTTACACACGAGCACACAAGTATTTGCACATAAAACATATACTGTACAGTCGGCCTAATAAGTGATGTTTCGGCACCTATTATATTTTGTTCGATAATTTGTATCAGCAATATATAAACAGGATTTCTTCATTTCGAGTGAGATATACAAACATATTCCTACACTTACCCACCCTATTCAACATTTGACAGACATTAATACAGCACAGAGCAAGCCAAACGTAATGACAGCTGATACAATGACTAATTAGCTCTACCGTATATGTACATTGTACATGTTCAATTACACTAGTAATAGTAGCAGTAGAGAGGGGTAGGACTTTCAAATTTGTCTAAAAAATTAGTATTAGCTGTATTAGTAGTAATAGTATTAGTGGTGGTGGAAGAGCAGGAATATTATGCAGTATTGTTGGTGATGCTGGAAAAGGAGGAATATGTTAGTGGTGATGATAGAACAAGAAACTATGCAAACCATTGGTGGTGATGAAGTTGGAGAATATAGTGGTGGAGAAGCAGACTATGGGGTGGAGGAGCAATATGGAACAATACAAGGACACCCTCAATTAGTGTGGGCGTTAGGGAGAGAGAGGGGAAAGGGGTGGGTGGTGGGGGGACAACACCAACACCGCCCATTGTATGTTACCTCCCCTCTGGCCAACACCATACACACACACACACGGTCACGGTGGCTGAGCGTGCTTTGTACACTGTATTGGGAGCGCTAGCTCTGGTGTCGGGGGTTCGATCCCACGCGCCGGCAGTGGAAGTTCTTTCAAAAACTTTCCCTGGCCGTGAAGGCAAGGTCTGGACCCACAAAGTTTCCTGCCCACGTCCTACTCCTTTGGGGGTATGTAGGCGCCCTCGTTAGCAGCCAGGATCAGTCTGTTGATCCCTTAGGATAAAATCTAGATTAAGTCTGTGTATTTTCAGCCCCATTGGCTGTCGGCTTGAAATAAACCGATTATTATTATTATTATTATTATTATTATTATTATTATTACATACACCACTTGGCTCACACGGTCGTAATTAGCATATACATATACAGTATGCATACACACATTTATACTCACATATACACCACTTGGAGCACACGGTCGGAATTAGGACATACACACACCCTTTTATACTCACACAAACTGATCATACACACATACACCTCTTGGCTCACACGGCCGTAATGAGCAAATACACGCACACACACACATTTACGAGTATACCAGCGCGCTTACACAAACACACACACACACACACACACACTGCGTACCCCTACATACACCAGGATATACAGACACAAAGTCAATTAGTGTTAGCGCTAGACGGGAACAACACTAACCCTTATTGTATGAGTGGAATATTTTCAGTGCCGTGAATAGGAGAATGGAAAACTAAACCACTTAAGTATTAGAATGACAGTTTATGATGTATTTTAACAGTATATGTTGGCTAACATTATACGATTTAATGCAGTTTGAAAAGGATCTCGAGCAATTGGAGGGGCAAAAAGGATCTAAAGTAACCCCAAGATTTCTGAGATGACAGGGTTGCAAGGTAGTGGCAACGCAAACCTTGCAGAGGTCCTGCCCATGCAGGAAAGGGAACAGCATACCATAGCCAAAATAGCCGCAGTGAAAGAGAGCCGAAGAACCAGGAAGAAAATGCAGCATAAGAGGAAACCAGAAATACAATTCCCTCAGGTTTCCCATGCTCTAAAACCTACCACATTGATGCAGTCTACCCAGCAAGGAAGGCCTACCCATGCTTTAATTCCTGCCGGGCTAGGACAGTCTACCCATAAAATGTCCATACATCTGGAGCCCACCAGGAGTTCAAGCCCTGACCAATCACGGGGATACTTGCCCAACCAATGGCAGGACCTGGGACATGCACCTAAGGCAAGTAATCAACAGCAGCTGGATATTTTGTATAGCGAAGGAGAATTTATGCAAATGCAGCACCAGGAGCCAGCGCAATATCTCTACCGATGGGATCAAGAGAATCACCTCTACAGTACCTCACTTGGGAGTGACAGAAAAATAATTCAGAGAAACGAAGACATGGCCTGCAGACTAGAAAAGCCAGGAAGTGTGAATAACAGAAAAAAAACATTTGTCATGCAGCCATGCAGACCTTTTATATAAAGAGTATAATTTTAAGATGTAGGAAATAACCTCATACATGTATTATTAGGGTAGATATATTTTTAGAATAATGATTGCCTTCACAATAAAGAAAATAATTAAATCCCCATGTCCTTACTATATTGAAATAGGTCAAATTGAGTTCAAATTATAAACCAAATATAGCCTGGCTGAAATTGAGGGCAGGTATGCAATTACGGTCCCTTCCCTCCACTAGTTCTAGCAGCTTTTAGTGGGTAGCAGATAGTGTTATAGACTTTCTATAGGACAAGCCTGTCTCTGTAGTAAAGTCCAGCTAGGGTGGTGAACGAGAGTGTAGAGGAGCCAGGAGTGAACTTCTCTATTGTCCGTGAGAGGCAGCTCCCTTTGACGTCCAGCCAGAAGAAGATCTACGAGTTCCACGTCGTCCAGATTCTCCCTCATGGAAATTACTTCTCCTATACCCCGTACCCTAAGTGTCTCTGTGCTTTCTAAGTGTTGGGAATGATTGTGAAAGTAATATAAAATATGCGAGTGTTCAATTTAACTTGTTAATAGATATCCATTCTTAGGATTTTCCTTGTTAATTTATTACACGTGAGTGATTTAGCTAACTTTGACCCGTGCAGTGATTTTGATATAAGTACGGTATTTTATCTATGTAATTCGTGTTCAAGCTTTGATTCAATCAGTTTTACATACGTTATATACCGGTAATCCATATTTCACATGTTTCTTAGTGAATGCTCTCAGATTTTATTATATTGTGTTATTATTCATTACGTGTCCAAGTTGAAGTGAAGTGTATAACGAAGGCTATATTCATTCTAATTTTAACTAAACTTGATTCCTAACCTCAGGACCATATTCGTCCAACTTTAACCAGAGAGTACAGTCTTGTAGTATCAATTCGCCACCATTGAAAGTAAAGAACCAGTCCGTTGAGCTAGAATTAATCTACATTCAAGATACCTAATTATATTAGTTCTTGTGAATAATCTAACCATATACGTTACCGGGCTATGTAATTCTTTCGCCACCAATTCGGGAATTCAGATTTCACATTCCTTTATTCATCAAGCCTATATGTTTTGGCTATTGATATATTACTACTTTGTTCTGTAATTTAATTAATGTAACAATTATCAAAGTTATATTAAAGCGCTACTTAGTTCAGCGTTCCATTCAGCAGTTTGTTAATTCATTCAAACTCCTGATGCCATCATTTTTGGCTATTTATTAAATACTACTTTGTTTTGTATTCAAGTCATTATAAGCTCATATTGAAGCTATAATAAAGCGCTACTTCATACTGCGTTACAATCAGTAGTTTGTTAATTCATTCAAATATACTTGTCCCTAGCATTCGTATCGCTATAATTCATTCACTATATTTACTGTGAATCTGATTTCCTTAACCCGTGGAATATTAGCTCATTCACGATCGAATTTATTTTTCGTGTATCGTGTGAGAAATTATTCACAAAAACCCTTTGATAGTTAATTTCAGAATTAATTTATCTTTCCTCTAACGCTAAAGCGAAGTTTATATCATATACCCCTAAATTAACGTTGCACTAAAATAGAAGTGTATTTAACCTGACCTCAGTCCGTGTGACCTAGACTCCCTAGAGCGGTACCTTTGATTGTCCACCTGAGCGCGGCCTTGTTTGTGTTTGACGCCGCGCAGCTTTGCAGCTTTATGCGCAGCTGAGCTGTTGACCTCAGTTGCTGTACTCTACCATTTGATATACCTTGCATTATGCATTTCGCTCACAGAAGTATTGCCATTGATGCTTATTATTTAAGTGTGTATTGTATTTGTTTGTGTATTCCCAATTCATTATACTTTGTAAGTGACAACTATATTTTCACTAGAGAGTAAAATATTTTTAACTATTTACCAGTCACCGTGTATTGATTAGAATCCTATTCTATAGTAGTGATTTTAATATATGATCTATTGTACCTATGTTACTGATTAAATACGAGTGTAATCTATATGTTGTGTTTATTGTGATTTTGGGAGTGCGATTGAGACAATTAAAAGCAATATTCATGCAACCTGATATGTTCCTGTCGGGCATCATCCAATTCTAAATATCCGAACTACAGGTGAAATAAGAATACATAATACAGCTGGTTGGATTACAACCCGGCATAATAATTCCTACAGAGCCTTCCTAATCGTATTGATATCGTCTTATGATAGCTAAAATAATAAGTATAAGTGAGTCCTCGAACACTGAAAGAGATAAACACAATGTAAAGACACGACAGGTTCGACTTTTGATCCCTCTTATGGTGTGGGTAGAGGAGGTATATATTGGTGGTGAAGCGGAGTAAGGAGCAAGAAGATCCAAAAATTCCAAAAAAATACTTCTATCAATATGTGGGTTTAGTGCCCCTCACCTCTTATATGCTATCCCCTCACTAACACCAAGCGCACATACATCACTTGGATTACACACAGGTCATGAATGCACACATACACATACATCACTTGGATTACACACGTCATCAATACACACATACAAATACACCACTTGGATTACACATGTCATCAAAACACACATACACATACACCACTTGGATTACACACGTCATCAATACACACATACACATACACCACTTGGATTACACACAGGTCATGATTACACAAATACACATACACTACTTGGATTACACACAGGTTATGAATACACACATACACACACTCCACTTATAACACACGCCGGTAATGAAAACGCACATACGATTACACACTCATCAACAGCCACCCATGCTCATACAAGAACACCCATACACTATTTGTTAGACACGGGGGTAATATACATACACACATATATGTTCCCACACACACACATCAATTGTTATTCACGGAGGTAATCAACACACACACACACATCAATTGTTATTCACAGAGCTAAACAACACACACACAAACACACACACTAATTGTCATACACGGTGGTAATCAACACATACACACACACACACATTCACGTGCACATAATTATACATACACATATATGCACACAAAGACACAAGAGCTAACAGCCATAAAGTGTACGGGGCCTACATCTGTCCTAATGTCTTTGTACCTCTTGTATCCTGAATGTCAAAATATTTAAATTATCACCTACTGTTCTATATTGACTCCCCTGGATATTGGCCCAACATCTTTGACTTATTTCTACTTACGCTGTAAACCTCTTTTCTCCGTTAGGCTCCTCCGATCACAACCGTATGCCCGTTACCTGTCCTTTATCTCCAGTACGGCTATCCGATCCTCCCAACCGGTGGCGCTTGTGGCACTCTTTGATTTCCCATGGAATGATTGTTGCTTCCGAGGCCGGGGATCCTCAGAATGTGCTGACCGCAGTACCGAGCTAATCCTCTCGGGCATGGAAGCATACATTCAATTTTCTTTATCTCAGACTAATGCAATAAAATCTTAGTTAATTCACGTTTGTTCTACTGCTGTCCGCGATAAGGAGGAAACATTCAAACGGTACCATCGCCTCCAACCTCAAGAATCTCGTACTTTAAATGTTTTTGCACAGATTTAAGCCAAATATGTTCCTTAACTTACCAAAAACTTTTATTAATAACAAATGCACTGAACTTTCCAACCCTAGCTCTTCCAAAGCTTTTTGGCATCTAGACAAAGCCCTCTCAAACAAACTTACTTCCTTATCTTTTCTTTCTCTTTTCCACTCTAGACGTGCCTGTCACGTCTTCCTCTGGCAAAAAGCTGAACTCTTCATTCAAACTTTCGCTACAAACTCCACCTTGGATGATCCCGGTGCTGTTCCTTCATCTTCAAACCCCTCTCTCCAACTTATGCTTAATATCATAATCTCTTCTAAGAATGTATTTTTCGCCCTCTCTACTAAGGAGACTTACAGACCGGATAGTGTTCCTCATGTTGTACTCAAATATTGTTCTTCCGTGCTGGCTCCCTACCTAGGCAAACTCTTTCGTTCCTGTCTTGCCTTTAACGTCTCTCCTTCTTGCTGGAAATTTGATCTCATTCAACCTGTCCCACACACACACACATTATATATATACAGTATACTGTATATATATATAAATATACATATTAGTGACATTAGTAGTGATTGCAGTGGTGATGGTAGTGGTTGTAGTTATAGTGATAACATAATATGGTAGGATATACAAAGACACAGTCTACTGGCCAACTGTGAGTTTCGGGCTATAAGAAATACAGTGGACATTTAGCTTAACACAAAACAACAAGTGGGTTTATGATAGATGTAGGTTATGTGGATTTATATTTAAGGTAGTTACACGTTTACTACACATGTATTTTAGTTTGTACTTATGCTAAATATCGATGTTTACATCTTCAACTCCTATATACCCGGAACCTTGCAAACAGTCAATTTAAATGGCCTTGGGGTGGGCTACGTAGGAACAATACTAGAGACTCAATAGTATGAGAGATCGGCCATATATTTCTTGGACGCCATTTTGGAGCTGTAACAAAGGCCTGCTCTATTATTTTTGATCGTGTAGAATTGAAATACAAAGCCAAATCTATATAACTTATGATAGTATTGCAAGATGTTTATTAAGGGAGCCCACCTCGCTTTTTTTTTATCTTTCTCTCCCTCTCTCTTTCGCTTGTATCCATTCGGCCCCATTCAGCCTACTGTTTTAAGACGTTTACCGACATCCAGGTGTCAATATTTTCCTGGCGAGTGGTAGCGAGCCAGCACATATATATATTTTGTTTTGACAGCAAGCTAAATTTGTACATTTTTCGATAGAAAAATGTGTCCGGCAAAGCCATATTTCTCCATACAATGCTGGCTCGCTATTGCTCGCCAGGAAGAAATCGACACCTGGATGGGAATAAACGTCTTAAAACAGTTGACTGAATGGGGCCGAATGGATACAAGCCATGGAAAGAGAGGAAAGGAGTGAAAGATAACAAAAAAAAACGGTCACCCCCCTCAATGGGAATGGCTATGATTGAGTGTAAGGGGAGGCTAATAAGGCGAGTGGCACCAATATGCCGGACATTGGCCAATCTCTGTTATTATAGGGTCTCTAAACAACAACACCAACACCGCCCATTGCATGTTACCCTCTCTTTAACAGCAAACGTACACACCACTTGGCAGACATGGTGGCAGTTAACACATACACACACCCACCCATATACAGTATACCGTACACGTTCATCTATATATACACATTCACATACACAACTTGGCGCTGAGATGAATAACAGTCACACACACACACACACACACACACACACACACACACACACACACACACACACACACACAAGGATTCACATCATACAGACATATGCACATATTCGTTTATATACCCCCATGTACTGTATATACCAGTTGCAAAGTTGGTATAACCTTTAAGGGGAGATATCGACTTGAGGGATTTTTTTCTGGACCACTTTCTCCCTCATGTTTAGCCCCATTGCTTTTGAGATTTTAAGACAGTCGCCCCATTAGTTTGGCGATTTTAAGAACTTTCGCCCCATTTCCGTCAATTTTAAGACCTTTCGTGCAATTTAGGTGTCGATTTTATCCTGGCGAGCGATAGCGAGCCTGTAATTTAAGAGGAACCGGCTTTCAGCCGGGACATTTTTCTACCGAAAAATTTACAAATTTATCTTGAAAGGTGCTCAAGGGGGTGTAATCTTAAGCTTGATGGATATCTAGAGACCAAACTAAAAACCTCCCCTTAAAGACGGTGAAGGTCTATCCAGCAGTTATATGTTGAGTAAAGCTATAGGCAGTATCTAGCAACCACACATGGTCAGATTGTATATTCAAATGTAACACTGATGATATATACCACGTAGTAAGTTCTTCAATCGCTTACGTGTTCAGGATAGATGCAAGCGTCATTGTATACTGAAAGGGTTAAGGGGGGTCACCTTCTATTTTTATCCCCTTTTCTCTCTTTCTCTGGCTTGTATCCATTCGGCCCCATTCAGCTTACTGTTTTAAGGCGTTTGCCCCCATCCAAGTGTCAATATTTGCTGGCGAGCGGTAGCGAGCCAGCATATATAATTTTTTATTTTGACAGCAAGCTAAATTTGTATATTTTCCAATAGAAAAATTTCTCCGGCGTAGCCGGATTTCTACATACAATGCTGGCTCGCTATCGCTCGCCAGGAAGAAATCGACACCTGGATGGGGATAAACGTCTTAAAACAGTTGGCTGAATGGGGCCGAAGGGATACAAGCCAGAGAAAGAGAGAAAAGGAAAGAAAGAAAAAAAAAGAAGTAAGACATTTTGGAGGTCAAATATAGTTTATAAAGAACGTAATGTTTATTCACTCAAGCTATTATCCGACTGATTGACTGGGATTTAGGTACTTCAATACCATGATTTCACTTTTCAATTGGTTATGGCTACCATTATACGATTTCACTATGCTAAAGAAGGACCTCCTGGAATAGAATGGGTAAAGCTTGTTTCAATTAAACC
Organism: Paralithodes platypus; assembly: GCA_032716605.1. NCBI lineage: Eukaryota > Metazoa > Arthropoda > Malacostraca > Decapoda > Lithodidae > Paralithodes > Paralithodes platypus. The sequence goes on along the minus strand of CM064497.1, from coordinate 16,364,021 downwards.
ACAGACCCTTCCGAAACTGGATAAAATATTTTACGAATGGCTAAAATAAATGTAAAGAATGCGTCATGGTGTACTGAAAGGGATAAACTCCGCTATAAACATATATATAGGGAATAACCATGTAATAATAACCACTTTTATAATAATGCCTGACACTTTTATAATAATGCCTGACTAAAAACAAACGAGTAGTTAAGTTTTGCAAGTTAAACGAGTTAAACAAACGTTAATAAGACATTAAATTTCAGCCAAGCAGTAAATTGTCTCAAAAAATTCAATCATACAATCTGTCATCTTGACGAACTAAACTTTGTATTAATTAACACATAAACGACTTCCTGAAGTTGGCGAGTTAACTGTAGTTTAAAGGGACCGCTGAAATTAATGAAGCAGTATTATATATAAGCGAAGTTTGATCATACAATTTATGATATGACTGTCTAAAGTTTGGCACTAACCAACAAATACACCCATACACACAAACACTCACCCACATACATACAGCCACTCACACGCACTGGCACAGGCGTACCCACTCATACTCGCCAACCCACTCACAACCCAGTACACCCACCCCCACTCCAGCACACAACCCACATCTACACTCACCAACCCACTCACATATCAACACACTCACCAACCCACTCACACCCCAATATACCCACTTACACTCACTAATCCACCCACAACCAAGTAAACCCACTCACACTCACTAACCCACCCATACCCAAATATACCCATTCACACTCACTAACCCACCCACAATCCAGTATACCTACTCACACTCACTAACCCACCCACAACCCAGTATACCCACTCACACTCACTAACCCACCCATAACCCAGTACACCCACTCACACTCACTAACCCACCCACAACCCAGTACACCCACTCACACTCACTAACCCTACCACAACCCAGTACACCCACTCACACTCACTAACCCTACCACAACCCAGTACACCTACTCACACTCACTAACCCTACCACAACCCAGTACACCCACTCACACTCACTAACTCACCCACAACCCAGTACACCCACTCACACTCACTAACCCTACCACAACCCAGTACACCCACTCATACTCACTAACCCACCCACAACCCAGTACACCCACTCACACTCACTAACCCACCAACAACCCAGTACACACACTCACACTCACTAACCCACCCACAACCCAGTACACCCACTCACACTCACTAACCCTACCACAACCCAGTACACCCACTCATACTAACTAACCCACCTACAACCCCGTATACCCACTCACACTCACTAACCCCCCCACAACCCAGTACACCCACTCACACTCACTAACCCACCCACAACCCACTACACCCACTCACACTCTCCAGCCCACCCACATACCCAACACACTCACCCATATATAAACTCATCAACCCACCCACACCTCAACACACTTACCCATATCTACACTCACCAATCCAGAAACCCACCCACAACCCAATACACCCACCTATGTCTACACTCATCCACCCACCCACATCCTAACACACCCACCCACATCAACATTCACCCACCCACACCCCAACACAATCACAAACCCCAACACACCCACCCGCTACTACGCTCACCCACTCCAACACACACTCTTACTCACTAACCCACCCACATCTGCACTAACCCCCATCCCCCCCGACACATACACACTCGCACTCTCCCAACAACCAACACCATATAACACATACTCACACACACCGTCACCCCAACACACCCACCCACATCTACACCCACCAACCCACCCACACACACACTTACTCACCCACCCACACCACCACCAAATGCACCCACACACACCGCCACCCCAACCAACCCACACACACACTTACTCACCCACCCACACCACCACCCCAATACACCCACCAACCCACCCACACACCACTTACTCACCCACCCACACCACCACCCAAATACACCCACACACATCTACACCAACCTAACCACCCACACACACACTTACACACACACACACCCACACCGCCACCCCAACACACTCACACACATCTACACCCACCCACACACACGAGTTAAATGAGGTCGGTAAGTCAAACATGGCTCGTAGCACCGTGACATTTAATCAAGCAAACTATTACCTAATCGAATACGGCTTCGTAAGCTTAATTAATATAGGTTATTGCGTTATGTGGAACTTAACTCCTTGTACACGAAATGCCTTATTTAACCCTTTCAATATTCTAAGACTTTTTTCCTTGTATTTCTTTTCTTATAATTCGAAGAGTGTATTCAGCTTAGCAGTAAGTTCGGAATCAGATTATTAATTAGGATAGTTTTTATTCTTTTGATTCCTAGATATCCTTCCTTAGATAAATATAACCGTCTATAATAGATGGCAAACAATAACAGAAAAGCGTCACCATATCCTGAAAGGGAATAGACTAAAATCTTCCGGTGGTAGATCGCATAAATCACTGAGTCTTCATAGGTTTCAGAGGATAAAATTATATTTAAAAGTTTCCTATCTCTTTCAATATGAATACACTTTGAGTTAATCAGCACCCACATAAGGTACGTTGCGCATTATTATTATTCCGCTTATAAGACTCGCAACGTTTTGATAAACATAAGACTATCAGTAAACACATACACACACACACACATATATATAAACAGTATATAGATAGATAGATAGATATACAGTATATATACAGTATATATATGTATGTACTGTATATATATATATATATATATATATATATATATATATATATATATATACTGTATACATATATATATATATATATATATATATATATATATATATATATATATATATATATATATATATATATATTTGTTTTTTACTAGCTTTTTACTTGTTTGTTTCAATATTTCTCACTATATGTCTGAGTTCATCATTCAAATGATATATTAAGTTTCCAAAGTTCATGATTATTTTCAATTAGGTGTTGAATAATACGTCAACTTTCATTTTATTTGTCCTATTATTTAATAAATATTATTTGATAAATAATAGGACAAATTAAATGAAAGTTAACGTATTATTAAATACCCTCGTTGTTCCCTGATTAAATAACACTGTATGAATATTCCCATATTCAAAATATGTTACAGGGGGACAATGCCTAGTGAGTTCACTGCTCAATAGGTGGCGTTCTGAGAGTGAGGGTCTGAGTCTGGAGGGTGAGACGGTGAAGCACTTGAGCGAAGCAACCGGCCGCTTCAGAGATGGAGCTGCTTCGAGCCATGATGGATGCTTCGCATGTCTCACTCCCCAGACTGGAACAAGACCTCACGGGCTTCACCGTGTTGGGCGGTGGAATGTACAGGCTTTCAGCCTATGCCCGAGAGGGAGTAGTTGGAATATATAAAAAAAAAAAAAAAAAAAAAAAAAAAAAAAAAACTAATTGAAAATAATCATGAACTTTGGAAACTTAATATATCATTTGAATGATGAAATCAGACATATAGTGAGAAATATTGAAACAAACAAGTACAAAGCTAGTAAGAAACAAATATGCCTTGGTCTTTAATATACTTTGCCTCAATGAAAACATACTGCCTACTTATACAAATATATATATATATATATATATATATATATATACTGTATATATATACCGGTAGATAAAATAACACAATTCATATTATTAAACCCTACAATCATGTGCCGATCGCAATCATAAATTATTGACAGTTAAAATAATAGACTATTATAGCTTACTGAAGTGATATATTATATTTTACTTTTATGAACTCAGGAATATCATATCGATGGTGTAATCGAGCTAACGAACTAAGCAAAATTAAATGAGTAGGTTATGCATGGTTGATACTATCCACACAATATTATTATTTGGATGTGTTACATATTTCCATGTTAACCAGCCACCTTGATTGACGACGTATTATCATTACAATATCTTTTAATATTGATAATTTTGTCTTCAATTACAAGCTAACCCTTCCAATCAGATGACGTAACTTAGTGTCTTATTTTAGTTTTCTCATTTGCGATTATATTCAACGCATGCAGGTTATAGGGCACTTGGAGGGTTAATTGGGGTCATGAAGGGGGAAGGGTTTATTTATTGGTTGATTTATCTATTTTTGGCAGATTTTTTTTCGGACGAATGCCGCCTCCTAATAATTACAGGCTCGTTATCACTCTCCAGGAAAAAATCGACACTTAAGTCAGATGATTTTACTTGCCATCGGAAGAACCACTGGGAATAACAGACTTAAAGGAGATGGTTTGCTTTTTCTGGCCCTCCTCCTTCTTCTTCATATATAGTCCCATTAGCTTTTATATTTTAAAGCGTTTGGCCCAGTAGCTTAGCTATTTATATGTCAATATTAAGATCTTTCGTGCCATTTAAATAAAAGAATTCGTCGTCTGAGACAAGGGGTTAAAGTTAAACAACACATACTATACTTTAGCTTGCAACGCGGAACAAAATCCTAAATAATAATTGAATATACCATAAGATAATACAGTATATCATTCGCTGTTTCAGGTTTCCTTGCTCGCTTGTTTGTTAATTTATCATATACGTAGTTATCAACGAGTTAAAAAATACTTCAAAATACCACAATATAGATAAGTCGAGAGTCTTTTGTATGCTTGTTTGCTCATGCTAATAAACAGATTGCTTGGAGGACTACTTGTGAACATTGGACGGCTTGCATTAATGAATCCACATTATGCAAAGTGAAGCCTTGGGAATCCAGTAGTCAACTTAATATTGTTTAACTATCTCGTATATATAAGGTAAACTTATATTTATTTTAATCAATATGGATAAGCAGAATATTACCACGTATTGTATATATTCAATTTAGTTATTGGATTAATTCATTATTGTTCTTTCTATGTTTTAGGACATTTTGACTCGGACAATTTTGTATTTCAGTCGGTAATTTTCAAAATGTTCTTCTCTTAATTAGTTATGATGTATTAATTTAACACTTGTTTATTAGTTTATTTTATAATTAATTATAATTAAATACCGGTAATTATGTATAATATCCAATTAATTATATTTATATGTAAAACAAATCAAATTTTTTCATTCTAGGATAACAAGTAACCTGATGATTGACGAGGCGTCCGAAATATTGTGAATTGCAAACGTAATAAATAAAACTAAAGAAAAATTACTCTCCTCTGGTTTTTTTACCGTCCTCTTTTTAATATATATATATATATATATATATATATATATATACAGTATTTATAAAAATATATTAGTAGGCAATGGGTTGAAAGAGAATGTACTTATAAATAAATAAATAGAGAATAGATGAGGAAATAATAGTTATAATTTCAGGTAATTCATTAAGCGTAATTTTTCTCCCCCTCAGAAGTGATTCAATAACGCTAGTAACTCTTATGTGACGCCCGAGAATATTTTCAATTTCCCTTGCTCAAGGGGAGACGGTAACCGCCGGCTATATCTCAGAATAAACTTTGCCATTAACCTGAGCGAAGATTGAACCCCAGTCTGCTGGTTAGCTAGCAGCGATTATACCAACTGGGCAAGCCGAACGGCTAGTTCAATAAATGTGTAGCCTATAATTGCTAGATAAATCTGAACATAAGCTAGCGTTATTAAAACAGTTTCCTGAGTTAGAGATTGCATAAAATCATTCACATATGATCAACTTTACATGAATATAATCAGCATATGAATAATATCTAGAAATCAAGGGGTAAAATGATCTCAATGAATCTCTGTATTACTACAGGTTATTATAGGTTATTGTTTTCATAGTAAGATAGTCTGATATATATATATATATATATATATATATATATATATATATATACAGTATACCGGTATATATATACATATATATATATATATATATACAGAATAATATATATATATATATATTTATATACAGAATAATATTATATATATATATACACCGGTATAATACTGTATAATATCACTCAAGGCATTAAAAGATCGTCAGAGTTAGTGAAATGTGGCTTGATGTGACCGTAGAGTTTCTCACCGTAGCGAAAATGGTGTGGCATGTGACATAGGTATAACGTTCGTATCTGTTAGTTTTGGGTTAGATACTGCAAAACAAATAATGGTATCGCTATTTACTTATCCAATTATTGACAGATGCTTTGATCTCCGAGGGGGTGGCCACGATTAAATCGCCTCGTCATTCCGAGGTAATTCGTGTGATTATAATTATGACTTCGTTTGAGGGTAGGGTTGATAGCCCAATTGCATACAATCATTTCTATGTCATTACCTATTGCACACTCAGTCATAAGTATCTCTACTTCAACTATTGAAGAAGAAGAGTATCATACTAGTGGTATCACATTTTGATATGGCCTTTGTCATTATATGGGTTGTAATACAAATACAAAAGGAATACTAACAATCATATTAATTAGTGTTTCTATTTTCAATAAATATATTATAAGCCTGGAGAAAAGAATAAATATAGCAGAGATAAGTACTTCCACTGAAAATATACCTCCTTTCATAACTACCCTACAACTATATACTGTAGCATACTATTAGGATACCTTCATAATTCATAAATATACCTCCTTTCATAACTACCCTACAACTATATACTGTAGCATACTATTAGGATACCTTCATAATTCATAAATATACCTCCTTTCATAACTACCCTACAACTATATAGCATACTATTAGGATACCTTCATAATTCATAAATATACCTCCTTTCATAACTACCCTACAACTATATAGCATACTATTAGGATACCTTCATAATTCGATTGTACAGTACCTTCAAAACCTTCACTGAAACTTTCCTTGGAGGTAAAAAAGGAAGAACACAGGAACTCCAGATAAAAAAAAAACACTGAGAAGAAGAAGAAGAACCCAAAACAAGCTGGTGTTATACGAATGCGTTGCCGGCCTTTTTCGGAATACGGTGTGTCAGCTTATGTATTAACTCCAGCAGTATACGGATACGTCTTTTTCAGTTAAAGATAGAAGGTATTACTCATTTCGAAATTATCACTAGGAATCAAAAGGGTACAAACTATGTCAATGGACCACTCCGATGGGTCCTTCCTAACCAGCATAATGTTTCCTAATCATAGACAAAATATATAGAATACCACCACTGCACTGAAAGGGTTAAGCTTATGAATGAATTAAGGCACCTGAAGTTACCTAACTTCAGCTTAGTTGTTGATACCGCTGCTAATATTCAGAAATGTAGACATGTAAATTACTAATCGGAAATCGCAAGACAATTAGATAATGTGAATCAATATCAAATTGGGAAGAAGAGTCCTGGACAAATATCTGTAGGAAGCTAACTATTTTGATAAACTGCTTGAGCAACAAAGATAATAATACATACTGGAAAACACTGTTTTTAATCATAGGGAGTTGTGCCAGTATTCAGGACCACAACTGTACATCTGTAGTCAAATTATTGATATTTGATACATGTTTTAACGTTTTTCTTCTTAGAGAACCTTTATAATCTGAATATAATTGTCTGAAGACCGCAATCATATACTTCAATATAGATAGTTAATGACATTGTTTATGCAATTTGATAATTATGATCAACTTTGTTTTAATTTTAGGCAAGCGTTGAATACCGGAATATTATGCCAATGGAGTAAATGAGCTAATGAAACTAATTTATTGTTAATACTATTAATGCAATATTTGATGTGTTTGATGTGTTATAATATTTCTAGGTCACCCACATAGTAGGTCACTGACATACTAATATTGTAATATTTTTTTAACCACGGAATTTTTATAATCAATGTTACATTTTAACTTTGCAAAATATTATTACTTATTATTATTATATTATTCACGATGTCTTGTTTGCTTGTTTGCTCATGATAATATTAAGATTGCTTACAGGACTGGTTGTGTACATTGGGTGGCTTGCATTAATTAGTCCACATTATGCAAATGGAAGCCCCCGGGAGTCCAGTAGTTATCATAATACTACAATCCCGGTGTTTAACAAAACGTAGCTATTGTGGGTAATAATTATGATTAGCATTGTTTTAATTTTTTATAAGCGTTAAATCCTACGGTGGCGAATTGTTTTTGTGTAAAACATTACACAATTATACTGAGCTTATTAACATCTAGAAATCAGATTTGTATAAGCTTAATTCAGGGATACCACAGGGCCATTTAACCAAAACAAAATAAATAAATAAATATAAAACAATAATAATAATAATAATAATAATAATTATAATAATAATAATAATAATAATAATAATAAGAAGAAGAAGAATAAGAATAAGAATAAGAATAATAATACAAAAGTGGATACTGAATATTACAATTCAGGAGCTTAAGAGAACATACAACACTTTAACCCTTTTAATCCTATGGAGTGATTGAAAGAAACATACCCGGTCAGCTTATAAAAGGGCTTAAGCAATCAAAGGGTTATAAACTAACTCAATTAACTCTTTTTAAAACTGTAGCCAACTCTACCTAGATGTGTGTGAATTTGTATTTTGTTTTTGTGTGTTCATTGTGTTATGTTATGTTTTCCCTATTCGGGCTCTGTCTTGAGTCGCCCCCCCCCCCCCAAACAAAATAACATAAACAAATAAACAAATAAAAAATAAAAATAAAAAAATAAAAAGTGGGGATTGGACCTGAGTATATACATACATACAACTTTACCAATCCTATTACATCTGAACAATAAGACGTTGAACTCTGTGTTTATCAAGCCGCTCGAAACCCAACTGGTACAATTGATAAGATAATATATCAACAGGGAAGAGAACTTCAGCTGAGATTTTTGGGTTAGGGCACAATTCTCTGTCTAGCTTCTAGACTATAAAGCATTTGTTAGACTATAGCCAGTATCACACCGGCTATTTTAGCTGTTGATTTTCCTAGTTACACAATTCAAGTAATAGTAGGTTATAGTTCTGTCCATTTGCTAATATCTTTTGCATCCATACATGAGGTATAAAAAGGAATTAACATATTTGTTTTATATATTATAGACATATTAGACAATATATATTATTCTAAACATAAATTATTCTATGGAGGTATGTCAGATTCACAATGGTTATTGAATTTCGATTATTTATATTTCAGCACACTATCCCACATGGTAAGCAACCGATGCATACCATGGTTGCTAAAGGTCCTTACTAATGTAAACCTAAATCGTTTAGTATTAGACAGAATGGAAAGACAATTACGAAATGAAATTGAAGGGCTTAAAGTGTAACATTTAAAACATTATGCATTCTTAGCACAATTAGAGATAAGCAATGGCTGTTTCCAACATCAACAAAATTAATGCTTTCAGTAAATCACGATTAATTATGTCAATATATTATGGCTATCATTAGACGTTTTTCATCAATGAAAGTGAAATAGTTACCTGAGGTAGAATTTATCATTCCGATTCTGTATAAGTGCCTTCTAAAGGTGACTAATATTTGTCATTGTTTGTCTCAACAAAATCATACCGACACAATCGTCTACTGAAGGGGCTAGAGGCATGTATGTGAACAATATGTTCTGGTAAAGTAAGCAAAGAATATACACTGCAAAATATATCTGTAAATTGAACAGTATAATTCGTCGAAATACCCCATTTGGAGAGACAGAACTCAGCATTGTGATTTCCTACATGTATTTTACCTACATGTATTTCCTACATGTATTTCCTACATGTATTTCCTACATGTATTTCCTACATGTATTTGACCTACATGTATTTCCTACATGTATTTGACCTACATGTATTTCCTACATGTATTTCCTACATGTATTTGACCTACATGTATATCCTACATGTATTTGACCTACATGTATTTCCTACATGTATTTCCTACATGTATTTGACCTACATGTATTTCCTACATGTATTTCCTACATGTATTTCCTACATATATTTGACCTACATGTATTTCCTACATGTATTTGACCTACATGTATTTGACCTTTAACATTGTGATGAAGCAAGATAACGACTACCGTCGTGATAATGGAGGTTCATGAAATATTGTAATAATTGAATTTTTCATTGTACTAACTTACAATAGCCCGTGACATATATTATCATAGGATATTTCTACAGTGCACTACATCATATTCAATTTATTAATCCCTCTTCTATGATAAGTTCTTTCTATGCTGAAACATTTCAAACATCCAGCTGTAGTGGATACAATATCCTGATATATGCATTTATGTTTTTTCTATGTGTAAGAGACAAAAGGCAAAGCTGCCTGTAACAAATGTCTCCGCCAAAGTTGAAAGAGTGATAGAGAACCAAATTCAAGGTACGTTAGAGTAAAAATGTCTGGACACACGGAGCTTAAAGCAATTTAAGTCATAGACTGAGGGAGAGATAGCTTGAGGGATTTAATTCCAGAGCATACTTGTTCAGTAGAAGACTGGTAAAATCGGTCCACTCATGGGTTAGAGAGCTTGACATAATAGGGGTGGAAGTGTGTTGAAAGGCAGGTGCCTCCCACACTCCGCAAGGGAGGAGGTATACGCTGAGAAAGCTCTGAAAAACACTGATTATTGTAATAGCGATAGAAGAGCGAGATAGATGCAACATAGCAGCGTATAGAGAGAGATTGTAGAGAATTAGTAAGGGAAGACAGTTGATGAGGCGAAATGCTTTTGACTACCTTTTCGAAAAGTGCGTTATGGGTGGATCCTCCCAACATATGCAAACAATTCTCCATACATGGCCGCCCTGTGCTACTGTACAAAACAATAAGTTGTGAGAGGGTAAAGAAACCCACGGAGGCGGTTGAGCACATCTAACTTTTTGGGAAGCTTTATTAGCAAAAGTGGTAGTATGATTCTTCTAAGAAAGGTCGGGAGAAAAATAAACACCAAGAATTGTTATGCAAGATGAAGGGCTGATGTGTGTATTGTTGAAGAGTATAGGATAGTCGTGTGGAAGATTTTGACGGCTAGATCGGTGGAGAAATTGGGGTTTGAAAACATTGAAAGTAGCATAATTTTCTCTGCCCCAATCAGCAATAGTTGACAGATCGGAAGCTAGGTAGGTTATGGCCTCATCACGTGAGTTTTGGCGTAGTTCCGTGGTGGGTCGTTGTGAAAACCTAGTTAAAGGGAGGCAGACCGTTTTTCTGGACCCCCTTCTCCCTAATGTTTCGCGCCACTAGTTTTGAGATTATAAGATTATAATCGCCCATTAGTTTGGCGATTTTAACACCTTTCGCCCCATTCCGTTGTCAATTTTAAGACCTTTCGTGCCATTTAGGATTCAATTATTTACTGGCGAGCGATAGCGAGCCTGCAATTTTAAGAGGAACCGGCCTTCGGCCGAGAATTTTTTCTACCGAAAAATTTACAAATTTATCTTGAAAGGGGGTCTAGGGGGTGTTTTTCTAAGCTTGATGGAGGTCTAGGGAAGAAACTGAAAACATATGAATAAATTAATTAATAGACCAAACAAACGGTCAGTCTCCCCTTAATGTAAGATAGAGTCATCAGCATATGAGTGGATAGGACTAGAGGTAGAGTTGAGAAGATCATTAATGAATATTAGCAAGATAGAACCCATAGGAACACTGGGGTTGATAGGTTATGGAAGTGATCGATGTCCATTCACAATCGCAGCTATGTTACGGCTAGAAAGGAAATGAGAGATAAATGCTCCCATGGAGGGACAGAAACCAAAGGAGGGTAGTTAGAAATTAGAGATTTGTACCGGACTCTATCGAAGGCCTTTGATATGTCTAGCACAATAGAAAAGGTCATATCGAAATCCTGAAAAGATAATGACGAAGAGTTAGCAAGATAAGAGGCAAATGCCTTAGACATTTTAAATTAGGAATAGGTAAACAACACTTTAGAGATGCAAGAAATGAGAGCAATTGGGCGATAGTTGGAGGGTTAAGAACGGTCACCCTTCTTTGGGAAAGGTTGAATGAGAGCAAACTTCAAGCAGGAGTAGATGTTAGAGGAGAGACAGAAGAGTTTGCCTAGACAGGGAGATGCCACGGAAGAATAGCTATTGAGTATTACAGGAAGAACACCATCTGATCCGTACGCCTTCTTAGTATTTATAAGCCCAGGTAGGACGGAAAGTGAATCCTTAGGATATAATATACAGGCATATATATATATATATATATATATATATATATATATATATATATATATATATGTTGGTAAAGCCAGGTAATACATTTTCTTTAATACATACGAGGTTGAAAGAAATGGCAATTTCTGCGTTGGAAATTTTACTATTCAAAGTTTCCAGGTCTCTGATGAGTCTTCGCTGGGTGGCAGGAAGTAGATGAAGGAGATGAGCAAAATTCATGGTGGTACAGGGTTACATTAAAGTACATGAAGATACAGGATATACGACGCATTTCACTGGACAACCAGCATTATCAAGTAAGGAAGGAATGATATAAAAGGTAAACAGGAAGGGTATATATAGAGGGTTGAGGATCAGAGGACGCGAAAATCAGGGGGCAAAAGTCTGCTATTGGTGGAGGGGTATTCTAGGAGAGAGAAAGGGAGAACCGCTTCACGCATGCGCACTGGATGCGGGATGGTGGTCGGTTGGTGGGGTCGAAGCTGATTGGCTGCGTGTCGAGGGGCGTGGCCTAAGTTGTGTGGCGCCTGCGGAAGACGAAGCTGAAGGAGGTAGCGCGGGGGGCTGCGTCAAGGGCACCGGGGGGGCAAGGGGGGGTGTTAGGTCCTGTAGGAAAGTGCCTTTTGGCAGAAGGAAGGATCTGAAGGTCCAGAGTTTGGTTGTTGATGTTGGGATGTAAGGCTTGGATATATAAAGCTTCGAGTATAGGTAATCTCCTTGGGTCACTTTCTTTATCGAGTATGGTGGTGTGTTTCTCTAACTCGTTGCGTGTGAGGTGAGGGTGGTTAGGGGTGAGATAGTGGTCTTTGATGGCTCCAGCCTGAAGGTGAAGAGTTAACCGACGTGAAAGACGAGTCTGCGTCATACCAATATAGGAATGAGGTCCACAGTCCTCATAATTACAGGTATGTTGGTAAATGACGTGATCGTCGGTCATCGGGCTCTTTATCTTGGTGGAGGCTGGTTTGTTGCGGAGAACGAGGTTGGAGGTCTTGGGGGATTTGTAATAAATTATTAATTTGATTTTGTTTTCCGGGTTGGTTGGGTGGACATGCTTGGAGATTATTTCTTTTAAGACGGCCTCGTCATTTTTGTGTTCAGAGGACATGTAATTGCGGTAGAAGATCTTAATTTCATTGGGGGGGTCAATGTTGGGAGGGCTTTGGGTGTACCATTTTTCACGATGGTGGTTGATGGTGTTGGAGATGTCGGAGTTGGAGTATCCGTTATTTACTAAAACTTGGGATAGTCTTTCTAGTTCCTGGTGGGTGTCGGCCCAGGTAGAGCAGTGCGTGAGGGCTCTCCTAACATAGGCGGAGATGGAGGATAGAAGATAACGGCGGGGGCATTCACTATCGCCGTTGAGGCATTGTCCTGTGTTAGTTGGTTTAATGTAGACGGTGGTTTTGAACCCATGGTCGTTCAGAGCTATGAGGATGTCGAGGAAGGGGAGTTGTCCATTGTTAGATTTTTCAAAGGTGAAGTTAAGTCCGGAGGAGGTCATGAAGCGACGCTGGAGTTCCTGTAGTTCGTGGAGGTCCTTGATTTGCACGAAGATGTCATCCACGTATCTACAGTAGACGGCGGGTCGTTGGGCAGCTAGGAGCTCTTCCTCGATGGTACCCATGAAAAAGTTCGCAAAAAGAACTCCTAGGGGGCTGCCCATCGCTTATTCCTTACTTGATAATGCTGGTTGTCCAGTGAAACTCAGCGAAAACTCATTAGAGACCTGGAAACTTTGAATAGTAAAATTTCCAACGCAGAAATTGCCATTTCTTTCAACCTCGTATGTATTAAAGAATATATATATATATATATATATATATATATATATATATATATATATATAAACTGTATATATATATAGCCACTCTAGATCTCAAGATCATTAGTTTTCACCATATAATTTTCAAATCATTGCATAATTTAACAGTCAATACGAGGCATTATTGGGTGAAGAACTTCTTATTAAGAAATTAAACCATGCATTAAACATTTCCAGTCATTGATTTGATGCTTTTGGTGCTTCATTCATATTATATTTTGTTATTATTTTATATTCATGTTGGGGTAACTGAATTTTATGAACCGTATGTCGCATGTATACAGTATATTCAGTTTGCGTCATTCTGGTGTTAGGGTTGGAGGTACTTGGTAAGCTGTCATATACCCTTTGTTATTGTAGATTGGGGTGTGTTTAGCTGTCATATACCCTTTGTTATTGTAGGTCGGAGTGTGTTTAGCTGTCATATACCCTTTGTTATTGTAGGTCGGGGTGTGTTTAGCTGTCATATACCCTTTGTTATTGTAGGTCGGGGTGTGTTTAGCTGTCATATACCCTTTGTTATTGTAGGTCGGGGTGTGTTTAGCTGTCATATACCCTTTGTTATTGTAGGTCGGGGTGTGTTTAGCTGTCATATACCCTTTGTTATTGTAGGTCGGAGTGTGTTAGCTGTCATATACCCTTTGTTATTGTAGGTCGGGGTGTGTTTAGCTGTCATATACCCTTTGTTATTGTAGGTCGGGGTGTGTTTAGCTGTCATATACCCTTTGTTATTGTAGGTCGGAGTGAGTTTAGCTGTCATATACCCTTTGTTATTGTAGGTCGGAGTGTGTTTAGCTGTCATATACTCTTTGTTATTGTAGGTCGGGGTGTGTTTAGCTGTCATATACCCTTTGTTATTGTAGGTCGGGGTGTGTTTAGCTGTCATATACCCTTTGTTATTGTAGGTCGGGGTGTGTTTAGCTGTCATATACCCTTTGTTATTGTAGGTCGGGGTGTGTTTAGCTGTCATATACCCTTTGTTATTGTAGGTCGGGGTGTGTTTAGCTGTCATATACCCTTTGTTATTGTAGGTCGGGGTGTGTTTAGCTGTCATATACCCTTTGTTATTGTAGGTCGGGGTGTGTTTAGCTGTCATATACCCTTTGTTATTGTAGGTCGGGGTGTGTTTAGCTGTCATATACCCTTTGTTATTGTAGGGCGAGAGGGGTTTAGCTGTCATATACCCTTTGTTATTGTAGGGCGGGGTGTGTTTAGCTGTCATATACCCTTTGTTATTGTAGGTCGGGGTGTGTTTAGCTGTCATATACCCTTTGTTATTGTAGGTCGGGGTGTGTTTAGCTGTCATATACCCTTTGTTATTGTAGGTCGGGGTGTGTTTAGCTTTGCCATTTTTACTTTGACGTGCTTATCTTTTCTTATAATTTATGCAAGAGGGTTGATAACTTATTTTATTATTTATTATTGGATCCATATTACGATGCAAATTGTACAACTATTTTCATTTACATTTTGGATTATGATGTTCGCGAGAAGATGGCCGCTAGTGCAGACCGAAAAAATCGTGAATACAGATGGTGTTTCATGGAGTTACTTCTCTTATTTTCCTACTTATATATATATATATATATATATATATATATATATATATACATACTGCATACTAGTCATACATTAATAACTTAACCAGAAACCGATGGAGTCATGTCTGTTCTATTTAATAAGACTAATGTATTATAATGAAGCCCCAGGAGTCTCCTACCAAATTATACCCCAGACTAATGGTAGGAAAATGTTTAATATTATGTTATTGTTGCCTGTAATGATGTAGCCTTACTAAAGCCTCCCCCCCCCTATCTCTCTCTCTCTCTCTCTCTCTCTCTCTCTCTCTCTCTCTCTCTCTCTATCTATCTATCTCTTTTTTCTCTCACCCTTGCTCTCTCTCCAATTACACATTAAAAAAATACGATTAAAACAAAATATATTAACATTAACCAAATTGTCAGTGTTAATCTGAACTGACATAGAAGAAGATGTACTGAAACCAGTTACCGGTAGTCCCTATAAGCTTCAAGGTATATAGAATAAGTTATTATATATAACATGCAACATTAACCAAATTTTCAGTGTTAATCTGAAATGACATAGAAGAAGATGTACTGAAGCCAGTTACCGGTAGTCCCTATAAGCTTCAAGGTATATATAATAAGTTAGTATATATAACATGCAACATATCATGGCTATCGTGGACTGAAAGAGATGTCATTTATATTGCAAAAGGGGTTTCATACATTGCTTTTAACATATACGAGGAATAGACGGTTTCATTAATATTATATTCATTTCTAGCTCTGCTCCCCTTCTGGATTACACTTTATAGTTCATATGTGTTTCTGCCTCCTCGCACCCTCTTCATCTGGTTAATTTTGTAGTCACACACACACACACACACACACACACACACACACACACACACACACACACACACACACACACAAACACACACACACACACAGAGCTTTCCCAGTGTATACCACCTCCTTTACGTAGGGCACGTGGTACCCGTCTTGCAACACAATCCCACCCCTACTCTGTGCAACTCTCCAACCCAAGAGTGAAACGTTACTCTCAGACTTTCTTCTATTCAACAGCTGAGCTCTGGAACTCTCTCCCAGAATCAGTCTTTCCCTCTTCCTATGACTTAAATTGCTTCAAACTCCGTGTGTCCAGGCATTTTGGCTGGAACGTCGTTTGATTTTGGCCCTGTCACTCTTTCAACTATGGGGGAGGCACTCGCTATAGGCAGTTCTGCCTTTTGCCTCCCTCACTCACATAGAAACAAATTAATAAATACACACATACATACATAAATATATAAATAAAAAAAAAAATATATATATATATATATATATATATATATATATATACATCCCTTAATATTTTATTTGTTTATACCAAATTGAAAAAGGCAACCTTTATATGTCTTTGCGTCATATGAATGCCATGTTTTCATAATTAACAACAAATTCGTTATGACATGTTCGTAAAAGCTGTGTAATCAAGCTGAGGACATGGCAATTTACCGGCAGTTGGAAAACCTCAGACAATAGTTAGCAAAATTTCACAGCTCTCTGGTTTTTCATTAGTGAGGCTCAACTGTCGCCCCTCTCCCTGCTACCGTTATTTATTCACTCACTGCCCAATAAATCCTACAATCTCCTCGTTGTCTCTCCCTAACACACTCACTCACACTCTCTCTGTCTCTTGCTATATATATATATATATATATATATATATATATATATACATATATATATAATGTTACGGCCTCAAGGTTGCTGTAACCGAGTTCAGGTACATCCGTTATACTATGTTTAAGTTGTCCGCTAAACCATAACAGAACAGTAATTTAGTTTGGAAGGAATGGTGCCACTATTCATGACTTATTGATATGTGTCACCACACTATTATTTGAGTCTAGCGCCATGTGAAGTCCCAAGACTCTTATACTGTGATATCACGGGATATGATATCAGGCATTTTATTATTGACAAATGTACAAATTTAGCTTTCTGTAAAAACAAAAATATACTGTATATATGCTGGCCAGCGGTACACATGGATGGTGGTAAACGTCTTAAAACAGTAGGCTGAATGAGGCCTAATGGATACAAGCCGAAGAGAGAGGGAGAGCAAAGAAAAGAAGCGAGGTGGGCTCCCTTAATGAACGTAGACAACCCTCTACAATATCTCTTTGTCAAAGGTTTTATGATAAATGCTGTAACAGAGGAAACTTGCTTAATATCAACAGCATGATAACAATCTATCCACAATACTTCAGATGAATGGAAAGTCGGGAACGTTGAATAAATATAAAAGTTAAAGAGTAACCAGCAGAAAACTAAGCTATTCAGTTGTATTTACTTCCTAGATTAACATATAACATATGTTCACGTTAGTGAGTTTGCTGAAACTTATTTATTTATAATTATTATATAATCGGGTGGTGGTGGATGGGATATAATTCCAAATGAAGCCACCATTTTTAAGCTCCTCGGTGGTCTAGTGGTTTAGGTACTGGAGTGCTGCACTACTGGCCTGGATTCGAACCCTGGCAGGGGCATGACACAAAATATTAATATAATATCAATTGGGCAACAAGGAAAGAACAAAGTTAACACTGACGCTATTTTCGGCAATTATACTAAGGTAAAAACAGTAATATGTAAGTTTATATTGTTATCGAAGTCAAGCTTGAAGATACAGTATTTTGTGTGGCTGAATCTCTTAGAATTTAACTCTGAAGCTACCACACTGAGACCAACTAAAACAAATGTGGGAAAATAGCATTGGGAAGCATTCGGCTTACATATTTTAACCCAATGATAGGTCATATTTGATATCTATGTTCCTTCAAACAAACTTTATAAGATGTGGTAAGAGTTAATAACTGATTTCGCATAATAATAATAATAATAATAATAATAATAATAATAATAATGATAATGATAATAATAACATAGGTTTACACTTATACTCCGTACAAACAATTATTGTGTGTTTGAAATGTAGTTAAAATGTGCAAAATTAGGTGAACAAGAAAACCTTGTCCCGGTGATTATGAACAGCGCCACGATCATGGCAATACCTCTCCTATCAACAATGCCATAATGTACGAAATTAATTGAACAAATATATTATGTGTATTATTATTTTGCATTCAATGTGATTATGATTATCGCCACAATCGTGGTAATAAGTCTCCTACTAACACAGCCAGTTTCGTGGCTTTTTGGAGTATGAGGGTTAATGTTTTAGTTCTATACATGTTTGATACACTTCCAAAATACTATAGAGAGTCAACTGTCGGCAACTATAGTTCTAAAACTTCCATTAGCCTTTTCAAACAAATTAACATATACACGCCATATACAACACCCTGATTCTTTCCCTCGAGTTATATATAGGTAACCGCGGCCACCTCTTTGCATACAGAAAGGACGATTTGCATGAGACACGATTACATTTCGGGCGATATTAGATTTTGCCTAACCCTCTCAGGAAAAAGAAGCTATTCTAAATTCTGATAACGACTAGCACAAGATGGTTTTAACCAGAATATAGTAAAGAAACGTGTCATGATATGCTAAAAGGGTTAATGCTATCCAGAATAATACAAACACAAAAAACAAATGCATCATGTAACTGACATAAACATATACAACTAATGTAGAATTTCGCATATGATTATTATTTCTCTTTGAAGGCGACTTTGATGCCGCTTTAGCTTGATGTATTCATATAATTCACTTTATCTATCTACATGTTTTATCTCTCTCTCTCTCTCTCTCTCTCTCTCTATATATATATATATATATATATATATATATATATATGAATCTGTCTATTGATATACGGTAGTGTATCTCTCTTAATGAATCTGCCTATATTTTTGTACTGTACCCATTATTCTTCTACTCAACAAGTAAACCCTCTACCTCATTCTATCTGTCCTTCATCCTACGATATAGAAATGTTTTATACTCCATGTGTTCAGTCATTCTGACTCCACCGTACCTTGAATTTGGCTATATGTCAATCTTTGCATTTGAAGGAACACTCATTACAGGCAGCTTTGCCTTTTGCCTCCTTACATATAGACATTTTTGGCCAACATATTTATTTCGAGTTACCAATGGAATGAATAATTCAGCGTAGGAAGGAGTTAATTACCTAAGAAGGAAACAACAAGCTCCATTTCAGCAATTTTCAAAAAATGATTCTGTCTATACTATATTGGCAATATGTTGGTAACAACTATCGTGAATTTAAATAACTGACGGAGAACTCAATCCCTTAGCAACAAATGTATCGAATTATATTGGAAGAATATGTAACTACAATATATATGTATCATATTATTGCCAAGGTTTCATTATGAAGTACACGTTATGAAGTACACATTATGAAGTACACATTATGAAGTACACATTTCGCCACAAAATCTCGGTAATAGCTAAGTGATGAAAATGGGGACATAGAAAGTTACCGTCAGCTGGACACATTTAGATTATGGACTGAAGATGATTTCAAGTAAATAGTTTATTATAAATTGATAATTAAGTAGTCATCAGAACTATCGAAATATTATTACCGGTAGATGAGATATTGTGGATAAGCCATACTCATATGACGGTTATAATGGTTAAGATACGACCGTTACAACTGTCAGGAGCCCACCCAAGGAGTGACAACAAGACTAATGTGAACAGATGACATTATATACCTTGAAGAAAGTGTGTGTGTGTGTGTGGGGGGGGGGGGGGGGGGGTTGTAAGGGACTCGCACTGTACAAATCATGGATATACAAAGTGTATGAATGTGGAAGATAAGTGTATTGGGTTTATTGATGGTGATTCACCTTTCTTCCCTTGTGTTATATGGGTTTACTACAATCATTACACCTTTAAATGAGTGGATTGTTATGGACACTTTACTTACCTTGTTCATACCCATAATATCTGAGAGTGCACACCCAACCCCTTTAGAGTGGTGAAGTAAATTTTAATTTGATTTTGACTAACCTTAGATTATCTTGATAAGATTAGGATGTATCTCTAGAGATGAGAGTGATAACACAATAATAATAACCCTCCCATTTGCGTAGATTCCTTCTAAGCAGAATACAAATCGCCTAATGGTATCCATGATGAAAGGTAAAAAAAAAAAAAAAAATCGGTGAGGAGTACACTTTGAAATCTAATGGGCATAACAAGGGTAATTAAAGTATCCATAACAATCTACCCATTCAAAGGTATGCTGATATTCATAAACCCATCTAATACAAGGATAGAAAGGTAAATCCCTAATAATATAGCGTGCACAATGTGTTTACGCACCTTTTTTCAAAATCCTTGTATACCCTTGATTTCTAACAGTGCATAGGAAGTTAAAAGAAAGGCTATTATTGTTTTGGAGAAATGCTTATATAGATTTTAAGGTAAAGTTTAACATCCTCATGAGTTAAGTAGCTATGAATATTTATCTCTAAATTGGCTTTGTAAATTAAATAAGCATGCATGTGTTTGTGCTGGAGGTTGGTATGTAAATAGAATGTGTATAATATGAATACGATTAATTTATTTAGATGGTTATATCAAATTAGAGATAAACAGTGAATTAAAGAAATTAAGAGGAAAGGAGAGAACAATTGTTTCATTTGACATGCACAGATAATAATTAATTTATCAAATATTTAATTACTTGTTAAGCTCATTGTTATGCAAAACATAGTTTAATTTTGTGTTTTATTATTTGTTTATACATATTATTTTTGGTAGTATTACTAATATTTTTATTATGACTTTTTACTAGTATTATTATTATTATTATAATTATTATTAGCTAATAATTATTATTATTACTATCCTTTTGATAGTAGTTATTTCGAATTTGCAATTATACAATAATATGATTTATTGGTCATGCTTTCCTTTGTAATCCTTTGTAAACTTGACATATTTTTTACAAACATAAATCTATAAATCAAAACACCATAGTGAAATATTTGATCTTAAATCTTGATACAAACTCCTTATAGTGAAATATTTGATCTTAAATCTTGATACAAACTCCTTAGTGAAATATTTGACCTTAAATCTTGATGCAAACTCCTTATAGTGAAATATTTGATCTTAAATCTTGATACAAACTCCTTATAGTGAAATATTTGACCTTACATCTTGATACAAACTCCTTATAGTGAAATATTTGACCTTAAATCTTGATACAAACTCCTTATAGTGAAATATTAGATCTTAAATCTTGATACAAACTCCTTATAGTGAAATATTTGATCTTAAATCTTGATACAAACTCCTTATAGTGAAATATTTGACCTTAAATCTTGATACAAACTCCTTAATAGCTGAAGAAAAATTATGATGAATAGTCTAAAACCACGACAAATATATGTGCCCTGAATTAAAATTATAATTGCATTACATGGGCCGAAAATTTAAAACACAAAAGAGCAAGCAGGTAATTTTGGCCCTTCCTAATTAAGAGCGTCCTAACTAGCATAACAATTAGCTTGGTGGTGGCGGTGCTGGTGGTGGTGTTGATGGTGGTGTTGTTGGTGGTGTTGTTGGAGGTGGTGGTGGTGGTGTTGATGGAGGTGATTGTTGTTGTTGATGGTGGCGGTGGTGATTGTTGATGATGTTGATTGTTGGTGGTGGTGGTGTTGCTGGTGGTGGTGGTGTTGCTGGTAGTGGTGGTGTTGTTGGTGGTGAT
Organism: Paralithodes platypus; assembly: GCA_032716605.1. Lineage (NCBI taxonomy): Eukaryota > Metazoa > Arthropoda > Malacostraca > Decapoda > Lithodidae > Paralithodes > Paralithodes platypus. Next base: position 16,341,816 of record CM064497.1, on the reverse strand, counting down.
TGTTGTTGTTGTTGTTGGTGGTGGTGGTGGTGATTGTTTTTGTTTTTGGTGGTGGTGGTGTTGCTGGTGGTGATTGTTGGTGGTGTTGCTGGTGGTGGTAGTGTTGATGATGGTGATTGTTGGTAGTGGTGGTGGTTGTGTTGCTGGTGGTATTGCTAGTGTTTATGATAATTGTTGGTGATATTGCTAGTGGTGGTGGTGATTGTTGTTGTTGTTGTTGGTGGTGGTGGTGTTGCTGGTGGTGGTGGTGTTGATGATGATTATTGTTGGTGGTGGTGGTAGTTGTGTTGATGGTGGTGATTGTTGGTGGTGTTGCTGGTGGTATTGCTGGTGTTGATGGTGGTAATTGTTGATGATGTTGCTAGTGGTGGTGGTGGTGGTGATGGTGATTTTTGGTGGTGTTACTGGTGGTGGTAGTGGTGGTGATTGTAGTGCTTGGTGACTGTTGACAGTGGTGGTGATTGTTGGCGATGGTGCTGGTGAAGGTGGTAGTGGTGGTGGTTGCTGTTGGTGGTGTTTATTTCGTTACCGTAAACATCAATGATTTAGTCATACATTGCCATTTATCCGCTGTATTAAATGAGAATTGTTCAACTGTCAAAAGTAACGTATATTCCCCTTAACTAGAAACGGGACTTAGACATCCCTAAATGGAAAGGGAAAAGGGATGGGATGGATAAAAAACAACTATCTTGGTGTTGCACTGTTCAGTGTGAAAGACAAATTAGTTGCTCAATATATATTGACGTAAATTCAAGACCATCTGCTGAAAAGGTCAGGCCCCAACGCTTGATCCGCACCGAAGAAGTCTATGATTTATTAGATTTGATCGCTCTGGGTCCTCGTGGAACGCCGACTTGAGCTTTTACCGTAACTTCTTTCAATATATAATGCATTCATTATGGCTTTTCATTCAGTATTTCGTGAGTTTTAATAGCAGCTTCAAAATCTCTATGGGATACCTACGGCAATCAACATTATGGTGTATGGAGTTTTCAGAGTCTGTCAAGTGCGGTGGCAAAATATTTTTCCATGTGAATTCAGTAAACGAGAGACATGCTTAAGGGACTTCACTGTTCACGAATTAGGTGGACAATCTACTGCCGGACAGACGGAAAAACAGTTGTGGAGAATCTGTCAGTAATATCTGGATCCCTGACCTTGAGTTTATAAATGTCATTACCAAAGCTTAGTCCCTAGAAATGTAAATACTGGCGCTTGAGGTGCTGCATGAGAAGTTGGACTGACTAGGCCTTAATATATCTTGGACAAAAGTTCAAAACATATGTTGATTTGAAGCTTGCAGTGAGGTCTAGAACAGACTGACATATCTTGGAAGTTGCCAGAAAAAGTGTTAGTGTGCATCCGCCTTTAACCTCGTATACATAAGGGACGCGAAGAACTATCCCCCCCCCCCCTCCCACTCAATAATAAACAGCGGGAGTTATATCTAAGATGAGGTATCTTAGAAATAACTCCTGCTGTTTATTATTGAGGGGGAGGGGGGAGGGGGGGGGGGATAGTTCTTCGCTTGCTTCGCCCCAATAGTTTGGACATTATAAGAAGTTTCATTAGCTTGGTGGATATAAAATCTTTCGCACCATTCAGGTGTCAATCTTTTCCTGGTGAGCTATATCGAACTTGCAATTTAGGAGAAACCGGCCGTCGGTGGGGACAACTTTCCACCGAAAATGTACACATTTAGAATGAAGGAGGTCTTGGGGCGGCTTTATCTTAAAAGGGGTCTGGGAGGGCGAAGAACAATATTTTCCCCCAAAACAACAAACAGTGGGAGTCATTTTTCCCGCGTGCCGTATTTACATAATCACCAAGAAGAATGTAAATAAGGTGTGCTGAGCTGGTGCAAGGGTCGGGCCAGGGAGTCACACACGAACTAGGGAGTTTTTCGGTCGGCAATTATTTTTTTTAGTCTGTCCATTTCTTGCGGTGACTCTTTTGAATCGGTACTGGGAATCTGGCTGATGGTCTATTTTTTAGGTAGTCGAATTTTTATGGACGTCAATTAAGAATGTTTTTGGAATTAAATGGACGAAAACAAAAATGGTTTGTAGGACATCGCCTTAAGAGGGCAGTGGCGAGGGAGGGAGGGAGGGGGGGGGAGAAGGAGGAGGAATAAGGGTTGGAGATTTAAGGGATGAAGTGGGGGTAGATTTGAAGGAGGAAGAGGAGGAATTGGGGGAGATTTGAGGGAGAAAACGGAGAAAGAGGAGAAGGGAGAAAATTTGTGGGAGGAAAAAAGAGTAAATATGTTCGAAGGAAGGAAAGAAAGTAATGGGGTGTTTGAGGAAAGGTTGGATTGATGGACATAGGAGGCAGAGAAGAAGGGAACAGATAAATGGGGTGCTTGTAAAAGATGGTTGACATAATTATGTAATAAGGTAGGTTGAGATGGGTAACTAACCCTTTGAGTACCAGCGACGTGTGTTATATTTTATTATAGCTATATCTAGACGATATTATGCAGCTTAGGAATGATCTGTGGTAGTTGAAAGGGTTGGTTGATATAGTTTGAAGTCATATTATTGTTAGAGGTCCTTCCTACGCTTAATAAAATCGTATAATAGTTACCAGAATAGGATGAAAAAGACGTCACTGGTACTGTACGGGTTAAGGAACAAGGAAGGGGAATACAATAGTTAGGTAACAGAGGACATAATGTTGTTGGACGTAGGGGGCAAGGAACAAAGGATACGAAAACAAAGGGGTGCTTGAAAGAAAATGGTTAGTAAGGGAAGGAGGAAATAAGAGTAAGAATAAGAGAAAAGGAGAGAAAGATACGAATACATTAGGATGTTTGTTAAATAATGGTTGATAGATATGAGAATCAGAAAATGAGAACACGACATTTAATGGGGTGATTGAAGATTTTTTTTTAATATAAGAAGTAAATGAGAGAAGAGAAAACGAAGGAAAGAAAATAAGAGAATGTTTGAAACAAAAACAAAATATTAATGGAATGTCAGAAAAAGAGGGTGAGAAAATATTGGGGATTTGAAAATATTATTGATAAAGGAAGGAAGAAGCAAGAATAAGTAAGTGAACAAAAAGGGAAGCAAATTATAAATCACATGAATAAAAGTTTGTTAATAATAATACGAGGCAGAAAAGGAGGGTGCAAAAATATATGTGAGGCTTGAAGGAAATGTTTGAAAAATAAAGGAGAATAGAAAAGTATTAAGACGTAAGGGTAAGTAAGAGAAAAGGCAGTAAATATTATGTTCCTTCCAACAACCAACCATACTCCTAAAATCGATTAATGAAATTTATAAACACATGTGGCAGTCCGTGGATTCGAACCCAGGATGCTCACACCGAAAATCAACACCTTATACATCGCACCACGAAGACAAATAAAGTCATGATGGACACAAAAATAATTGACGGATATATACGAGGCAAACATGGAAGGGCACACCAATCAAGAGGGTGCTTAATGGGAGGTCGTTGGTTTTCTGGTTCCCCTTCTTCCTCATGTTTAGCCCCATTAGTTTTCAAATTTTGAGATGTTCGGTCCATTAGTTTGGCGATTTTAAGACGTTTTGCCACATTTCTTTGTCAATATTTAGATTTTTCGTGTCATTTGGGTGTCATTTTTTTTCCTGGCGACCGATAGCAAGCCTGTAAATAAGGAGGGACCAGTCTTCGACCAGGAACACTTTCTACCAACAAATTTACAAATATATGTCGAAGGGGGATCTTGGGGATTTTGTTAAAAGTTTGATGGAGGCCTAGGGAGGAAACTAAAAACAAAATAAACTAAAATGAATAAATAGAAAAATAGACCAACAAATAAACACTTCCCCCTTAATTAACACGACTGCTAAAGATAGGAGTAAATAAGCTTAAAACAATTAAAAGTGAATACAAACAAATATTTGATGCTACGATAGAAGGTATTGTTGATTAATGTAGGAAGGAAATATAGCAAGGATGACACGCAAGGAGAAAATAATATCGTCTGGTAAAGTAAGGTGCTTGAGGAATACCTGTTCACCTAAGATACAGGTAACGTTAAGGCTATATAATATTCAAGGATAGAACAGGTTGATAAATACTAGGAGATGTTAGGGAAGGATGGTTTGATTAAGAAGAATAGATAGCACAATACAATCGAACTGGAAATATCAAGGAACATAATAGCTTGAGGAGAATACGGTATGTAAATGGTAAATGAGGACGAACAGGAGAAGGAAACGTAAGGTGTAACAATGGTTAACGTGGAAGACGCAAACAAATACAATCGGGCTAAAGAGAAGGACAAATTATACTTGACTTAGTTAAAATATAGTTGATGAAGATAGTACGAAGGAAAGGAAGATATACTAAGAGGAATAAGAAAAAGGAACAGAAGGGAATTTGAAGACAAATTGGTAGATGAATGAGACATGCAGGAAAGGAATATCTACGAAATAGATAAAGAGAAATAAAGATTATTAAGACTTTGAGGGAGAATAAAGAATAGGACACGAAAGAGTGGTGATAAAGGAAGACGATTGACGACATAATGATTGATGAAGGAGAATAGATAAATATTAACCCTATCAGTATGAAGTAAGGTGATAAATGAGGCGTGATAGCTAAATGAGGTGCTAGAAGAACGTGTGTTTTTATGAAGTTAGAGGAAAGGAAGGCAAGATACGTCGGCAGGGTGGAAAAGGGCGAGACAAGAAAGGTGATTGAGGGAAGACTGATGTGTGATAGAGGAGACAGACGGACGATAGGATACAAGACACACAGGCAGCCAGGGCAAACATACAGAAAGGCAGTACAAAAGTATAATATTGGCGGAGGATTGAGGGAAGGGAAAATATGATAAATGGAGGGATACTGAAGGACAAGTAGAGGAATAACGAAGGATAAATAAGGTGCTAAAGGAAAAATGAAAAATATGTAAAGTGTAGAGGAATAATGACAACAAATAAAGTGTTAGAAGAAAGATGGAAAAAATTATAAGGTGCTAGAGGAATAATGACATAAAATAGGGTGTTAGAGGAATGACGGAAAACAAATATGGTGCTAGAGGAATAATGAAGAATAATTATATCGAAAGATATTATAATATAAGGTTATAGAGGAATATATGTTATTATCAAGATAGGAGGAGAGAGAGGAAGATATGGGAGGAAGAAAAAGAGAGTGAGGATAGAAAGGCGATTGAGGGAAGACTTGGTGATGGAGGAGACAGACAGAGAGGACAAGGTTATAGTGGAGGAGGATAGAGGGAAGGGAAAATGAGACAATGAAAAGAGAAATAGGATAAATGGAGGGAAAATAGGATATAAGGATGGAACAGGATAATTGGAGGGCAGTAGAATAATTGGAGGAAAATTAGATAAATGGAGGGATAATAGGATACATGGAAGGGAAAAGGCGACAAATGGAAGGGAAAAGAGGAAAAAGGACGGCTGTTTTGGCTGCGGCCGCGTCAGTTGCGTGGCCGTTACGGAGCGTGGCCGTTAAGACATGAAGCCGTAAGGAGGAGGGATCTAAAGTTAAGGGCAGGAAAGAAGCATGATAGGAAAGAAACACGGACAAGTTTGGAAAGGTGAGGAGTCCAGGCAAACAAGTCCACGGAAGTTTAACCCTGTTTGGTCCGAGGGGGTCTTTTTGGTCTCTCCGGCTTCATTCCGGGTTTTAAGACGATTAACCCCATTAGTTTGGTGATACTAAGAAGCCTTTTTTCAGATGAAGGGGGTCTTGGAAGGCATTATATTTTAGCCAAAGAGCAAACTAAAAATTGAAAATCTAAAAAAAACACTCCTAACCCTAAATAATACATCAAACAGAGCACTATATTACGTAAACAAACTAGACTGTAACGAAACTGGCACGCATAAGCACCATAGATAGATAGATAGATAGAATATTTGGAACAACTTTCTTCAGCTTTCTTTTTAACACATTAATGATCCACATTATGCATATAACTACATGTAATATATACCAAATTAGTATAACTTTCTAAAGTGTGTGCCAGCGTTGTTACAATCTACGTGTGTACAATTTATTGCACACACAATGGTTAATATACTGTCATTATAATATCTTGTTCTCATGTCACCACCATTCCTAAAAAAAATCCACTATATTCGGTTTAATTTCAGCTGACGTAAAGTTAATCACTTAGCAACTGATTTATCGATCCTTAATGGAAGCATTCGAAGCTGTGACGTCTACCAGCGTTGGCAGAATCGCCTCTCGTTGGCCACTAGTGCTCGCCAGGGACATCGAAACGGGCTACAGTTATCAGAGAATGTTGTTCTTTCTTTCCTAGTAATCGCATTGTCACAGACAGTCCAGTGGTGGTCTTTGTTTTCGTCTGTGACAAAGGGTTATATTTTATATCAACAGTAGTGATAATAGTACCAGCGTGTGAATGAGAAAGACTTTCAGAGCGAGGAGGTAGTAAGTGTCTGTATGTACGGGTGCATTCTTGCCTCTCGCTCGCCATTGGACGGCGTGTCTGGCTGTGTCCTGTGACGCCTGCTGTCTTGTGATGTCTCGGCCCGTGATTGGCCGACCATCGCGCCTTTGCGGTCTCCTGTGTAACTTACCTCCTCCATGAGGGTCCCCAGGAGCTGTCCTCGTCAGGACAGGCTTGGCGCGGGTGCTTCTAACATCCCTTTGCATACTCTCTCCCGATCACCACCTTTATCACTGTTTCTCTCACTCGATTCTCTCTTTCCATACTCTAACCTTTATTAACTGCACAACACTCCCCTTGGGTTCTGCATACGGTTTTCATAGCCGGCTCATTGTATTGCATGCGCCGTCCTCAGAGATATTTACATGTACTTAGAATAGGTTTGAGGGTTCTTAGTTAGTATAGGTTAAGAACTTTGTGTGTCTCCATTATTGATTTAGTGTTTCTGCTCTTTTATATAATGCTAGACTGGGATAAGGTAACTGTAGTCGTTGTCTTCGATGTGTGTACGGTTTGCTTATACCTACACAACTTCGACCGGTCATGTGGTAGCCTGGGTTGTCTTTCCTTTGCGAGTGCAGCATTGTGTTGACTGAGGGTTTTGGCCTGTACCAGTTCGACACTTTGCTGCCTCTTTGCTTGTCTTTAGAGGGTCGCCAGGATAGAACCAGATACTTGTGATCTGGATCTATCGAGAGAGCCCCCTAGTCAATTAACGTAACTTAAAGGATGCAGTCTTAAGGACATCGCTAGGCTACGAGCCTGTCTTGCTCAACCCCAGTTCCTTACCTAGAGTATCCCAGCTAGACATTATTAATCGAGTAGACACTTGTTAGTATTTAATATAAGCTCTTTGATATGTGCGCATTATTATTCACAGCATTTATTAGTCTAGGTTGTTGCTGAGCCACACAACCATAGCAGACTGTTTCGTTGATGAGGAAGTACTTCTTTTAGTGTCGAGCATTGCTACCGTTGCGCATTTATAGTATTCTCGTGTCAGTTAACATTATATGTCCTATCTTTTAGTGCATTCGATTTACACGTGTGGTGTCCTGCCTCCTGCCTTTATATAGTTCTAAATCAGTACGAGCATCTTATGAGCATCAGACTTTCTTCAGAAGTTTCCAGGTCTATGCTGTAGGACTATACTTAACTTTCTTTCAGATAGGAGTGAAGAGTTTATCGTTGTATAGAGTAACTGTATTGAAGCATCTTTTTATTGTATTAAATCTTGCAGTGATTTAATTGATCTTTCCATAGATTCCTTTTTATGCATTTTAACGTAACTTGCATCTTGTTTGTTATCAGGCTATACCAGTGCAGGTTAGCCTGAAGTAGAGTACATTTATGCCCAGTTAAGGATACCCCGCTATCGCAGATTAACCCTGAAGGGTATAGGTGTTTTGTTCGCCGGCATATAAGTTCGAGGGTTTGGATCTAGCGTACCGTTGTTGCATAGTGCCCTATTACTAGTCCAATCATTGAGTGCCCTTGTTTTATTCGTAGTCCCGGTCGTAACAAAGCTAATAATATATCTGTCTTATGAATATATTATCAGTATGTTCAGGGATATTTCTCACAATTCTACCGTTATTACAATAATCAATGTTCCTCAGAGCTCTTCCAGTGTACAGTATACCACCCCCTCTTCGTAGAGCACCTAGCACCCGTCTTGCAACACAACCTCACCCTTACTCTGTGCAACTCTCCAACCCAAGAGTGAAACTTTATTCTCAACCCTTCTTCTATTCAACAGCTGAGCTCTGGAACTCTCTCCCAGATTCAGTCTTTCCCTTATCTTATGACTTAAATTGCTTCAAACTCCTTGTGTCTAGGCATTTTGGCTCGAATGTCCCTTGATTTTGGCCCAGTCACGCTTTCAAGTCTGGGAGAGGCACTCGTCACAGGCAGTTCTGCCTTTTGTCTCCTTCAACCACATATAAAAACAAAAACAGCATATGACCTGTGCCCTATGAATATTCTTTCATCTCACTTAACCATTAGGCTACCATAGCGCAGTTGGGAATATGTACATGATTAGATTAGTATCCAGTATTCGAGAATGGATAATAAGTCGTAGGCTTGTGCATAAAACTTTAACTGTCTAGATGGTGTAATGGGTAGTGTTTAAAAAATATGTGTGTGGTAACCCAGGTTCGAATCTCGGTGGATCACATGCTTTCATTAATCTCATTGGAGGTGTTTGGTGTTGAAGTGAAGTTAATAAAAATATATTATTAATGCCAAGATCTAATAGTTAACAATATATTCAACTTTATAATCTTCATAATAACTGAGTAATCTAATTAGAAACTTTACAATTTATCATCAGCTGAAAAAATAAAATAAAATAAAATAAAAACAGACTATGGTTGAGAAGCTGGGCACGTTAGTAGAAGACCAACTTCTGCAACTTTATCTTCCTCCAATGGCGTTATAAATCAGGGGTTAACAATCGATGTAGCGTCCTCCAAGCACCCCCCACTACCTTGACTTTTCCACTTGAACCGAAAGTGATAATACTGATGAAGGAAAAGTTCTACCACTCGTTTTTCAATGACCTACAGTATAGTTGATGTATCGTCCTCCAGACAGGCGCCACCAGAACACCGCCACCAGTTAAACTTTTCCCTTCACAGAGGTGGTAATGTTCATAATTATAGATAATATTCTAAAACACTTCCCACATTATAAGTTGATCCCTAGACGGAACAGATTCTTCAGGCAGGCTCCACCACCAAGTGACCACTGTAATGAAGAGGCAACCCTTTCCCCCATACAAACACACACATACACACAAACCACACATAATACACACGCACATACACAGGCACAAAAACACTCTCTCAATCGCGCTATCCCTCCCTCCCTCTCTCTCTCTCTCCCACACACACAAACATGCACACGTTATAATTCCCATCCACTCTCACATATCCACCCTACATACACTCTGACCAGCCGCTTCATCACAGCCAACACCTACACAGAATCAAACATACAGCCTTAATTGATCGGCCTACATATTTTCTCACTGCCATGCATGCGTAGGTAGTAACACACATCTCTTTGTTCATATGTTTTACAATTTTTATTTGTTCTCCTTCTTATTCTTTTTATTATTATTATGATTATTATTATGATGATGATGATGACGATGATTATGATTATTATTTTTATCATCATCATTATTATTATTATTTATTATTATTATCAACATTTATATTTATTTATATATACTTATTTGTACGTTGTTATTTCTATGTTTTATTAATATATCATTCTTGCTAGCGCAGAAAGACAGTTTTATCTGCTTCGCTCTCCAATTAAATGATGCTTTAAGACACTGGTACCTAAATATGTAATACCTTGGTAAAATACTTGAATTAATGTTCTGCAGATTTTGAATGAAATTATCAAAGGTTGGTATCAGTAGGAATTTTCAGGAATAATATTTTTAGATATTCATGAATATTTCCTTGGTAATTAGACAACAATTTCATTAGATGAGAGATTCAATTTTCCACCGCGACGGAGATGATAATTCGCAAATAATCGACTACAATACAGGGATATTAATTGATTGTTTATATATATATATATACTTAACTAGTATATAGTATATACTGTATATATATTATTAGTTAGTTCCTCCCTGGATCTCTATCAAACTAAAAAAAAGAAAACAAAAAAAAAGAAAACAAAAAGAAAACAGCATTCACAAGATCCCTCTTCAAGATAAATTTGTATTTTTTTTTTCGGTAGACAAATTACAGGCTCACTATCTGTTGCCAGGAATAAAATCGACACCTAAATTGGAGGAAAGGTCTTAATATTGACAACAAATGGGGCGCAAGGGCTTAAAATCGCCAAACTAATGGGGCGAACATCTTCAAATATATCCCCCTTTAATCTGAGTTCAATATTGTTACCCCTAAATAATACGCTTATACAAAGGCCGTGGAACAGTCGTAATCATTAATAAGGATTCACCTATTCCATTATTTGAACCTTTAACCCCTTCTGTACCGGTGCCGTCCTTTTAACGTTATTTTGGCTACTGTTAGACGATTTTATGCAGTTTAAAAGCAATTTCCAGCAATTAACAGGCTTCGAACTATCCCACTTATCCCTTTTTACTACCACAGATCCTTCTTAAATTGCATAGAGTCGTCTAAATATATCTAGCATATAATTAAAAAGACGTCACCAGCACAGAAGGGCTTAAAGCCAAGTTCTGAAGCAGTGTATAGTCTCGTTTGCGTTCGATACGGTTTCATATGGGTGTGGCGTAATTTATGCTCATGGTATGCATGTAGGCGTTATTCTCGATCCTCTACCTGTGCAGTGACAAGCCATAATATGTATACCCTAATTTGGAAGTGTATTGAGCCCAAAGGAGATAACACACTGCTACATAATCAAGCTTTAGGGGTCTCAGCAATGTTATTCAAAATCCTTACTGTTTCTACCTGTTAATCTTGGATAGTTTCATTGAGCAAATGTAAGCTATTCAATGGGCTCGATAAACACCTGGGCCATTTACCACATGAATAAATGACAATGTCCTCTTCTGGAAACCGTAACTAATTAACATCAAGGTGATATCACATGGCCATTATTCAGGAGTCTTACTAGCCAATATCCGATTTTAGCTTACAATTCTTGGATAAAACTTCAACACCCGTCGCACAAGTAGATAATTTTACTCCTTTGTTAAGGTAATAGTTGAAATTTACAATTATCGAACACACATACGGAAAACTGAGAGCAAAATCAGTGAAATGTGTTGGAATGTGAGTGCCAGAATCCGTAAAATACAACAATAAACACACAAAGAACTGCCCGTGTGACGCCGCCCTTAGTAACACGACCCAATGACTGATCTAACTTGACTAATTAAAGTGTGTTGTGTATGTAGAGGAGAGAGAGAGAGAGAGAGAGAGAGAGAGAGAGAGAGAGAGAGAGAGAGAGAGAGAGAGAGTGAGAGAGAGAGAGAGAGAGAGAGAGAGAGAGAGAGAGAGAGAGAGAGAGAGAGAGAGAGAGAGAGCAGTGATAAAGGATTGAGAGGAAGGTAGAGTGCTTCGACCTTTGCCAACAGAAATATAAAGGAAATAAAAATGCCATTGTCTGTGCAGGAACTAATATTAATAGAAATACAGAAACCTTTATAGCAAGAAACGTGTGAATACAGAACAAAATAACATATATATATTACAGAAAAATTATTATTGAATGCTGAAGAAAAAAAATACAAACAATCCAAGTTTTTATTAACATTATCAATAGTCTCGCACAAAAGACTTAATCTACCTCCATAACTTTAACTCTGATTTTCTGTCTACTCATTAGTGATAACAACTATCCTTAACACCTTTAGTAGTATTATGACGCGTTTCTTATTTATATTATGGCTATTATTAGACGATTGTATGCAGTTTAGGAAGGATCTCTAGACAACAAAGGGGAAATACTATCCTAATTAACCCCATCACTTCCAAAATTGCTTCCCAAATAAACAAAATCGTCTAATGATAGCCTAGATAAAAAGCGAGAAACGCATCTTCAACTACTGGCAATGTTAAGGGGGTAGTGCATATTAATTTGGTTTATTTATCTCTACATATACCTATTTATCTCTACATATACCTATTTATCTCTACATATACCTATTTATCTCTACATATACCTATTTATCTCTACATATACCTATTTATCTCTACATATACCTATTTCATAGTAACCTCGCTAGACCTCCATCAAGCTTAAAAAAATAAGCCAATAAATAAGCCTTCAAGAAAAAATTGTACATTTTTCGGGAAAAAATGGCCGATTCCACCTAGAATTACAGGCTCACTATCGCTCGCCAGGAAAAATCGACACCTAAATGACACGAAAGGTCTTTATATTGACAAGCAAATGGGGCGAAATGTCTTAAAATCTTCAAACTAATGAAACGAACTTCTTAAAATCTCAAAACTAATGGGACTAAACATGAAGGACTAAACATGAGGGACTAAACATGAGGGACTAAACATGAAGGACTAAACATGAGGGACTAAACATGAAGGACTAAACATGAGGGACTAAACATGAAGGACTAAACATGAGGGACTAAACATGAGGGACTAAACATGAGGGACTAAACATGAGGGACTAAACATGAGGGACTAAACATGAAGGACTAAACATGAGGGACTAAACATGAGGGACTAAACATGAGGGACTAAACATGAAGGACTAAACATGAGGGACTAAACATGAGGGACTAAACATGAAGGACTAAACATGAGGGACTAAACATGAAGGACTAAACATGAGGGACTAAACATGAGGGACTAAACATGAGGGGCTAAACATGAAGGACTAAACATGAGGGACTAAACATGAAGGACTAAACATGAGGGACTAAACATGAGGGACTAAACATGAAGGACTAAACATGAAGGACTAAACATGAGGGACTAAACATGAGGGACTAAACATGAGGGACTAAACATGAGGGACTAAACATGAGGGACTAAACATGAGGGGCTAAACATGAGGGACTAAACATGAGGGACTAAACATGAGGGACTAAACATGAGGGACTAAACATGAGGGACTAAACATGAGGGACTAAACATGAGGGACTAAACATGAGGGACTAAACATGAGGGACTAAACATGAGGGACTAAACATGAGGGACTAAACATGAGGGACTAAACATGAAGGACTAAACATGAGGGACTAAACATGAAGGACTAAACATGAGGGACTAAACATGAGGGACTAAACATGAGGGACTAAACATGAGGGACTAAACATGAGGGACTAAACATGAGGGACTAAACATGAAGGACTAAACATGAGGGACTAAACATGAGGGACTAAACATGAGGGACTAAACATGAGGGACTAAACATGAGGGACTAAACATGAGGGACTAAACATGAGGGACTAAACATGAGGGACTAAACATGAGGGACTAAACATGAGGGACTAAACATGAGGGACTAAACATGAGGGACTAAACATGAGGGGCTAAACATGAGGGACTAAACATGAGGGACTAAACATGAGGGACTAAACATGAAGGACTAAACATGAGGGACTAAACATGAAGGACTAAACATGAGGGACTAAACATGAGGGGCTAAACATGAGGGACTAAACATGAGGCCGACACGAAGCCTTTATACCCAAGGTTCATACAGTGGGGCACTGTGGGGGTTAGGTGTATTGTGTGGTAAACCCAGTGTCACACGAGTGACGAGCGCTTTTTCCGTCAATTTTCCCATGAGCAAGATTTTTCTGGTGATATTTAGGGATAGTTTTGCATTGGAATCGGAAACTAGGTCGAAATTAGATTATGTAAGGTAGTTTAATTCTTATGGAACTTGTATTTTGAAGCTACCAGACAATTGCCCGTAAAAATTGACGGAAAAATTACTCGTGTGACACTGCCTTAACCCTTGTATTTCCGTATACCAGGGCGCACTCTGACAATTTATTCTGGGTGATATTAGACGATTTTATTAAGCATAGAAGGGATCTGTGGGAGTTAAAGGGATACTCGTAATGGAAGATTAATGTTAAGAACGGGGTGTTCCTTAATTCCTATAGGTTCTGGAGCTAATGTCTAGCGAGGCCGATCCTAGTGATCTTGGCCCCATTCATTGTTCTTCCCTCTCACTAAAACATTACGCTTTCCATAATGCAGTTGGGTCTAACTCCATGATTAGATTGATATCCCAAATTCGAAAATAGATATTTATCGTGATCGTGTACATAACTTTTAACTGTGTTGGTGGTGTAATGGTTTAGATGCTTATGTTCTGAGTGTGGTGTCCTGAGTTCGAATCCCGGGAGGACCGTATGCTTTCATTAATTTATTCAAGTGCATTTGGGTTTGTAATGGAGGATTAATGTTAAGAAAGGGGTATTCCTTAATCCTTTTAGCTGCCACTGATCCTTCCTAAGCTACATTAAATCGTTTAAATGTAGCTGATCAAATATAAAAGAGGTCACCGGTACTGAAATGGTTAAGCCGCGCATCTATTTCCAATCAAAATGGCAATTTCTGAAATGGCCACATCCAGAACGGCCACAGTTACTGCCCGAGCCGTCTTCAATTTAAGGGGGGATAGGCGTATTTTTTATTTGTTTTTATTTATATTATTGATATTCTAGTTTTTCTCCCTACACCTCCATCAAGCTTTAAAAAAAAAAAAAAATCCTTTCAAGTTACATTTCCGATAGAAAAATGTCCCGGGCAGATACCGGTTACTACTATATTACTGTACAGGCTCGCTACCGTTCGACACCTAAATTGTACGAAAGGTGTAACTATTGACAAAGAAATGGGGTGAAAGGTCTTAAAATCGCAAAACTAATGGGACGAACGTATTAAACTCTCAACACTAATGGGGTTAAGATGAGGGAGAAGAGGGTCCAGAAAAAGCAACCATCTCCCCTTAATGTAACTGAACCCAATCTAATCTAACCGGACTTAGTTGATCATAACCTTATCTAACGTACAAGCAACCTAACCTAACCAATCTAAGACATTCAGAGGTACGATAAGGGTAAATAGAGTGTCCATAATAATCTATATGTCATCCCCTTTCATCACCATTATGTAATTTTCATCATAGTCTGGATACCATTAGATGATTTTCTTTAGTTTGTATTCTGCCTATATGACTTTAATGAGCAAATGCGATCGTAACATTCCCTCTTAGTAACATAGGTCATTCTTAAGGGGAGATTTCCACCTGAGGGATTTTTTTCTTGACTCCTTTCTCCCTCATGTTTAGCCCCATTTATTTTCTAATTTTAAGACGTTCGCCCCATTATTTTGACGATTTTAAGAACTTTCGACCAATTTTTGTCAATTTTAAGACCTTTCGTGCTATTTAGGTGTCGATGTTATCCTGGCGAGCGATAGCGAGCCTGTAATTTAAGAGGGCCGGGACATTTTTCTATCGAAAAATGTACAAATTTATCTTGAAAGGGGGTCAAGGGGGTGAAATTTTAAGATTGCTGGAGGAGTAGGAAACAAACTAAAAACTTCCCCTTAATCTGCATGAAATCATCTAATTTATAGCGAGAATCAAAGGTAAACAGGCGCCATGGTACCAAAGGGGTATATAAAGGTAAATCATCAATATACCCAATTATTGTGTATACTCTTTTCATTCCCTCTATAATTATACCCTTAACATTTGTTGTAGCATCACCAGTCTCTTCCCTGTAAGTAGGCGAGAAAACATATTTTGTGTAGCATAACCAGTCTCTTCCCTGTAAGTAGGCGAGAAAACATATTTTTAAGTAGGCGAGAAAACATATCTTCCCTGTAACTCAAACATATAAACACATAACCAGTCTCTTCCCTGTAACTCAAAACATAATCTCTATCCTCTGTAAGTAACATACTTCCCTGTAAGTAGGCGAGAAAACTTAATCTCTATCCTCTGTAACTCAAAACATAATCTCTATCCTCTGTAACTCAAAACATAATCTCTATCCTCTGTAACTCAAAACATAATCTCTATCCTCTGTAACTCAAAAAGAGCTAGAGCAAATTGGCTGTAAATTTTCACATCTCTTCCTGGACTGACTCTTCCCAAATGGTAGAAATGGTAGCTCGATTACTCTAGTTGTTTTGGGGTTACAGAGGTTAGAGGTCATGATTTATCGCCTACTTACAGCGAATAGACTATAATCTAACCGAGCATCACCAAGAGTGTTTAGGATTGTGGCTGTGGGGGTTGTGGCCACCGAGAAATGTGGCCGTTGTGCCCAGCTTCCCGTTTAACATGCTGTGTAATATTCGGTTGACTCATGCTTAGACCCACTAGTTTTCAGTTTTTAAGACGTTCTGCCCATTATTTTGGCGATTTTAAGACCTTTCGCCCATTTTCTTTGTCATTTGTGTCATTTAGATGTCGGTTATTTCCTGGCGAGCGATAGCGAGCCTGTAATTTAAGAGACAAACGGCCTTTGGCCGGGACATTTTTCTACCGAAAAATGTACAAATATATCTTAAACGGGATACCTGTTTTTGTTTTTTTAAGTCTGATGTAAGTCTAGGGAGGAAACTTGAAACATATTAAATACATTACAAAAATAATTACCAACAAATGACCCTCCTTCCCCTCCCCCCCCCTTAAGTTAGAGATTATATAGGTCGTGATATACCTCTCTATTATTATAACACCAAATAGGTATATATCACTGCCAATATACCTTTATAGCGATAGAGGCTTGCTTTCACAATCTATTTATACTAGGATATAATTAATGATCACTGAAAGCTAATTAATTATATACAGGCAGCCAACGGACACACTTAAGGGGAGATTTCTACTTGAGGGACTTATTTCTGGAACCCTTTCTCCCTCGTGTTTAGCCCCATTGCTTTTGAGATAATAAGACGTTCGCCCCATTAGTTTGGCGATTTTAAGAACTTTCGCCCCATTTCTGTCAATTTTAAGACCGTTCGTGCCATTTAGGTGTCTATTTTTCCCTGGCGAGCGATAGCGAGCCTGTATTTTAAGAAGAACCGGCCTACGGCCGGGGCATTTTTCTACCAAAAAATTTACAAATTTATCTTGAAAGGGGGTCTAGGGAGTGTAATTTTAAGCTTGACGGAGATCTAGGGAACAGACTAAAAACCTCCTCTTAACCCGTTGAGTACCAGCGACGTGTGCTATAATTTACTCTAGCTATATCAAGACGATTTTATGCAGATTAGGAAGGACCTCTAGCTATACTAAGGCTTCAAACTATCTCAACCAACCCTTTGAACTACTACAGATCCTTCCTAAGCTGCATAATATCGTCTAAATACAGCTAGAATAAAATGTAATACACGTCGCTGGTACTCAAAGGGTTAACATTGGCTCATCCGACGTTTGGGGGTTGATTGTGATTTTGTTTAATTGTTATTGAAGATTTTGATTGTTTTTGATAGTTACGAACAATATATTTTTAGTTTGTCGCCTAAGCTAAAACAAAACGCCTCCCCAAGCCCCCTTCAAGATAACAAATATATAAAAATGCCCCCTTTCAAGCTAAATTTATACATAGTCGACAGCAACATTCTCACCCGAAGGCCGGAATTTGTAGGATCGCTTTCGCTCGCCCAGAAAAATATCGACCCCTGAATGGGATGAAGCGTCATACAATTGCCAAACAAATAGGATAAAGCGTCATAGAAATTAACAAACTAATGGGGCGAAACTGGAGTGGTTAAAAAATCCCCCCCTCCCCTCCTCACATCAGATAAGGTTAACCCAATCAGTACAGGGGACGTGTTTTACATTTTAATTTAGCTATATTTAGGTTATGGGGTAGTTAGTATAGTTAATTGAGCATTAATTAATAATTATAATTGACCTTTAGCGAGTTTCAGGCTATACGGAATTGGAGCCGTAAGCATCGATATTTATCAAATATGTAATAATAATGTAGGTTTCTGATGGATATATAGCAAGTATGTGAATTGGGTTTTATGTACATATAAAAGTACTACAGCCTTATTTTAGCTGGTAATTCGGCTAAATATTTATGCCAACAGCTCCAACTTCCATACACAAGAAACTCGTAAGTGTTCAATTGCTCTAGGGCCAAGTCTTTTCTAAACGGAATAAAATCGCTTAATAGTAGCCAACGTAAAACTAGATTTTGCTCTAACAAACAGACAGACACCCGCCACATTCTCAATGACGATCACCTGATGTTCGTCGATCCTTTTATTACCTTTATCTACGTCGATGTCTTCACGAGAGAGAGAGAGAGAGAGAGAGAGAGAGAGAGAGAGAGAGAGAGAGAGAGAGAGAGAGAGAGAGAGAGAGAGAGAGAGAGAGAGAGAGAGAGAGAGAGAGAGAGAGAGAGAGAGAGAGAGAGAGAGAGAGAGAGAGAGAGAGAGAGAGAGAGAGTAAAGCAGTAGGGCGCGAGGTACCGTACACACACACACACACAGACACACGGGAACATATCCAACAGTTGGGTGGCGGCAGCTAGGAGTTGCGGACATATAGTCGCGTCGGTCCTGCCCCGCACACACACGCACACACGCACACGCAAGGTGTCTCATACTGTATACGCACACGCAAATTATCTCATATGCAGATATACACATTCATACACTCGCAACTAATCTGACACACACACTTGTAAACAATCTGAGGCACACGTAAACAATCTAATACATATGAAAACAATCTAAAACACATGAAAACAATCCGACACACACACACCTAAACTATCTGGCACGTGGAAACAGTCTGACACACATACAAGCAATCTGTCACACACGCAAATAATTACACATGCAAACAATCTGATATATACATAAATATTCTGACATGTAAACCATCGTCACACTCGTAAGCAATCTGACACAATCGTAAGCAATCTGACACACGTAAACAATCTGGCTCACCTTAATATGCCGTCACACGTAAACAAGGCGATATACGTAAACATTGTGACAATCTGACTGACACACACGTAATCAATCTGACACACACACATAATCTCACACACATTCATTTTACATCCACCCACAAACACACATTAATCTGACACACACACACACACACAATCTGACACACTCACACAATCCCACACACATTAAACTGACACCCACTCACAAACACCCATTAATCAGACACACACACACCTGCACACGTACGCAATCTCACAGGCACGTAAACTATCATTGGCACTCAGAATAACACACGCTCACAGAGACAATCCCGTGGGCTATACGTGCCTAACAAAGTGAATAATAAACCAACAATTCTCCTCTTCATATTCCGACTCGCCCACAATCATCAAGTGGACCAGGCAATAACTCCCAAACTCGCAAAATAACACCGGGGAATTTGAGTGCGGCGTTGCGTGCGTGGAGTGAGTTAGTAGTCTATTCGTTGTACATAGGTGATCAATAAAGACCTCTAACCTCAGTAACTCAAAAACGACTAGAGTAATAGAGCTAATATTTCTACCATTTGGGAAGAGTCCGTCAAGGAATATATGTGGAAATTTACAGCCAATTTGCTCTAGTGCACTTTTTGAGTTATAGAGGATACAGGTCATGATTTTTCGCCTATTTACAGCGAATAGACTATAGCCATGGTGGTAGTGGTGTGGTGGTGGAGGATTCAGCTGGTGATAGTGATGGTGCTAGTGCTGGTGACTGGTATAAGGAGTGGTGGTGGTGATGATGATGGTGGACTCAGACTGGTGGAGGGAGGGTACGAGGGCCTGGTGATCGGGGTCACCAACGATGTGCCCCAGCAGCACTGTAATCAACTCATCCAGGGCCTTAAGGTAGGTCAAGGAAATAGAGAGTTTATTTTGTATAATTATCTATATCTAGCCATCTATCTGGCTGGCTCTTGATAGCGTAATGCATAGTGCGCGGAATTTCGATGTGAGTATCCTAGGTTCGAGTCCTCGGAGTGCCACATGTATTTGTTGATTTCATTAATTGAGTTTAGATGTGATGTTGGTTGGTGTAAAAAACAATAATTTGATGTATTTTTATCTATATGTATTCATCTATTTATCTAACTGTCTGCTAGTGATATTGATAAAGGTAGTGATTGTGGTAATCGTGACTGGTAAAGGTGTTGCTAGTGATAGTAATGTTGGTGATAGTGATTGTGGTGTAGTGATAGTAATATTGGTAATAATGATGTTAATAGTCAGATGGTGTTTATAGCGGTTGTGGAGATAATGATGGTGTTGATGGTGCTAATGGTGGCAATGGTGAATCGTATAAGGATTGAAGAAGAAGGTGGGTCATGGAATTATAATACTGTTGTGTCAATCGTAAGAATGGGGTGGACTACGAGCCAAGAAACCCGAGACTCCAACACATACTTTATCACGAAAAAACCCAGCTGGGAATGGAACCACACGTCGCTTTGTTCTTCTGTGGTCTACCTTGCTCATGTTGGTCACATTCCTAACATACACACTACATATATTACTTCATGCATTGCTATCACTCGACCTCTGAGCATAAGTAGGAGTAAATCTATTCACACATACCTCTACAATGCGTCTTTGTGTCTGTCTATCTATCTATCTAGTTACCTACTGTATATTTTTGTGCATCGGAATGATTTTATGTACAATATATGAAGGAGAGAAAATAAAAAGCTGCCTTTACCAAGTGTCTCCCCCAAAGTTGAAGAAAAGTGATAGAGTAATATTGTTATATTATTATTATTATTATTATTATTATTATTATTATTATTGGAAAGAAGTGTGGTGTGATTGTTTAGTGTAGTGAAATGAATAAGAGGAGGAGGTGTTTGTGAGAGCTGGCTGGATTACTTTATGTGTAGGTGAGACACAAACAGAAACAGTGAATGAAACCAAACAAATGAAACAGGAGTTCCAACAACTCCTGATCACATGCCTATGAGGTCTCTCCTGGATATCGCCCTGTTCGATTGGTGTCTACAATCTCCCCTTAGTGAGGGGAGTGAGGCTGAGTTGTTATACATGAGCTATAGACACCAAATTCCACTCACTTCACAATTAGGATATATATATATATATATATATATATATATATATATATATATATATATATATATATATATATAGTATATATATATATATACAGTATATATAGCCTATATATATATATATATATTAGTTGATGGAAGGTGACTGATATTTATTGATTTTTAATACAGAATCGAAATATTGGCGTTTTAATTGATTATGAAGATGATGATAATGACTGACATAATCACTCTATTCCTATTTGTATTATTAATAATAAATATTATTATTATTATTATTGTTATTATTATAATTATTATTATTATTATTGTTATTATTATTATTTTGCTTATGTTCTGGAGGACATACTGTTGCTTTTCCCTGGGTTTGTTCACCAATAGGATTGTCGTAGGTTGGCCCTTTCAATCAGATTGTCGTAGGTTGGCCCTTTCAATCAGATTGTCGTAGGTTGGCCCTTTCAATCAGATTGTCGTAGGTTGGCCCTTTCAATCAGATTGTCGTAGGTTGGCCCTTTCAATCAGATTGTCGTAGGTTGGCCCTTTCAATCAGATTGTCGTAGGCTGGCCCTTTCAATCAGATTGTCGTAGGTTGGCCCTTTCAATCAGATTGTGCAGGGTATGTTTGCATGTGTCCACCCTCGTGTGATTATATTTATTTATTTATTTATTTATGTATTTGTTTGTTTTAATATATTTATTATTTTTTATTTAATATTTTACTAATTTGTTATTTGTATTTATTATATATATATATATATATATATATATATATATATATATATATATATATATATATATATGGGTGTTAGTGGGTTGCAAATTGTGCAAGGTTCTGCATCTTGTGATTGAAGGAATCAAGTACCTCATGTTCGTCATACAACTTCTTTGATATTTCCTCTCCTGGTATTGCTTACATTACGTCATTTTGCTGTATCTAACAATTAATTTAATGTCTTAACCCATTTGTGGGTATAATTTAGCAATCAATCAATCAATTATTATTATTATTATTAATTATATTTCTATTATCTTTAATATTGTTACTACCATTATTTCGGTTGCGAGTTTGAGTCAATATTTATCTAACAAAACGTTTTTTTGTTTCTATAATTCCAATTGTATATTTCAAATCAGGTAGTTGTCATTTGAACAGTTCACAGACAGTAAGACTTACATTGAGTATAAACAAAAGCTTAAGTACAGCAACCTACAAATACATAAACATTAAGTATTGCAAGGAAAATTGTGCCGTAAAAAATATGAATATGAAAAGGGTAATAAACCTGTTCATGATAATATAGTATGGTATGGGTATATTGACGGAACTAATGAACCTCATTTAATATATGGATAAAAAGGTAAATCACTATCAATAAACCCAATGATTTTATATACCGGTACCTATTTCAAGCCCTTGATATATTCTAGTGTGTGTGATAGCCGAACAGATACTAATACCGTTGCTCTATGGTTATTCTTATGTTTTATTTTGTTCAGTTATTTAGGTTTCAGTGTTAAAACCTTACAGACATACACAGCAAATTCTTGCATCACATCTAAGTTATTTTCTAGAATTACTTATTATGAATTCAGGTCCCAATATCTATAGTTAAATATTTTTAACTAATCAACGTATATACAAATGTCTGTAACCTGCAGAATGCACGAACAACCTGGTTTAGATTTAGCTCAGCAATTACGAAAGCGGATTATGTTTCGACTATAGTTTCCTCAATTTATCCAAGCAGAATAATAGATCATAATAAAATGGTTTGATCTTTTTGCCCATTTTCTACTAAATAAATAATGTTTATATTTGTTTGATCTTGATGTAAAGCATCAATAGAAACTAATTATTATAGGCAAAACAATTCATCGCCCAATTAATTCTTCGCATCAACATTACTATTTTGTTTTGCGAGCCCCTTTATATCAAATATAAATATTCCCAAGTTGAAGAGTATGATTCCGCTGTGTCTTTACATGTGCAGGTTTTAGTACTTTGTTTATTGGTTTCACTGGTTCACTTTTTGGGCGATTTTTGCATATATTCATAATTTTTCTAGTTTCCTCCCTAGACCTCCATCAAATTTAAATATAAAACATCCGTTAGATCCTCCTTCTAGATTAATTTGTACATTTTTCGGATGCCGGTTCTTCCAACAATACAGGCTTACTATCGTTCGCCAGGGAAAAATTCGACACCTAAATAGTACGAAAGGTCTAAATATTGACGTAGAAATGGGGCGAAAGGTCTTAAAATCGACTAAATAATGGGGCAAACATCTTAACATTTGAAAACTAATGGGGCTAAACATGAGGGAGAAAGTGGTCCAGAAAACCGGCCCATGTCCCCTTAATATTTTGTTTTAGCATTTCATATATTTATTTTTAGATGACTCCACTCAGTTCAGCTCAGCATCATTATCGTAATTGTTAGTGTCGTTTATAGAATTATCATCATGCAGATTGTTTCATTACTAACACTACTAATAAAATGATAAAGCCTACCTATCTTACGCATATAACCTTATGATAATGTTAATCGTGACTTTGATAGCATCAGCATCATTTTTCATCGCCAATTTCACCTTATCATCTTAATCATAATAATCGTATATATATTCATATATTTATTAAGTATACCTGTTACGGAATCAGGTCAAACTTCCACACTCCTAAACGGCCACAATCCAAATAAATGCTATACTAAATAATCTCGGTTAGGTTAGGTTGGATTAGGCTAGGCTTAGTTAGATTAATTTAGTTTAGGTTAAGCTAGGTAAGGTTAGTTAGGTTAGGTTAGGCTAGATTAAGTCCGATTAGGTTAGTTAAGTTAGATCAGGCTAAGTTAGCTTACATTTGGTTAGTGAAGTTAGGTTAGGTCAGGTTAGGTTAGATTAGGTTAGTAGGTTAGGTTAGGCTAGGCTAGGTTAGTTAAGTTAGGTTAGGCTAGGTTATATTAGATTAGTTAAGTTAGGTTAGGCTAGGTTAGATTAAGTTAGGCTAAGTTAGGTTAGGTTAGGCTAGGTTACGTTAGCTTAGGTTACGCTAGGTTAATTTAGATTAGATTAGGTTAGGCTAGCTTAGGTTAGTTTAGAGTAGGTTAGGCTAGGTTAGGTTAGTAAGTTAGGCTAGGCTAGGTTAGTTAGCTTAGGTTAGGCTAGGTTAAGTTAGGCTAGGTTAGGTTAGCTTAGGTTATGCTAAGTTAGGTGAGATTAGGTTTCATTAGGTTAAATTGCGTACGGATAGGATAGAAGACTGTGAGCGTTCTGTTTGTGACTGTTAGGGAGTGTGGTCGTTTTGACAAAACCCCTGTCTCAATAAGGATTAGTTCTTAGATATCAAGAAAGCAATCATCATCATTATAATGCATTTATGTCTTTGGATCTGCTCTATAATTAACTCGTTCAGTATTATAATGTCTATTTCCACTAACTTCCACTAAGTCTATCCCTTAACACTAGCCCATCCAACGTGTAGGTGTTCATTATAGTGTTTTTATGTAAGTATTATTGAAGGTTTTGATTACTGTTGTCATTTCTAGCAATAACAAAAATACAAATATAATATAAACACGGCTACCCACACCCTCATCAAACTCAGAAACGCCTCCCAGACCCTGTTAAAGCTTAATTGGGAGGGTTATCTTAAAATCACGAAGCTGGGTTGTAAAGAAGACCTCATTAGGTAGAATTAACCATCTGACTGGTACAAGCCATTCCTAAGTTGAATAAAAGCGGCTAATTATAGCTATAATGTAAGGCAGGCATCATTATATACTGAAAGGGTTACTAGCGCATGGGTATAAATTAGGCACAGTCACTCATTATTAAAACTCGTGAACCCCTTGTGCTTTTCAGTATGCAAGGATAGCCTCGGAGTCTCGGAGTTGAGTTGCCAATCCTGTAAGTCCTTGAATAAACTGGTATGGGTTGTCCTTCTCACGGGGGACATTTTTAGGGGCATTTTGTGTATGGCCACCCTAATAATAGGGAAGTAAGGCGTCCGGTAATATATAGATAGAAACATGACTGATATATATTCCTTAAATGACAATGCGATCTATTAAAGTATGATTACCTTCATAGTTCAGTCTGTAAACAAATAATTGTATCAAAACAAGGCAAGCGTTATTGTAGCAGTCCTAAATTGTGTACAAGCACCCGGTAACGGTTCCCATTTGGATTCGGTCACATATTATGTCAAATATTCTCCTCATAATTAGGGCACAAATTTTCATCACATTTATTTGAGATCTATTGAATGTAAATGAATAGTTGCCCTCCATATGCTCTGTACACCTCAAACAATAAATAGCACATATAAGCAAACCTTTAAGCATTTGAAATAATGCTGGGTTTATCCATATAGATTCACATAAAAGCCTAGAGAATATTGGATGCCAGTGTATGCCAAAGGGTGTATTAAACGAAAATGTCTATCGTTCATTTTCGGTTATCTACATTTGTCTGGCAATGTATCATGGATCTCTTAAATTGGTATCGGCCGCTGCACTGAAAGTATAATATCACAGGTGATCAAAACAAAATAGGATAATTTAATATATTAAAGTTGGCTGATCAGAGTTGTGGAAAAATATCGATTCTGGAGCTGCCTATATTGTGTAAGCACACCCTACCTATCTTTTGCCAGAAACCTTGATCCCCGAGGGGGTGGCCACTAATGAATTGCAATTCTTCGATTATCTAGATTGTTTCTGTTCACGGGGGTGGTTCGCTAGCCACCCATATAATATAAGAAAAAAATAATGTCATGTTACTGAAATAGTTAAAAACTCCACCATCAAATAAATATTTTCACAATTATGTAATCGGCACAGATATATACTAAAAGGTAGGATCCTTTTTTTTTTTTTTTTTTTTAGTAATTACAAAAATGCTGCCATACTACGTTTTGTTTTTTCATTTCTAGTGCATTTTTCAGAGAGCCGGAATTCTTTTGAGCATTCACAACAGATCAAACAGAGGTATTTGTCGTTGAGTCTGTAATAACGCATGCAATAAAAATAGTAGATAATTTGTTTTGTAAGTGCTCCCCAGTAGAAATAAACAATAATATTGGTAGCGACAGCAAATGGTGTAAAATAGTCATGGTTGAAGTCTAAAAAACTCATCACGTATTTGAAGGCATATCCCTTCACGAAACTATAACCTGGTTCTTCAAATAAGAACTAAGGTTGCTTCCCTAATATCCGCTCATGGCCGAGTGGTTACGGTGTAATATCCGCTCATGGCCGAGTGGTTACGGTGCCCAACTCTCCCAAATATACCTGGAGTGAGTGGGTTTGAATCCTGGTCAGGATACCTCTCTCCCAATCCACTTATATTAAGCTTAAGAATAGCCATAACAATTATAGGGATGTCACAAGGTCGATCACATTTAACCTTCTGACTCTCATCGAACCTTTCTAAGCTGAATAGTATCATATACAAAATGCCAAAAGTTAATGGAAAAGGCATCATCATACAGAAAGCGTTTAGTTTGAGTTGGGTTTATGACAGACCATTGTGATCCACCTCTTTAAAATACTGTATAAGGAATAGTTTTTTTCATTTATTCTGGCCATAATTAGATGAATGTAGTTTTTGAAGGACATATGGGCGATATATGGTTACTTGTTATAGCTTTTACTCCTTTGATTCCAAAAGGTCCTTCCTAAGCTGAATACACCCAGACACTAATAGCCAAAGTTTAATATAAACCCGCGTCATGGTACTGAAAGGGTTTAGTTAGAGTGTGGTTTATGAGAAGCAAGTGTGATTAATGGAGGCAACTCAAGCAACTTAACAACCACCACCACACGCCGAGAAAGCAAAGTTAGTGTGTCATTAATCATGCGAGTCAGGGCCCCCCAGATACTCAGGGCGGTGTTATGTTGCGAAGTCGTGAGATTCATAATATATCTGAAAATAAGGACATACAAGGTACCTTGTTCAAGTCAAACACTGGTACAGGGTTCAGTAGGTTCAATAAATGGAAGTGAAGTAATGACAGGCAAGTTAGGTCTCCATTTGCACTACAAGTCGTAGGATACAGCACCCATGAAACTTCTAAGGTTTCTTGGTGGGGTAAACAAAGGGTCGGGCGACAACTCTGGGGTCGCCGACGAAGGTGGCGAAGGAAGGAACACAGAGCTGGCTGCAGATGATGTCGCAGAGGGCTGGTCACTGGTGCCTGATCAACCAACCATTCGGTTGTGTAGTGTTCCTCAGTATCACTCTCCCACGGGATATACTCGACGATTCTTGTGGCAGGTGCAGGAACTGATGTAGGAATTGATGCAGGTGCAGGAACTGATGTAGGAATTGATGCAGGTGCAGCTTCAGAGATGGGAATACTATGTTGATTGTGCTGATGAACAGCTTTGCTGGCATCTGAGATTGGCAGAACGTGCTGGTACACAGCTTGGGACGGTTTAGGAATAAATAGTTGCCTAGGCTGTTCTTGATATTAGCCCAATCCGAGGGTAAGGGTCGGTCACCCCCGAATGGCCTCCTTCTCTACCGCTAATCTATAAGGGGTTTCGTTTTTTTCTGACAGTTCTGTGGGTCTTTGTGAAAGATAACTGCTGTATTTGTAATTCAAATACATACCAATAACACACTTGAAACGTAACAGCCCCGGATACTTAGAGCAGTGTTATTACTTGCAGTATTCAACGAGTCTTTATTATTATCTATCTATCATCACACGCATATATCAATAGGACTTGTCGGAATTGAAGAGTTGCATGATGTATGTGTTATGCAACAAAAGGGCGAATATAGCATTTCGGCCTTAACGAGCGACACTTGGGCAGCGAAATACTTGTTTGTGTATTTATAACTTGTTCAGTCTAAGAAAACCTCACATATGTCCAGTGATGACGTGCTTACAACACCATAGATAACGACAACCAAAAGGAATTTCAGAACGACAATATAAAGAACAATCAAAATGACAATATAAAGGACAATTAATGCAACATTATATAGGACAATATAAATGACGATCAAAACGACACAAAGGACCATTAAAACGACAATTTAAAGGAAAATCAGAACGACAAAACAAAGAACAATCAAAACGACAATATAAAGGACTATCAAAACAACAATATAAAGAACAATAAAAAAGACAATATAAAGAATAATTAAAACAACATTAAAAAGGACAATCAAAACGACAAAGGACAATCAAAACGAAAATATAAAAATCAATGAACACGACACTATATAGAACAATCAAAATGACACTAAAGGACAATCAAAACGACAATATAAAGAGCAATCAAAACGGCAATATAAAGGACGATCAAAACGACAATATAAAGGACGATCAAAACGACAATATAAAGGACGATCAAAACGACAATATAAAGAGCAATCAAAACGACAATATAAAGGACGATCAAAACGACAATATAAAGAGCAATCAAAACGACAATATAAAAAACAATCAAAACGACAATATAAAGAACAATCAAAACGACAATATAAAGAACAATCAAAACGACAATATAAAGAGCAATCAAAACGACAATATAAAAAACAATCAAAACGACAATATAAAAAACAATCAAAACGACAATATAAAGAACAATCAAAACGACAATATAAAGGACGATCAAAACGACAATATAAAGAACAATCAAAACGACAATATAAAGGACGATCTAAACGACAATATAAAGAACAATCAAAACAACAATATAAAGAACAATCAAAACGACAATATAAAGGACGATCAAAACGACAATATAAAGAACAATCAAAATGACAATATAAAGAACAATCAAAACGACAATATAAAGAGCAATCAAAACGACAATATAAAGAGCAATCAAAACGACAATATAAAGAACAATCAAAATGACAATATAAAGAGCAATCAAAACGACAATATAAAGAACAATCAAAACGACAATATAAAGAGCAATCAAAACGACAATATAAAGGACGATCAAAACGACAATATAAAGAACAATCAAAACGACAATATAAAGAACAATCAAAACGACAATATAAAGAACAATCAAAACGACAATATAAAGAACAATCAAAACGACAATATAAAGAACAATCAAAACGACAATATAAAGGACGATCAAAACGACAATATAAAGAACAATCAAAACAACAATATAAAGAACAATCAAAATGACAATATAAAGAACAATCAAAACGACAATATAAAGGACGATCAAAACGACAATATAAAGGACGATCAAAACGACAATATAAAGAACAATCAAAACGACAATATAAAGGACGATCAAAACGACACTATAGAGGACGATCAAAACGACAATATAAAGAACAATCAAAACGACAATATAAAGAGCAATCAAAACGACAATATAAAGAACAATCAAAACGACACTATAAAGAACAATCAAAATGACAATATAAAGAGCAATCAAAACGACAATATAAAGAACAATCAAAACGACAATATAAAGAGCAATCAAAACGACAATATAAAGGACGATCAAAACGACAATATAAAGAACAATCAAAACGACAATATAAAGAACAATCAAAACGACAATATAAAGAACAATCAAAACGACAATATAAAGAACAATCAAAACGACAATATAAAGAACAATCAAAACGACAATATAAAGAGCAATCAAAACGGCAATATAAAGAGCAATCAAAACGGCAATATAAAGAGCAATCAAAACGACAATATAAAGAACAATCAAAACGACAATATAAAGAACAATCAAAATGACAATATAAAGAACAATCAAAACGACAATATAAAGGACGATCAAAACGACAATATAAAGGACGATCAAAACGACAATATAAAGAACAATCAAAACGACAATATAAAGGACGATCAAAACGACACTATAGAGGACGATCAAAACGACAATATAAAGAACAATCAAAACGACAATATAAAGAACAATCAAAACGACAATTAAGCGAACAATCAAAACGACAATTATGCGGACAATCAAAACGACAATATAAACGACAATCAAAACAACAATATTAAAGAACAATCAAAACGACAAAATATAGAACGATCAAAACGACAATATAAAGAACAATAAAAACGACAATATAAAGGACGATCAAAACGACAATATAAAGAACAATCAAAATGACAATATAAAGAACAATCAAAATAACAATAAAAATGCGACATCGTTTGGAATGCAGGATTGAGGTAACCCTACCGAATCCGAGGGTGATCTTTTTGGCTCCCCCAGTATCGCCCTATCAGCTTGGCGATTTTAAAACGTTTCACTTCATAACGTTAGCAATTATAAAACCCGTCCAGGCATAATTTGTTTCGGGCGAGTGGTAGCAAGCCTACAATTAAGGAGAAACCGGCCTTTGGCCAGGAATGTGTTTCTACCGAAAAACAAACAAAACTTGAAGGAGGTCTGTGGGATGGCTATCTATTAATTAGTTTATATATTATTTATGATCTAGGATAGGGATATGGGGAGACGTTACTTTAGTATTAGGGGCCAGATTAATCAATAGGCTGCCAGTCAATTCGAAAATGGAATATACAACCAACACCCTCAATGACAATAAAATAAACACCACAATAGCCCCGCAAGGCGTCGGATGAGTCCGTATTAATTAAACATACCTTCACCCAAACCAAGTAAGAGTTCAGCTTGTGAGAAAAGTTAGTCCAGTAGGATGTTAATCTTGACTTGTTTTGATTGTTTGTTATACAGTTGTAATGGACGATAATTTGTCTTTCCTTACCACCTGATTTGTTGACAATTTAAGGTACAATATATATATGGAGAGAGAGAGAGAGAGAGAGAGAGAGAGAGAGAGAGAGAGAGAGAGAGAGAGAGAGAGAGAGAGAGAGAGAGAGAGAGAGAGAGAGAGAGAGAGAGAGAGAGAGAGAGAGAGAGAGAGAGAGAGAGAGAGATAGGTATATTGAAAAAGAGTACCACATTTTGTCATTTAACTATTGGCACGGCTCAGATATCTAGCTGGAACAAACTAAATTCTTCGGCAAATTATTATCAACAAAATTTACATTGAAATAACCAAACTCCATTCAGCTTCCAGAAATATGACGAAATACCTGGAGTAATGTTTGACTATTTTCCGCGAAGGAAGAATCTATAATGAGTACAGCCTGGCGAGAGTTAATATAAACCTCTATTAGTCAGGCTTCCGTACCAAAACTTAAATCAATCGGCCACGGGTATATTTCCACTTATATATTAAGTGGAAAATTTTAAATTTTCTCTTTCAAAACAGCATGAGGCGTCCTATATATTACTACTATTAATGAGTTATTTATAACAGATTCGTAATAAATACCTCTACATGATCTTTTGTGGATAACAACACAATTCCAACTGTCTGTATTAACTACCCAAATTGGTGATGGGCTGGTCTATCAGAGTGAGAGCTGAGCAATCTCTGCCATACCCATAGCTTACTCTGACTGTTCCTTTAACTTATATATTTTCTAGATCTCAAGTGACGGCGTCTCTTCCGTGGATTGACCTCCCAATCTACCAAGATTGGAAGCCAAGTGTCACATTTTCCCCTTGCCCCTCAACTTTCTCTTCATAATTGCTGAGGGGCACAGGGCCCTGGATGGGGCTTTGGTTTCCCGGGCGTTTCCGCACCCTCCTCAGCTCCCCGCCATGGAGTGGCTTCGGTCACCCAGGCTTTATTGTGGTCGGCGGGGAGGGTTCTGTGGGGGCACTCGGTTATGGCCTTGGAATTGCTCGGGCCTTGGGGCTGTTCGGCCAGGCAGCTTGGGGAACAACAACAACAACAACAACAACAACAACAACTACCCAAATCAAGAATAGGGTTGATTTAAAAATATAATATTAAATTAAAATACTTTGAAGCAATGGTTCCCAGATGAATAATTGACGTACGTAATTAAAAGTTTCTGTTTGTACATGCGTTTGGTGTGTGTGTTTGTCTTTGTGTCTGTTGTGTATGTGTACTGTGTGTGTATATGTGTATGTGTGTGTGTGTCTGTGTTTTTGTGTCTTGTGTATGTGTACTGTGTGTGTATATGTGTATGTGTGTGTGTGTGTGTCTGTGTTTTTGTGTCTTGTGTATGTGTACTGTGTGTGTATGTGTGTGTGTGTTTCTGTGTTTTTGTGTCTTGTGTATGTGTACTGTGTGTGTATATTTGTATGTGCGTGTGTGTGTGTGTGTGTGTGTGTGTGTCTGTTGTGTATGTGTATGTGTGTGTGTGTGTGTGCTGTCAAGGCTCCATGGTCTCTTGAGGAACATAACGGATATCTACGAAAACATAGGTCCAGTTTTAAATACAAATTATTCGTCTTAGGTATTTCAAAACATAACTGAATACAATTAAAAAAACGGACGCTTATTTGATACATTCATGGGGAAGGAGTCACAGGTTGATTTAGTCTTTTGTTAAATTATAGTTGCAGAAAGAATATTTGTTTACCCTAGACAATTATACTGCAATATAATATGGCAACGGAGTTCAATTATTTACACCAAGAGGCCTATGCCCATACGATAGCAATACAAATAGTATAGCATCTTATTTATGTCTATTTTTTCACTTGATGGACAAAATAATCCAATGACAGCTGATTTATCGATATATAATGAACATTTACGAAACAAATCTGTCTCCAAATCATGTTAATGTCAAGTTCTCACGACGAACAATATATTTCGCAAAACAAAACAAAAAATTATGGGAACATGGCAATTTACCGTAAGTTAAAACAAGAAAACAGACAAAAGACTATTCACTTGGTTATGCAGGACCCAACCCGACAATATATGAGTGAGATACTAGCCCAATAGTTCGTAAATGGAGTGCATTGAACAGAAGAATATATAAAGCATTGGGAAACCTGCAAAAGGCCGATTGTTCTGCACGATTTCCTCTCAACAATATAAAT
Organism: Paralithodes platypus; assembly: GCA_032716605.1. Classification (NCBI taxonomy): domain Eukaryota; kingdom Metazoa; phylum Arthropoda; class Malacostraca; order Decapoda; family Lithodidae; genus Paralithodes; species Paralithodes platypus. The sequence goes on along the minus strand of CM064497.1, from coordinate 16,308,925 downwards.
ATTACCAATATATTACGGAAGATTGTGGAGAACACAGATATATTCTTTAGTCCTATTATGATATATACCGGTATATAATATATATATATATACTGTATATATATGGTTACTCCACTATCTCGCTGATGCTTACTAGATGTGTAGCGACACTTGTAGTCAAGATTTGAAGGCTCAGTTAGTATGTAGTGTTGCTAGGTGTACAGCCTTGTTGGTACACTAAATGTGTACTTTTTTTAGAAACACATCTTGTGATTTTTTAGAAACACATCTTGTGCTGACTAGTTGTGTAGCAACCAGGGTCATTAATAACCTGGTGTTCTTGTGCAGGTTTCCATAAAATGCTTTGTCAGTAGATGGTGCTACGAGATTGGTTAGCAGCAGCGAGTGGTGCATTGAGGACAGGAGAAGCATTCACGAAACACGGTATAGGACCATTGAAGAGGTCCTTGTGGTCCGAAGACGTGCTGTTATGGTCGCCAGAGTTTCTTGGGGTAGTGGTGGGCGAAATCCCCTTCGTAAATGGTAAATTAGAAAATTAAAAATATGTTTTCTCTGACTGTGCTGGAATGGTAGTTTCTCGGGGGGAATGATCTAGAGGCACATCACTTATATATTAAATAGATTTGCATTGATTGTCCGAGGTCCTTCTGGAGCTGGGTAAAATAATCAAATGGAAGCTATAATACAATGAAGAAGACCGTCGTCATGATACATTGAAAGGCTTAAGTGTAATTGACGATAGACATAAAATAAGAATCTCATTTACTTGAATGGGTTAAGAGGTATTGAATTGAGTGCTTCAGAGAACCTAATTGCAAAGCCGATACTAAACGGCGCATCATTAGTGCAAATGATAGCAATGCATTCCTCGCTTAGTGCACCATCTACTTTGACTTACTTGTTACGGCTATTGAGATACGATTACGTATAGAAATGTCTTTTTTAACTTATTCATTACGAGAGATCTTTCCTGAGCTTAAAATTCTCTTGTATTAACTCTTTCAAGATACGAGGGTGCGTTTCTTCCTTATATTCTGGCTATTAGTAGACGATTTTATTCAGCTTAGGAAAGAACTGTGGGAGTCAGAAAGTTAATTTAGCCAGATTTAACCCTAGAAGGCCTTCCAACCTTGATTAGATTAGTTTGATGATAGCCAAAATTAATTGAAAAGGTGTCCCTGACGATTGAAAAAAAATAACCCATAGCGCATTATAGCAATATTATCTGGCTATCATTAGATAACACTGTTCAGATTAGAAAGGATCTGAGGGAGCGAAATAAAATAGTCAACTGGTCACCCCCTTAAAAAGAGGAAATGCGTCTTTAAATACTGAAGGAGTTAACGAGAATACAAGGGAACATGAATTTATTGTACACTCTAGCCCACTCATAAGAATTTGAGAACCCTCTATGTTTTTTCTTTATCCAAATATAGTATAGAACATTTTATTCATAAATTCGTGTACAGAGATATACTTCCATAATTAGAAATAGATGAAGTCCACGAATATATATGAGTGGGCTAGAGACTATGGTATCCGAGTGTACACTGAACAAAAATTAAAAGTATAACAAGGAAATAAAAAAGGTACCGTATATATTATCAGTAACTATTATGAATGATAATTTACCTTTCTATCGCTGCATAAGATGGGTTTACTTCCACCAATCTGCCTTTATTTGGGTAGATTAATATGGACACTTTAATTGTTCTTTTCATACCCATTAGCATTTACAGTGTACTCAAGATAGTTTGGAATCACTTGACTACAAAACGTCTTTACTACACTAAATAACATCGCCTTATGCTAGCCAGAATTTTGGTTAGTTTTGCTGAAGGGGTTAAATACGGGAACTCATATTAGATTAACACTATCTGGTATACTTGGAGTTTAGTACGATATTATGCTAAATAATGATTGATGGGGGGTTTGATTGCTTTTGCCATTATTTCCCCATAGTAAATATTACGGCTCCCCAGACCCCCTCCAATCTACCCCCCCCCCCCCCCCCCCCCCTGATTTCTTTCAAACTAAATATGTACATTTTTTTTGGTAGAAAAATGTCCAGGTCGGTGACCGGTATCCCCTACTTCGCAGACTCGCTATTAATCGCCCAGAACAAAATAGACACCTGAATAGGGTTAGACGTCGAGACTCGCAGTATGCTATTGCCATTCTTAATAGCATCTAAAATTCTAAATCATTCAAAATCCAATGAACAACGTTATTTTGTACTAAACTTGAATAATTTTTAACTTACATTTATTTGCTTGCACATTGCGTAAACCTTGCTTCACTACAGTTAAAATTTCATCTAGTTAATTAGGGATGAAATATGACACAGAATTATGAAAGGGTTTTGTAAACAGTTGCGACCGCATACACCTACCATTACTAAATGTTCGTTTGATATTTCTCTGTTATGATTCTCTCTCTCTCTCTCTCTCTCTCTCTCTCTCTCTCTCTCTCTCTCTGCATATATGAATTGTAAAACCGCTAGGTATTACCATTGGGAGAAGCAGGTTGTAATTTGGTTTACCAGATTCAGTGGCCGACCGGGCCACTGATTAAGTGGATTATATTAGTGTGGCTTCTTCCCAGCCGAGACTTGAACCCTCATACTTCTGTGGTTTGTCTGTTAAGGGGAGTCACCATTTTTTTGTTTTTTATCTTTCTCTCCTTTTCTCTCTTTCTCTGGCTTGTATCCATTCGGCCCCATTAAGCCAACTGATTTAAGACTTTTATCTCCATCCAGGTGTCGATTTCTTCCTGGCGAGCGATAGCGAGCCAGCACTGTATGGAGAAATCTGGCTTCGCCGGAGAAATTTGTCTATCGAAAAATTTACAAATTTAGCTTGCTGTCAAAAACAAAAATATATACAGTATATGCTGGCTCGCTATAGCTCGCCAGGAAAATATTGACACCTGGATGGGGGTAAACGTCTTAAAACAGTAGGCTGAATGGGGCCGAATGGATACAAGCCAAAGAGAGAGGGAGAGAAAGAGAAAACAAGCGAGGTGGGCTCCCTTAAGCATCTTACCGGCCTTGCCACCTAGACTTGGTAAACAAATACGTACAAGTAGTGACTCACAGGAAAAGTTGTGGAAACAATTGATCCCGAACTTGTGTCTTTATTTTCTGACATCTTCATAGGTACACGTGAAGATCTTGTGAAAGATAGCGAAAGTTCAGGATCTCCTCATATCTGTTAACTGTTCCTGACATTATCTATAATCTATATTGTTGTAAGACAATTCATATATTTCAAACCGCTTTGACATGCCACGTTTCTGAAGCATATGTCATTACGCTTCTAACACATAAAACGTACATCTTTAATGCTGGTAGTTTTATATGCTATATATATATATATATATAATTATTACCTACAATATCTTAATTAATGGATTTAGTTAAAGGACTACATGTTTAGTCATTAAATTAGTTGGATAAGGTAGCCGTCTATTATATTTATGGGGTAGTTGTTATGAAACATTTAATAGAATGACTGAAAAATCGAAGATAATTTTAACGAGTTGAGATGTAGTGCTTGCTTGACGATTTCACACACACACACACACACACACACACACACACACACACACACACACACACACACACACACACACACACTCATACATACACACACACACACACACACAGAGAAAGACAAGACAAAAGTGATAGTTGCATGACCCTAAGTTGGATCAAAATAAACCTTCCATGTTCTCGGAGCAACCTGTATATTGTTAGAATCGACCACTACCGACCAGATACATATGACCGTTCACCTTTGCCTATATAAGTAACACCCTGTTCTTAACATTAATCATCAATTACAAACCCCAATGTACTTGAATAAACCAATGAAAGCATATGGTCCTCCCGGGATTCGAACTCGGGACACCACACCCAGAACACAAGCACCTAAGCTGTTACACCACCAACACAGTTATATAATAGATCGTGGAGACAAGCGGCTAACGGACCCAAACGGCCGCACACCAAACCGGTAACTCGACCAATACTGATAGGATTATATCGAGCACGGACCAAAGAGGCTACGAGTAAGGGGGAGATAATTACTTTTCTGGACCCCCTATTCCCTCCTGTTTAGCCCCATTAGTTTTGACATTTTATAAAGTTCACCCATCAGTTTGGGAATTTTAAGATCATTCGTCTCATACAGTATATTGACTAATATAAAGACCTTTTTGTGCCATTTAAGTGTAAATGTTTTTCCTGGCGAACGATAGCGAGCCTATAATTTTGGAGGACATGTTTCTACCGAAAACATGTACATATTCAGTATATCTCGAAGGGGAATCATGAGGATAATTTATTAAGCTTGATGGAGGTCTAGGGCGGAAACTAAACACTGATAAATATATAAATACATAAATATACAATGCAATAACACCTACCCACTTAGAACAGTCAGCTAAGGAAGGACCTCTAGGAATCGAACGGGGTAAAACTATCAAAATTAACCCTCTGAATGTCAACCTATTTGCATCTTTGAATAATATATGCCGTTCGGAGTTTGAAGAGGAAAGAGGTGAGGAGTTTGAAGAGGAAAGAGGTGAGGAGTTTGAAGAGGAAAGAGGTGAGGAGTTTGAAGAGGAAAGAGGTGAGGAGTTTGAAGAGGAAAGAGGTGAGGAGTTTGAAGAGGAAAGAGGTGAGGAGTTTGAAGAGGAAAGAGGTGAGCAGTTTGAAGAGGAAAGAGGTGAGGTGTTTGAAGAGGAAAGAGGTGAGGAGTTTGAAGAGGAAAGAGGTGATGAGTTTGAAAAGGAAAGAGGTGATGAGTTTGAAGAGGAAAGAGGTGAGGAGTTTGAAGAGGAAAGAGGTGATGAGTTTGAAGAGGAAAGAGGTGAGGAGTTTGAAGAGGAAAGAGGTGATGAGTTTGAAGAGGAAAGAGGTGATGAGTTTGAAGAGGAAAGAGGTGGGGAGGGTTTAAAGGGCTCTCTGGTTGAGGGAAGTGAGGATTACTGTATGGAGAAACCCAATGTTGACTGTCACGATACTAATAATTAAATTATTATTATATCCTGTAATTAAATTAAATTATTATTA
>CM064497.1:16248848-16298848 GCA_032716605.1 Paralithodes platypus | reverse complement strand
GAGCGAAAGAACTTCTGGGTGAAATAACTTAATGGAGTAATTATTTGAAGGCGAAATTATTTGTGGGTGAAATAACTTGTGAAGGAAATGACACGTGTGAAAGTATTTGCGAGATATATGACTTACGAGATAAATTATTTGTGCGAAAAATTACCCGGTATCCCAGTCTATATATTATGAACACTGCTACCACCACTACTACTACTACTACTACTACTACTACTACTATTATTATTATTATTATTATTATTATTTATATAATGATCATATTATCATAAACATAATATTCCTGGATGGCTGGTCTCACGTAAATAATTATACAAAGGAAGACACGCAACAACAGACCTAATGGTCCTTACTAAGCTAATTGTAAAAAAAAAAAAAAAAAAAAAAAAAAAAAAAAAAAACACACAATCAACTGCAGGGCTTTTGCTCCAGAAAAGCTATGGACCATAAAACAAAACTATAGAACCTTGAACGATATTGATACAGTCACATTACTCGGGCACAAACACAGTCAGTCAGGGATTCATGGCAAGATAGTTATCTCTATCTATCTATCTATTGCCGGACTCCTTATTCCCCTTACGAGGGTGTTCATACACAGAATGCCCCCAAGCGGACCTATTCCCTGTAAGAGGGACAACCCGAGCCAGTTTAGTGAAGGACTTACAGGATCGACCACTCAATTTAGGATCTGTCCGACTCCGAGGCCCTCTGTGTATCTTGTTAGCACTATTTTTCTACAGTGGTGTTCGGCTAATCCATCCACTAACCTGCCTTACCCTTAGGTAAGCAGTATGGATTTGTATCAGGTTTACTCCCCTAGACAGGTTGCCAACCAAAGCTGACGAGTCCCATCCACCCGGATTTGTATAAGGTCTCCCCTAGATGAGTTGCCGACCAAGGCTAACGAGTCCCATCCACCCGGTAGTTATATAGGCGATATATAAATGCCTGGACTGTATGGCAATCTACAACATTTAACGAGTCCCATCCACCCGGTAGTTATATAGGCGATATATAAATGCCTGGACTGTATGGCAATCTACAACATTTAACGAGTCCCATCCACCCGGTAGTTATATAGGCGATATATAAATGCCTGGACTGTATGGCAATCTACAAAAATTTTAGGCAATCTGTTCCATAAGTTGACTACTCAGTTGAAAAAAGAAATGCTTTGATTCATGTAGTGTACATGAACGCCTTTCTGACAATTTAGGAACAAGTACTTCTTGTTCAATTTGAGTTATCTGGTGTGAATACCTACTTGCATTCATGTTGGCATGGTCTTTTATAATAGCACACAAAATAGATTAGGGCTCCTCTTATTCAGTGGTTTGTTAAGGTAAATACGTTTAACTCTTTTAGTCTTTCCTCATATAGTATATTTCTTAGTCAGGGAATAACTTCAGTTACTCTCCGTTGTACTCTCTCTAGTTATTCCGTGTCCAACTTTGGTCGCCATATCATGGTGACCAAAACTGGACACAATGTTCCAAATGAGGGCGAACCAATGAATTATATGAAGTATGTATAACGTTTTCGGATTTATATTCAAAACATATCCCAATATAGTCATTATAAGTATAAGATTACTAGTGGATACCAGAAGAAAGCTACTAACAAAGACATTCACTGGGTTCGAAGAAATCACCTGGTTCAGTTGGAGCATTTATTGGAATTAATAATATATATGTGTGCAGGCAGCTCGGTCCCTGGTGCCTACATTCACCTCAGAGGTTTTGGGTGAATGTCAAAGATGAAGCCACGAGACCGAGTCCTTGCTGGTTGCAGAAGGCAGAACAACAAGGGACGACATTCTCCGGCGTCGCTGGTTTAAGGGCTTTTGTTTCTATCTTTCTCTCCTTTTCTCTCTTTCCATGGCTTTTATCAATTCGGTCCCATTCAGCCAACTGTTTTAAGACGTTTATCCCCACCCAGGTGTCGATTTCTTCCTGGCGAGCGATAGCGAGCCAGCATTGTATGGAGAAATCCGGCTTCGCCGGAGAAATGTTTCTATCGAGACATTTACAAATTTAGCTTGATGTCAAAACAAAAAGATATATATGCTGGGTCGCTACCGCTCGCCAGGAAAATATTAACACCTGGATGGGGCTAAACGTCTTAAAACAGTAGGCTAAATGGGGCCGAATGGGTACAAGCCAAAGAGAGAGAGGGAGAGAACGTGAACAAAACCAGGTGGGCTCCCTTAACGAAATGACAAAGGCATGTTACATTACGCGGTCTCAGCAGTGCAAGCGTCCATTTTGCACGGGCAGGCTTCATTGAAATAATTGATGCCCGCAATTTTTCTCTCTGAATATCTGAAACTATACGACTACAGGCGAGCTTGTGGTACAGTCGCGCTAATAAGTGATATCTCGGCACCAAGTATGTTTTCATCAATAATGGGTATCAGTAATATCTAAGCTTCATTTCTTCATATTGAGTGAACTATACAAACATGTTCCTACACTTACCCACCCTATTCAACATCTGACAGACTTTAATACAGCGCAGAGCAAGCCAAACGTAATAACAGCTGGGACATGACTTATTAGCGTGATCGTATGTATGGCCACATAAGTAGTGTCGCCGCTGTCATTATGTTTTGCTCACTGTATGCTGTATTAATGTCTGTCAGATGTTGAATAGGGTGTGTAAAGATTGGAACATGTTTGTATATCTCACTCGAAACGACGAATTAATGCTTAGATAGTGCTTAGATAATGCTGTATTAATGTCTGTCAGATGTTAAATAGGTTGTGTAAAGATAGGAACATGTTTGTATATCTCACTCGAAACTATGAATTAATACTTAGATAGTGCTGATACCAATTATTGATCAAACAATACTTGGCGCCGCGACATCACTTATTTGGCGGACTGTACAGTCAACTCTTTTAATCCGCGGAGTCTCAGAGATTGTAGTTATACAATTATATGTTTCAGGTTAATGTAGGAAACAGTATTGCTTATATATTTGTTTATTAATTATTTTTCCAATTTGTATACTGTAAATATCTTATATACATTAACTGTTATGCTTCAAATTAAGCTTAAACACTATTCTAGACTCTGCGGATTATACAAGTTGACTGTACGTATGACCTCTGTAGCTCAAGGTGAACATTGTACCCAGTTGGGGCTTCAAGTCAAAACGGCCATTCTCTGTAACGGCCACAATCAGAACGGAAAGTCTCCTAAGGGAGCCCACCTCGATTTTGTTCTCTTTCTCTCCCTCTCACTTTGGCTTGTATCCATTCGGCCCCATTCAGACTACTGTTTTAAGACGTTTACCCCCATCCAGGTGTCAATATCTTCCTGGTGAGAAGTAGCGAGCCAGCATATATATATTTTTGTTTTGAAAGCAAGCTAAATTTGTAAATTTTTCGATAGAAAATGTGTCCGGCTTCGAAGCCGGATTTCTCCATACAATGCTGGCTCGCTATCGCTCGCCAGGAAGATATCGACACCTGGATGGGGACAAACGTCTTAAAACAGTTGGCTGAATGGGACCGAATGGATACAAGCCAGAAAAAGAGAAACAATGCAGGTGACCCCACTTAACATACCTTTACTCAATTTCACCTAACTAAAACTAAGATAAAGACACTTTAAATAACCATGCCTAACCTACATTAACCTAGGCTGAATAACCATGCCTAACCTACATTAACCTAGGCTAAATAACCATGCCTAAGCTACATTAACCTAGGCTAAATAACCATGCCTAACCTACATTAACCTAGGCTAAATAACCATGCCTAACCTACATTAACCTAGGCTAAATAACCATGCCTAACCTACATTAACCTAGGCTAAATAACCATGCCTAACCTACATTAACCTAGGCTAAATAACCATGCCTAAGCTACATTAACCTAGGCTAAATAACCATGCCTAACCTACATTAACCTAGGCTAAATAACCATGCCTAACCTACATTAACCTAGGCTGAATAACCATGCCTAACCTACATTAACCTAGGCTGAATAACCATGCCTAACCTACATTAACCTAGGCTGAATAACCATGCCTAACCTACATTAACCTAGGCTAAATAACCATGCCTAACCTACATTAACCTAGGCTGAATAACCATGCCTAACCTACATTAACCTAGGCTGAATAACCATGCCTAACCTACATTAACCTAGGCTGAATAACCATGCCTAACCTACATTAACCTAGGCTGAATAGAATTGTGACTATTTGGGCTTATCAGGAGTGTAGCCGCTTTGACATTTTTTCCATACCTAAACATCCAAGTTGCTTGAAATCATGAGATGTTCGCATATTATTATCAGTTTCGCGAAATTATTAATGTCGATCGGTTAGAATATATTTGCATTATTCAAGTTAAGGGGAGGCAGACCGTTTTTCTGGACCTCCTTCTCCCTCATGTTTGGCCCCATTTGTTTTAGATTATAAGATGTTCGGCCCATTAGTTTGTCGATTTTAACACCTTTCGCCCCATTCCGTTGTCAATTTTAAGACCTTCGTACCATTTAGGTGTCGATTATTTTCTGGCGAGCGATAGCGAGCCTGAAATTCTAAGAGGAACAGGCCTTTGGCCGGGAAATTTTTCTACCGAAAAATGTACAAATTTATCTTGAAGGGGGGTCTAGGGGTGTTTTTCTAAGCTTGATGGAGGTCTAGCGAGAAAACTAAGGAACATATGAATTAATAGACCAAAAAAAAAAAAAAAAAAAAGGTCTGTCTCCCCTTAAGAATGGACTAATGTATTCAAGCCAGGAGTGCCTCTATATGTCCTAGTTACTGTTTTGGAATATATAATGAAGAAACTGTAATTACAATATGGTGTTTCATCAGCGACATGAAACTGAACCTTGGTTTCAGAAAATGACCACGTAAATTAGCACAGCCATTTCCGAACATGTTGGTTTAGTTTAAGAGAGGGCGCAAAGTACAGATATTCCAATAACTAAATAAATTGTTCTTTACATTACTCATTTCACCCTTATTCACTCCACCACAACAACCAACATTTCCACTACCGGTACCTCATCACAAACACAACCCCTAATACAATCATCAGCACTAACAACATCTACGTTATCAATCATCAGTTAAACCCCCACCACCGCCGCCACTACAATCACCTACAGATCTTGCTGTAAGAGAGAGGGGTCATCCTTGTCTTTGGAAGCCGGTTTGTTGCCGTAATTACCAAACACCGGGGTGATATAATATTGTTGATCATATAGAAATCAGAAATGAAGACTAAGTTATTTATCCTGTACCAATATTGCCAAATGTTTATTATCGGTATTAGCATGTTTGAATGTAAAGAGGAGTTAATGACCCCAGTGGCCCCAATCTAGCGGAAGTTGTCCGATCTCTGATACTATATGGTCTCTATAATCACCGACTTCCCTCTTAGCCATCATTCATCCTAAGACTATGATTTCATTGTTGAACCGGCTATTCCCGAGGGGACGATGATAGCTTACACGGGGGTTTATTTCCCCTTGGCGAGGTTGTATGTATGGTGAGGAGTATTCGTGAAATGTTATTATGATGGAATGGTTGCGCGTGAAGTCTTTATAGTCGATAGACCCAATCCCAAAATCACTCGAATTAGTACTATCAACGTGAGTCAAGCTTTCAGCAACAAGCAACTATTGTTTGATATGGGGACTCAATGGCCAAGGTTATTATATCATCTCCACAACACTAATAAAATTGCCTAGTTAATAATAATTTGAGCTAAACAAATAATTTTTGATGGGGCCGATTGCACCCTGACCCATGGCCTATCTTAACCCTAACTGAAGGTATGGTGATCAGGAATTATTACAAAAGATAATCGGGCCAAAGGTTCCCCTAATGTTCGTGTTCTGATCATGAAACAGCAGAAGAGTGTAATCTTAAAATTAAACTTGCCTAATTTGAAATGTGGTCTGTTCTATTATTGTATTCACCACATTTTAGAGAGAGTAATGGTGTGGATGTGTCCAGCCTGGCTGCCTGACCCTTGATGTTATAATGTGGAACGCACGGATCCTCCTGATTAACGTTACCATATGTATACATTATATAATAATACAGTATATATATATATATATATATATATATATATATATATATATATATATATATATATATATATATATATACATATATATATACACACACACATATATATATATATATATATATATATATGTATATATATATATATATATATATATATTTTTTTTTTTTTATACTGTATATATATATATATATATATATATATACTATTACATATTCATATTTAGCTGAACATTTTACAGTACATATGCATTTAAAAAACAACTCAAAAAAACTTATTATGTTCTATCCTAATATTTACGTACCAATTTTTAGAGTTTAGTGTAGATATTAAATGTGCAATTATTTCTCAGATTTAGTACGGTATCACACATACTATATTTAACTAGCTAATGCTAAATGTATGTATATTAATGTTTGTTAGTTTTTTCAGCAAAGATTCATGGTTTTAACTTAATTCAGACTGTTGACATATACTAATTTCTAGTGAGAATACCATTTGAATTAATAGTTTCAAAAGTGAATGAAGGTTGAACATCAATATTGTAATAATTTGAATTTGAATTTGAATTTGAATAATGTAAGGCTTAATGTTAATCAATATTATATTTATACTTGAGGTGTAGTAAATAAATTGCGAAACAACTATGGATTAATTGATAACTATCACATTATCCCCGAACCCAACCCACCACCACAACTATCCTTACCTCCACCCCCTCCCTTCCCACCACCACCACCATTATCTCTCTCCTTTCCTACACACCACACAAACAATACCACCATCACTACTTACCCTCTACCCTACTCACCACCACCACCACTGTCTCTCCCTTCTCCTTCCCTCCATACAAACCACACCATCATCACTACTTCCCCTCTATCCCACTCTTCACCATCACCACAACCATTACAACCACCACCACCGCCACTAAAACAACCACTAACTTTCAATTCCCTCTCACCACCATTATCACAACCATAACTACCAACACCACAACACCATTACCCCACAACCATCACCACCAACACCACAATCACCATTGCCCTACAACTACCACCACAACCACCATTTCCCCACATCCATCCCCGCCAACACCACCACCTTCGACCCTCTAAGTATTCAGGAGCAGGGCAATGTCTGAAGCCCTCCAGCTGCCCGAACACAGGAGCCAGGACCAGGTATTGTCACATATAGACGGCTGCGGGTCTGGATAACATGATAGAGAGGCGTCCAGGGAGAGGGGTTAGGTTGTGCTGTGCTGTGTTGTGTTGTATTGTGTTGTGTTGTGTTGTGTTGTGTTGTGTTGTGTTGAGTAGTTTGGTAGTTGGGTTGGGTCTGGAGAACATGATAGAGAAGCGTCCAGGGAGAGGGGCTGTGTTGTGTTGTGTTGTGTTGTGTTGTGTTGTGTTGTGTTGTGTTGTGTTGAGTAGTTTGGTAGTTGGGTTGGGTCTGGAGAACATGATAGAGAAGCGTCCAGGGAGAGGGGCTGTGTTGGGTTGGGTTGGGTTGGGTTGGGTTGGGTAATTGAGTTGGGTCTTCACAATATGGTAGAGGCGTCCAGGAAGAGGGGTTGTGTTGTGTTGTGTTGGGTAGTTGGGTTGGTTCAATCCCATCTACCTGCTGGTGAGGTTTCTGTCAAAAACATTTCGAGCTGTGGAGGTTAGGTGTGGATGCACCACCTCTGGGTTCCATCTGGTTCCTTGCCCACATCCTATCCCTTCTAGGGGTATGTAGGCGCCCTTGTGGCAGCCAGAGTAAAATCTGTTGGCTACTTAGGATAAGTTAGGTTAAGGAATTGTGTATTTTCAGCCTCATTAGCTGCCGGCTCTGCTGCATGTCTGCCTGCCGAGATCGGAACCTCTCCGGGTGGTCGGGGGCCGGGCAAGTGCTAGAGGGACCTTGGTGACTCTGGTCTCTGGGTCTTATCCTGGATGATCTAGATGTGTGTGAATTTGTATTTTGTTTTTGTGTGTTCATTGTTTTCTGTTGTGATGTCCCCATTCGGGCTCTGTCTTGAGTCGCCCCCCCCCCTCCCCCCTCAAAAAAAAAAGAAGGAAAAGTGGGGATTGGGCCTGAGTATATACATACATACATATATTATTATTATTATTATTATTATTATTATTATCCAGGGATCGATATCTCAATTAGGATTTCTTTTCACAGATCCCGTCTAAAACTAATCAATTCATTCAATAATAGCCAGATTAAAATGAAAGAATACGTAATGGTATACTAAGAGAGTTAATAATTTAAAACTTGGGAGTTTTTGTTTTCTTTTATTCTGGCTAGCAGTAGCTTAGAAAGGGCCTTTCTAAATTAACTGGGTATTGACTAACATAAATTGCTTTTTGACCCCTACAGGTTCTTACTAAGCTTCAGAAAACCGTCTAATGGTAGCCAAAATATTATAACAAAGGCGTCCTCAAATAATGAAAGTGTTAATGGCACGAAAAAGTTCTTATAAAGGAGTTTCAAGATGAGTAATGAGGGAATTCAACTTAGATGAAAACTTTTGATGAGTTTATGAACTTCTCTGGATCCTAATAAAGTGTAAGGAAGGCGCCACACGAGCAGGTTTGGGCTTCACAATGTATCGGAGTCTGTAAGCCGCTTCAAGTGTTCGTATTATCTGGATGCATTTGAGTGAGTTATTCTGGTTTTCAAAATAAATATTATGAATTGTAAGTAAAATTAGAACGGCGGATTGTAAGTAAAATCAGTATGACAGATTGTAAGCAAAAGGAGTATGACAGATTGTAAGTAAGATGAGTATGACAGATTGTAAATTAAATGAGTATGACTGATTGTAAGTAAGATGAGTATGACAGATTGCAAGTAAGATGAGTACGATAGATTGTAAGGAAAATTAGTATGATAGATTGTAAGGAAAATTAGTATGATAGATTGCAAGTAAAATGAGTATGATAGATTGTAAGGAAAATTAATATGATAGATTCTAAGTAAGATGAGTATGATAGATTGTAAGGACAATTAGTATGATAGATTGTAAGTAAGATGAGTATGATAGATTGTAAGGAAAATTAGTATGATAAATTGCTAGTAAAACCAGTATGACAGTTTGTTAATAATAAGAGTATGGCAGATTGTTAGTAAAATCAGTATGACAGATTGTTAATAATATGAGTATGACAGATTGGAAGTAACATGAGTATGGCAGATTGCAAGTAAAATGAGAATGTTAAACTATAAGTTACGCGGCTCAAAATGTAATATTTTTGTTCTACTCATTGTTGTACTTGTATTGCAGTTGTTCTACTCATTGTTGTACTTGTATTGCAGTTGTTCTACTCATTGTTGTACTTGTATTGCAGTTGTTCTACTCATTGTTGTACTTGTATTGCAGTTGTTCTACTCATTGTTGTACTTGTATTGCAGTTGTTCTACTCATTGTTGTACTTGTATTGCAGTTGTTCTACTCATTGTTGTACTTGTATTGCAGTTGTTCTACTCATTGTTGTACTTGTATTGCAGTTGTTCTACTCATTGTTGTACTTGTATTGCAGTTGTTCTACTCATTGTTGTACTTGTATTGCAGTTGTTCTACTCATTGTTGTACTTGTATTGCAGTTGTTCTACTCATTGTTGTACTTGTATTGCAGTTGTTCTACTCATTGTTGTACTTGTATTGCAGTTGTTCTACTCATTGTTGTACTTGTATTGCAGTTGTTCTACTCTTGTTGTACTTGTATTGCAGTTGTTCTACTCATTGTTGTACTTGTATTGCAGTTGTTCTACTCATGTTGTACTTGTATTGCAGTTGTTCTACTCATTGTTGTACTTGTATTGCAGTTGTTCTACTCATTGTTGTACTTGTATTGCAGTTGTTCTACTCATTGTTGTACTTGTATTGCAGTTGTTCTACTCATTGTTGTACTTGTATTGCAGTTGTTCTAGTCATTGTTTGTACTTGTATTGCAGTTGTTCTACTCATTGTTGTACTTGTATTGCAGTTGTTCTACTCATTGTTGTACTTGTATTGCAGTTGTTCTACTCATTGTTGTACTTGTATTGCAGTTGTTCTACTCATTGTTGTACTTGTATTGCAGTTGTTCTACTCATTGTTGTACTTGTATTGCAGTTGTTCTACTCATTGTTGTACTTGTATTGCAGTTGTTCTACTCATTGTTGTACTTGTATTGCAGTTGTTCTACTCATTGTTGTACTTGTATTGCAGTTGTTCTACTCATTGTTGTACTTGTATTGCAGTTGTTCTACTCATTGTTGTACTTGTATTGCAGTTGTTCTACTCATTGTTGTACTTGTATTGCAGTTGTTTCTACTCATTGTTGTACTTGTATTGCAGTTGTTCTACTCATTGTTGTACTTGTATTGCAGTTGTTCTACTCATTGTTGTACTTGTATTGCAGTTGTTCTACTCATTGTTGTACTTGTATTGCAGTTGTTCTACTCATTGCTGTACTTGTATTGCAGTTGTTCTACTCATTGTTGTACTTGTATTGCAGTTGTTCTACTCATTGTTGTACTTGTATTGCAGTTGTTCTACTCATTGTTGTACTTGTATTGCAGTTGCACTTTACATGAAAAAGAAAACATTCAATTGTCACATATATATTACGAAGTTTATTGATATGGGTCAAAAACCAAGGTTAACTATTGTTCTTATACCTCTTAAACTAATTGTTAACTTTCACTAAATTAGGCACGCATTTGATGTAATGGTCACGCAAGCAAGAAATGCCATCCTACATGAAGGTTAGGGTCACAGGTCAAAGTCAATGGAACATTTGTACATTATTTTGAATATATCAACAAATCAGCAAATTCAATTAACATATTGACCTATTTACATACAAAAACAAAAACAAGTTAAACTCTAATGTCAAGCCCAGAATATTAATCATTGTTCCTTAATCTGACACATTATTTTTGTTAAACCTACATATTATTTTCGGAATGCCTATTCAAGCCACAGATAAGAAAAAATGAAATTGTATTTAAGGGTCGAAGTCACAGGTGCAGGCTGTGGGGTTAGCTCAAATGATCATCTTCTCAATTATATAATATATATATATATATATATATATATATATATATATATATATATATATATATATATATATATATAATTAACTAAATAACCTGACATCGTTTTTTAGTACATTAACAACATAATAACCATTTTTCAGACAAATAATTTCAAGATCAAAGGTGAATATATATATATATATATATATATATATATATATATATATATATATATATATATATATATATATATATTCTCTTTCTCGCCAAAGAGGCCTATCATAATTCAAGGATACGGAGATGGGTATACATTTCCCAAGTCCCATCCAGACTATAAAACGCTGCCTTCTCCAAACTAAATATGTATTTTTTTTTGTTAGAACAATGTCCCGGCCGAAGACCGGTGTTTCATTAAATAAAGGTTCACTATCGTTTGCCCAGAAAGAATCAACACCTGAATGGGGTAAAGCGTCTTATAGTCGCCAAATAAATTAGGTGAAATTATTTCAAAGCTACAAATTAATAGAGTGCAGCAATGAGGGTCCAATTATAAGGCCCTTCTCGCATCAAATGGGGTTAGAGAATGCTGGCCCAATTATTGTTATAATTAGCGATCGATCGATGATTGGAGGATGTCATAGTTAATTAAGGACCTAATGATGACCTACCTAATGAAGACCAACATTATGAGTAAATTACACCTTGTACGTGAGCTTTATGAGGGGTTAGTGAAGAATTGATGGTAGGCCTTTCAATAGGCGATGAGCCATTTTTCATTAAACTCTAGCTAAAATGAAAGGATTTTACTCAGCTTTGGAAGGCCCTCTAGGAACCAGAGGGGTAAATTTGACAGTAATTAACCTTCTGACTTCCCCAAATACATCCTAAATTATAAGAAAACAAAAAAACATCTATTAATAGCCGGAATTAAATGAAAAATATATGATGTTATACGGAGGAGTTAATGAAATATTTAATGATGAGTAAGTGAAGGATTAATATTTCAAGACGTCCATATTGATGAATTATGAAGGAATTATACACAATGAAGTATACATAATGATGATTTGCGAAGGAGTTATACTTTAATGGTGTACTTAATGATGAGTTATGAAGGAATGATACTTAATGATGTAATTAATGATGAGTTAGTGAAGGATTGTTATTTGATGTTAGAGTCATAACGTCTGGACACACGGAGCTTTAAGGAGAGAATTTTAGTTTGTTCCCTAGACCTCCATCAAGCTTCAAATTACACCCGCTAGACCCCCTTCAAGATAAATGTGAGCTTCTTAAAAGCTCAAAAGCAATGGGGCTAAACATGAGGGAGCAAGGGGCCCAGAAAAAAATCCCTCAAGTGGAAATCTCCCCTTAAATAAAATATTATCATAATTTTCGATTATATAAACCTCTCCACTAACACCCACCAGCGCACAGGACAGCTTCTAACTAAATACTAAGACGGTAACAACAAATATATATAGACAGATATCGCTGACTCATTTCAGTTTCTTTCAATTGAAGCATGAACAATAAGTAAATAAGTCACACCCACAAGAACACCTTCCCACCAACGTTCTACCATTCACATTTTTCCCCCAAGGTAAGTTATTTAAGTTAAAAAAAAAAAATAAAAAAAAAAAAAAAAAAAATCCCCTCCCACCTATCTCTCTCTCTCTCTCTCGCTCTCTGTCTCTCTCTCGCTCTCTCTCTCGACCGTAAACGCAAACTAAAATATCATATATCAATTTGTTCCAGGAATATCATACTAAACAGACGTGTACCTCGAATTTGGCTCGCTTTCACTCTTTAAACTTTGGGAGGGACACAAGTTATAGGCAGCTTTGCCTTTTTGACATACACATAGGGGAAAACACACAAACACACACACACACACACACACACACACACACACACACACACACACACACACACTCATTCTCTTTCTTCTGTAACGGCAACATACGATACATTATTCCTGATTGCCTAAGTTAAATTATGCAAAATAAACCTCTCTCTTCTGCAAGATAAAATATGATAGATTATTTCAGATTGCGCAAGTCAAATCATACAAACACACACACACACACGCAAATACATTTTCTCTCCACATGAAACCCAAACTAGGCCAGATCTCATGCCCGTTTGTTTCAGTCCCTTTGATCGTCAAATTGCAGACAGGGCTTAACATTTTTCCCCACGAGCATGTTTTAAAAGACGACAGGAACAATTAAGGCTTTTATGGCGGGGTATCGCGACACAGCCATAGTCCAGCAGGTTGGTCTAGTGTTTTGTATATAATTATTATTATTATTATTATTATTATTATACTTATTATTATTATTATTATTATTATTATTATTATTATTATTATTTTCTTAGGGGGTAGTAGTACTCGCTTTTTATGGACCCCCTTCTCCCTCATGTTTAGCATATTAGTTTTGAGGTTTTAAGACGTTCGTTCCGTTAGTTTGGCGATTTAGAAACCTTTATCCCCATTTCTTTGTCAACATTGAGATCTTTCGTGCCATATAGATGTCGATTTTGTCCTGGCGAGCGATAGCGAGCCTGTAATCTTAGAAAGAAACGGCCTTCGGCCGGGACATTTTTCTACCGAAAAATGTACAAATTGATCTTGAAAGGGGGTTTAGGGTGTGTTCTTTGTATTTTGATGGAAGTCTAGCGAGGAAACTAAACATTAAAAGTATATGTAAACATATAGACCAAATAACAAGCAGTATAGGCCCGGCCTTAAGGGGAGATATCCACTTGAGGGATTTTTTTCTGGACCCCTTTCTCCCTCATGTTTAGCCCCATTGCTTTTGTGATTTTAAGACGTTCGCCCCATTAGTTTGGCGATTTTAAGAACCCTCGCCCCATTTCTGTCAATTTTAAGACCTTTCGTGCCATTTAGGTGTCGATTTTATCCTGGCGAGCGATAGCGAGCCTGTAATTTAAGAGCAACCGGCCTTCGGCCGGGACATTTTTCTACCGAAAAATGTACAAATTTATCTTGAAAGGGGTTCGAGGGGGTGAAATTTTAAGATTGCTGGAGGAGTAGGAAACAAACTAAAAACCTCCCCTTAAGCTGATGCATTTATTGAATAGCCACCGCGCCTGAAAAAAGGGTTATGCTGCCTGCAATTGTTTTACCACAAGCTTAACACTATTTGGTCCCGAGTTGGAGGCTTTTTGACCTGCCCTGTTTCGCCCCCTTAGTTTGGAGAAATTGAGACGTTCCACCTCATTAGTTTGGCGATGATAAGACGCTTAACCCAATTCAGGTGTCGATTTTTGTTTTCTGGGCGAGCGATAGGGAGTCTGCAACTTAGAAGAAATCGGCTTTTGGGCTGGGACATATATTTATATCGAAAAATGTACAAACTTAGCTTGAAGGGGTTCTGGGTTCTGAATGGGAAGTCTGGGAAGGCGTTTTTGCTAGCCTAGGGGACAAACTAATATACATTACTCAAAATTGGTCAAAGCAAGCAAAATCTTCAATAATAGTCATACATAATATCATAGTAACCCCCAAGCCGTCGGACCAGATAGTGTTAAGGGGAGGTATTTAGTTTGTTCCCTAGACCTCCATCAAGCTTAAAAGTACATTCCCTTGAGTCCCTTTCAAGATAAATTTGTACATTTTTCGGTAGAAAAATTTCCCGGCCGAAGGCCGGGCTCGTTATCGCTCGCCAGGATAAAATCGACACCTAAATGGCACGAAAGGTCTTAATATGGGGTGAAAGTTCTTAAAATCGCTAAACTAGTGGGGCAAACATTTTATAATATCAAATGCAATGGGGCTAAACATGAGGGAGAAAGGGGTCAAGAAAAAAATCCCTCAAGTGGAGATCTCCCCTTAAGCCGGTATCACACGAGCGCCCATTTCTCCTCCACTGTTATGATCAACACTGGTCTGGCAGATTGTGAGGTCAACATGTTAACCCTTCTATGATCCAATACACGTTTCTTTTATGTTTGCTAGCTATTATTAGACGAGTGTATTCGGATGAGGAGGGATATATGGAGAACAGAGTTAATCGAGATAGTCTTTACCCTTTTGATTCCAACAGATCCTTCCTAAATTGAAAATAATCGTCTAATGAAAGCCAGAATATACCGTCAAAACACGTCATAATCATCAAGGGGTTAACAGATCACATGAATATTGGCGGTAATATGTTGACCATCGAAAATTGACGATAAAGTGTTCTCGTTTGATACCACCTTCACGTAGTAATCACTGAGCCAAAAACAATTATTTTCTGGAACCAGAGATCCTATCGTAATAGAGATCGTACAACCTCCGCCATTGTGGGGACACTGGTGCCATTAGCCTCTATTTACACCAACATATGTTCATACCATTATTTCATATTTGACAACGCAGGTGCAAGATATTTAGTTTGAACTTTGGACACAATTTCTACATGCTCGAAAATATAATATTACTCCGTTCTTTGGTAATTATGGCACCAAAATGGCGTTTAAACTATAATATGGCCACACTCTCTCTCTCACAAACAAGCTCTGTAACTCAACTATGATACTGTATGTAGTTGATATACTATGGCTATATGGTTTGGGGTAATTATGTTGGTAGAGTTTTATTTATCTATAGTTACATAGGGTGTGAAATATGGTCACCCAATTATATATAAAAAAAAAAAAAAAAAAAAAAACGTGTAATTGACCAATAATTAGCATATCCTGATATAAAACTCCCTTGATACAAAATGAATTACGTTGGAACTAGAACAACATTTATTTACAAAAAACTACTCCCTTTGAATACTTAAAACTTTACAGAATATTTTGTTATAAACAGTGTTGATTCAGTGTTGGTAATACAAAATAAGCTAGTGTAAAAACAAAGCCAAATTATTGTTCAACAATAAAATAGCGTTTGGCACGGGGAAATATCTTAAAACATAAATGTTACGCACATTTTAATATACTGCAACTATAACTCCCATTGGTCCCGAACATAAATAACATATATTTGCCACATTTCGTGTATCACAAACCTACATAAAATACAATAAAAACTATCAACATTATTCTATCTATCATATAAGGATACTTGTCCTCTTCATTCAGGTGTTCCTCATACGCGGCTTTGGAAGGCCCTTTTACAATCGAAAAAGGTAATATCTTTCTCAATTAACACTATCGGATCCGACGTCTTGGGGGTAATTGTGCTATTTTGTTTACTTATTATTGCGAATTTTGCTTGTTGTTGCCATTTTTGAACAATGCATTTTAAATAGTTCCCTAGGCAAACAAAAACACCTTCCCATAATTCCTTCAAGGTAAAAAAATCCCACCCAGACCTTCTTTAAGCTAAATTTGTATATATATATGGACAGCAAAGTTTCCCGGCCGTAGGCCGAGTTCTTTTAAATTACAGGCTCGCTATTACTTGGCCAGACACATAAATATGTATATATACAATATTTATACTAAACAACTAAAAGACACAAAAATGGGGTAAGGCGTCTTATTATCGCCAAACTAAAAGGGTGAATCGTCTTAAAATCTCCAAACTAATGGAACAAAACTGGGGAGGTCCAAAAAGACCTCCCTGGGACCAAATAGGGTTCTCGCTAAACTGGTAGTCATATAACTCAATTCAATTCAATTCAAAAGATTTTATTGACACAAAGTAATGTACATAAATACAGGTGATACATACCATAATATAATAAATACAGGTGATACATAACATAATATAATAAATACAGGTGATACATAACATAATATAATAAATACAGGTGATACATAACATAATATAATAAACACAGGTGATACATAACATAATATAATACAGGTGATACATAACATAATATAATACAGGTGATACATAACATAATATAATAAATACAGGTGATACATAACATAATATAATAAATACAGGTGATACATAACATAATATAATAAACACAGGTGATACATAACATAATATAATAAATACAGGTGATACATAACATAACATAATAAACACAGGTGATACATAACATAATATAATAAATACAGGTGATACATAACATAATAAAATAAATACAGGTGATACATAACATAATATAATAAATACAGGTGATACATAACATAATATAATACAGGTAATACATAACATAATATAATAAACACAGGTGATACATAACATAATATAATACAGGTAATACATAACATAATATAATAAATACAGGTGATACATAACATAATATAATACAGGTGATACATACCATAATATAATACAGGTAATACATAACATAATATAATAAATACAGGTGATACATAACATAATATAATAAATACAGGTGATACATAACATAATATAATAAATACAGGTGATACATACCATAATATAATAAATACAGGTGATACATAACATAATATAATAAATACAGGTGATACATAACATAATATAATAAATACAGGTGATACATAACATAATATAATAAATACTGGTGATACATAACATAATATAATACAGGTGATACATAACATAATATAATAAATACAGGTGATACATAACATAATATAATACAGGTGATACATAACATAATATAATACAGGTGATACATAACATAATATAATAAATACAGGTGATACATAATATAATATAATACAGGTGATACATACCATAATATAATACAGGTGATACATAATATAATAATACAGATGATACATAACATAACATAATATAATACAGGTGATACATAACATAACATAATATAATACAGATGATACATAACATAACATAATATAATACAGGTGATGCATAGTATAATATAATACAGGTGATACATACCATAATATAATAAGAACGGAAATAATGGAATCAATTACATAGCATCAATTAAATCTTTGACTTTTCCGGGTACTTCTGAAGCTACAGACTATAATGAATGTAGCCCCATCGTACTGAAAGGGTTAAGCATATACTGTAAAGAATGTACGGTATAAAAGGGTGTGTGAACAAATTATAAAGAACAATTGGGTATGGTTGTAGTGATTTAATATTCTGTCCGTATATTAGAGGGTTTAATACTACCAATATACAGTACCTGTATAGGGCTATATTATTATGGATATATTATTTACTTATATGATCCTATGTGAGAGAGAGAGAGAGAGAGAGAGAGAGAGAGAGAGAGAGAGAGAGAGAGAGAGAGAGAGAGAGAGAGAGAGAGAGAGAGAGAGAGAAGGGGGTGGTCCAAGTTAGCCCATTCATTATAAACTGGTCAAATATCTTTTCTACTAACCACTGTAACTCAAAAATGACTTGAGTAATCGAGACAAGTTTTCTACCATTTGGGAAGAGTCAGACAGGAAATAGGTGTGGAAAATTACAGCCCATTTGCTCCAGCCGTTTTCGAGTTATAGAGGTTAGTGTTCATAAATTCCGGCCTACTTACACTGAATGGACTGTATATCAATCACTAAACCACTACCACTCTATATTTCCGTCTCCACCGCAGTCCACAGTTACCGATCCTCCAACATAAACTATACTCTGTTTATTTTCATCTGACGGTAAACTGAATCTCCTACCAGCTCATTTCTCGATACTTAATGGAACAATATGAAACTACTATATGTATCAAATTTAGACTACGATTGTATAATAAGGACCATATTTCACTACAAAATCTTCAAAATAACTGAAACAATCTTGATGGGAACTAATTTGAAATTTACCGTCAGCTGAAAAGAAACAAACTATAGCGACGAGGGTTCTAAAACTCCAAGTCATCAGCTTAACGTTCATTCCATTCCCGTAGTTTTGGCTTACCCTAAATAACCTGAGTGCCGCGTGAGCTAATGGATCGTGAGAGGGGGGGGGGGGGTCATTAGAGCAATCTTTTCCTCAACTATTACCCGCTACTCTGATCTGTCAATTTAAGAGTTAAGGGAGTAGGGTTTATTGGTTTATTAGTTTATATTATATACTGTGTATATATATATATATATACACAGGTATATATATATATATATATATATATATATATATATATATATATATTAATTTATTATTGTTCTACATTCCTCCCTAGACCTCCATCAAGCTTAATAATTTATCATCAAGATCCCCCTTCGAGATAAATGTGTAAGTTTTTAATAGAAAAATGTTCCAGCCAAAAGCCGGTTCCTTCAAAAGAAAGGCTCGCTTTCGCTCGCCAGGACAAAATCGATACCTACAGTAAATGCTTAAGAGTGGGAGGAAAGGTCTTAAAATCAACAAACTAATTGGGCAAACGTCTTAAATTCTCAAAACGAATGGGCCTAAACATGAGGAAGAAGGAGGTCCAGAAAAAGCAACTACCTCCCCCTTTAAACTGTTATTAGAGTGTTGTCGTCTGAATTCATGCAGCTTCCGTCTCGTTTCCGCTGCCAATTTAGCAATATTTAATATTTTTGTGATATGACCCAGCCAGGGCTTGAACCCAGGCCAGTAGTGCAGCACTAAAACACCTTAACCACTAGGCCACCGAGGAGCTTAAAAGTAATGGCTTAATTTGAAATTATACCCCATCCACCATCACCCGCTCCGACTCGTGATCATGTAGCTTGATGCCATACACACATACACCTCACACACAAACACTAGCAACTAAGTACTAGAGAAGGATACTTGTAATCTGGGGTACATTGAAGGCCTCTCTGAATAAACAAGTAGAGCCTTAATATATTTAATATTTTTGTGATATGACTCAGCCAGGGCTATTATAATAATAATAATAATTATTATTATAACCAGGGAAAGTCGCTCAATTTAAAAATACACTCAATGCATAAAAGCGCTAAAGAATTATTATATTTACCCTCTCACTCTGAGAGGTCTTTCCTAAGTTAAATGAAGGCGTCTGGAAATGGTGAGAATGAAACCTAAATTTGCGTCATACAGTATAATTAATAGGTTTAAATATGGGAAGGGATACAAACACACACACACACACTCACTATCTTTCACTCTCACACTCTCTCTCTCTCTTTCTCTCTCTCTCTCTCTCCCTCTCTCTGATCTAGGGACACATTAATCTCCAGTAGGGGAAGGGGATTTTAATTTTCTTCCTTCGATCCATTTGCTAAAAGTTTAATTCAAAGGTAACCAGGCTAGGCCTACTGATAAAAATACCAATTTAGGGTCATATTTTCGAAAACAAATATTTAGCTTTAGTAATGGTGAGCACGAATTTGAAACCAGGCACATTTCTTATCTGGGAAGCTTATAGAGAGTCCTAGTTATGTTTGTAGTATCTATTTATCTGGGAAGCTTATAGAGAGTCCTAGTTATGTTTGTAGTATCTATTTATCTGGGAAGCTTATAGAGAGTCCTAGTTATGTTTGTAGTATCTATTTATCTGGGAAGCTTATAGAGAGTCCTAGTTATGTTTGTAGTATCTATTTTATATTTTTGGTGGATACACGACATCCAATCATAAACAAGACAGCTTTCTATTCACATTTTGTTTTCCGTACAAATTAGCACTTTCCTCTATTATACCTGATCTGATGCTGTTCCCAGTTTGAACAACCTCACTACAATAATGAAAATACTATGGAAGGTATGAATAATTCCTATGGTTAGCGCTGTCTTTCTACAAATTTATTGAGGTTGCGTGGACCGTCTTTTCGATATTTTGCTTAACAAAAAATCTTCACACAGTATATACGTAGCCTTTTACTATACCTCATTAAGCGTGGAATAGGTAGTAGAAGCCACTGGTATTATAAAAGTTGCTATTAAGCTTTTATGGATAGTGATGAGTATAAGACGAACTATGCACGATCAAAGTTTATGTACAATCGCGCTGATAAGTGATGTTTCGGCTCCAAGTATGTGTTGATCAATAATTGGTATCAGCAATATCTAAGCTTCATTTCTTCATATTGAGTGAAATATACAAACATGTTCCTACACTTACCTACACTTTTCAACATCTGACAGACATTTATACAGCACAGAGCAAGCCAGGCGTAATGACAGCTGGGACATGACTTATTAGCGCGACCGTACATATATTTTTGCCCAATATATATATATATATGTATATATATATATATACTGTATATATATATATATATATATATATATATATATATATATATTTATATATGTATTATTCCATTTGCTGTCTGTCTATCTATCTTTTTGTCTAGCTGTCAGTTTGAAAATTAATAAGCCTGTGCGTTTTTCCGTCTATGCGTCTGTCCCTGGTGCATGTACAATCAGAGGTTTAATTTATATGTCTGAGTTGCGGAAATATGTTATTGTATAAGATTCAACAGTTTTATGTACGCAATCCTCTTATCAATTCAGTCAACAATGTGTTAACGTATTCAAAATGTTAAGGGGGTAGTGCTTGTTTGTTGGCCTATTTATATATTTGTTAATGTACTTGTTTAGTTCCCTCGCTAGACCTCCATCAAGCTTTAAAATAAACACCCCCATATATAGACCCTCTTTCATGATAATATTGTACATTTATCGGTAGAAAGATTTCCCAGCCGAAGGCCGGTTCCTTCTAAAATTACAGGCTCGCTATCGCTCGCCAGGAAAAAATTGACACCTATATGGCACGAAAAATCTTAATATTGATAACGAAATGGGGCGAAAGGTCTCAAAATCGCCAAACTAATGGAACAAACGTCTTAAGACCTCAACATTAATATGCTAAACATGAGGGAGAAGGGGGTCCATTAAAACCGAGTAGTACCCCTTTAAGCTTGAATGCCTTAGGAATAATGTGTGTGTGTGATGCCAAAGACCACTACTGTAATGCTTTGTTATTTGTGCATAATGGGTATATATGACTCCGGTGACCCCATTATAACAGTATTTATTTTTGGATTATATAGTGAATTCCGGGGTCTCTCTCTCTCTCTCTCTCTCTCTCTCTCTCTCTCTCTCTCTCTCTCTCTCATATATACAGTATATATATATATATATATATATATATATATATAACTGAAGATCTACGAAAGTAGAGAAATGCATTTTAACACTTTTACATAAACATTATTTTAATATGTACACAACAGTCCGAGCCTTCTAATAAGATACTCGGACATACTTTTTAAACCCTTATTTTGTGCATGCAATATATTTTAGATGCAATTTAATTTTAGCACTAACATTTTTTAAACTTTGTGCAGTGAACCTACCCTTTTTACACACCTTTAGTGTGGAAGCATATTCGCATATATATATATATATATATATATAAACACTCAGTATACAATATATCCATATACATACTGTAATTGTAAAGTCCATTAGTAAAACCTCTATGCCTTAATGTAAATACTCGACTTACTTTCTGAACAAATAATCCTTGCTTAAGCTTATGAGTGTAGTAACTAACACCAAACCCCTGTTATGACCTACGCCCTGGTGTGGTGTGGGCTGGATTCACACAGTAGCGATAACTAATACACATCCATTGTACTTGTAAACAGTTAACCTATCTTATTCACGGGGGGGTCTTTATGTAGCCCCCCTGTTTCGCTTCATTTATTTAGATATTATAAGATGATTGGCTATATTAGTTTGGTGGTTATAAAGCACTTTAAACCCATTCTGGAGTTCATTATTTCCTGGCGAACGATAGGGAACCTGCAATATAAAAGAAACCGGCCTTCGGCGGGGACTTTTATCTACCAAAAAAGTGCAAATTTAGTTTGCAGTCAATTATATGTGTGAATTTGAAGGATAGAGGGAGGAGAGTCTGGGGAGGCGTGTATGATCTATAAATGGTCTGAGGGGGGGGGGGGGGGGGACTAAAAAAAAAAAAATCGTAAACTGCATAACACTCAAAACCCAAATATTAAATTATACACAAACAACATGATAAACCCCAGAAAGTCGGATAAAAAAAAAAAAAAAAAAAAAAAAACGTTGGCAAATATATAAAGGTATAACTAGGTCAACACTGTAAAACGTTAGGGGTGCGAGAAGAGGAATTAAAGCGTTTATAATAAAATACCCTTATAGAGATTTATTGGCATACAGTAATCCCACCTAGCACGATGATAAAGGGATAAATCACCATCAACAAGCCCATTAATGTCCCATACCCTTCCTACATACCTTCTTCATGCCCTTGATTGTGTACAGTCTATGCAGTAACTTAAGGGGAGGTTCCTAGTTTGTTCCCTAGACCTCCATCAAGCTTAAAATTACACCCTCTAGATCCTCTTTCAAGCTAAATTTGTACATTTTTCGGTAGAAAAATGTCCCGGCCCAAGGCCGGTTCCTCTTAAATTACAGGCTCGCTATCGCTCGCCAGGAAAAAATGACCCCTAAATGACACGAAAGATCTTAAAATTTACAGAAATGGGGCGAAAGTTCCTAAAATCGCCAAAGTAATGAGGCGAACGTCTTAAAATCTCAAAATCAATGGGGCTAAACCTGAATGAGAAAGGAGTTCAGTAAAAAATCCCTCAAGTGGACATCTGCCCTTAAGGGGGTAGTGGTTATATTTTGGTCTATTTAGTGATGTTATAGTTTCCTCGCTATCGTTCGCCAAGGAGCAAAGTGACACCTTAATGACACGAAAGGTCTATATATTGAAAAGAAATGGGGCGAATTAAAGCTCTTAAAATAGCCAAACTACTGAAACGAACGTCCTAAAATCTCAAAAAATATTGGGACTAAACATGAGGGAGAAAAAGCAGCTACCTCCCCCTTCAGCCTGCCCCACCCCGATAGACACGCCCACCAAATTCCCCGTGTTATTGTGAGCGTCACTATAGTCCATTCACTGTAAGTAGACGATATATCATGACCTCTATCCTTTGTAACTAAACAAGGGCTAGAGCAAATTGGCTGTAAATCTCCACTTCTATTCATTGACTGACTCTTCCCAAGATTTATTTATTTATTTTTTTATTTTCCTGACGAACCATAACGAGCCTGTTAAATAGTAGTAACTGGTTTTCGACCGGAACTTTTTTCTAACCGGGTGGATGGGACTCGATAGCCTTGGCGGGCAACCCATCTAGGGGAATAAACCCTAAACAAATTACCGATGGGCGACACGCTAATCGGTGCCACTTACAGATGGCGATCTCTATAACAGGTATAACAGGTAATGGTAGAAATATTAGCTCGATTACTCTAGTCGTTTTTGAGTTACAGAGGTTCGAGGTCATGATTTCTCGCCTACTTACAGCGAATAGGAATATAATGAAATACAAACCATTCTCCCGCAGGTGGTACAATATGCGTCACAACAAATATATATATAATAACCAAAACACCCGAAGTGGCTAATCTTCCACGGTCTGTTGTTGGGAGCAGAACTAGCAAATCTATTAAGGGGGATGGCCTGTTTATTTGCTCACTTATGTATTTTTTGTATTATTATTTTTTTCCTTTAGTTTCCTCTCTAGACCTCCATTAAGCTTAAAAAATATATCCCCAAGACTATCCTTCAAGATATATTTGTACATTTTTCGGTAGCAAAATGACACGGCCGGAGGCCGGTTCCTCTTAAATTACAGGTTCGCTATCGCTTGCCAGGAAAAAATCAACACCTAAATGACACGGAAAGTCTAAATATTGACAAAGAAATGGAGCAAATGGTCTTAAAATCGCCAAACTAATTGGCCGAACGTCTTTTAATCTGAATACTAATGTGGCTAAACATGAGGAAGAAGGGAGACCAGGAAAACGACCCACCATCTCCCCTTAAAACACAACCACATTTCGAGGAGTTGGTAAAATAATCATCACATAAATGCTATATCAAACAAACGTCCAAAATGGCAAATCTTCCGCGCTGCCAGAGAACCGAATTGTTGTTTGTAATTTCTACATCACACAAACACATGGAAGCCCAACATTTTAATTTAAATACTTGCGCAAACTGATGCATATTCATTTCTATATTTGCATACCTGCGAGAAAGCTGAATGATATTTGTTTATGTTACAAACATATACGTAGGTTTCAGCTTAAGGGGGGAGGGGGTGCGGCTGTTTTTTCTGGCCCCCCCCTTCTCCCTTATGTTTAGCCCTATCAGTTTCAATACATTAAGACGTTCGCCCCATTATTATGGCGATTTTAAGACTTCTCGCCCCATTGTTTTGTCAATATTAAAATCTTTCGAAATTTATTTATTTATTTTTTTATTTTCCTGACGAACCATAACGAACCTGTAACATAGTAGTAACTGGTTTTCGACCGGAACTTTTTTCTATCGAAAAATGTACACATTTATCCTGTCTTGGGGTGTTTTTTTAAGCTGGTTGGAAGTCTAAGGAGGAAACTAAAATAATAATACAAATACAAATAGATAATAAAATTAATACACCCATCCGCCCTTAAAAGGAGACAGGATCACAATGAACGTATACCTATGATTATATTATGTCTGTCTATAGGTGGTTATATTACAGAATTTGAACATGGTAAACTTAATCCCTTACCTAATGATGTGTTGATACTTAATGGACAAAAGGGAAACTAGAGTGTCTGTGCAACATATTAATACCAAGACGGTAGGTTACCGTCAGCTGTAAATAGACTATATTCATCAATATATTAGATAATAAGTAAGTAAATCTGATACATCATCTATATATACATTTCAACGTCAACAAGCAAAAATATATATGCAACACTGTTTATCTTCAAATGGAACGCAATTATATTACAAGAGAAAATTATGTTGATACCATCCACTTTAAATGGCCATGTTTCTGAAACGTACGTCATTGCACTTCTAATACACGAAGCATACACCTATCTCTTCAAGTGGAGTGGAAGTCTTCCAATGGTTAACATCAGCAGCAGTTCTCTGAACTTACCCCAGCCTCATCCAACTCTGGCGATAGTAGCTCAGCCCCACTATCAGAAGATATATCTCTCAAGTGGCACAACTTGTTCACTTACTGCAACAACTTACTGCCAAAGTTGACACTTTAGGGCAGAGCATATAACAGGAGCTCCCCCTTGCATACTACACATACAAATTCCTCAATTTCAGACATCTTCATTAGCAGAGATCCTTTATCCCAATGCATCGCTTCTTGCCATGATGTGCCCAGTAACGATATACGCTGTATTTAATTGAGTTTACGCACACCCCTTTCCTACATACAGCACATGAGTGTGCACCACATCTTTCTATATTTCCTCGCTCTACTCCACTATGCATGACCTTGGTTTCATTCATATTTACTTGTAATCCTACATTTGTCATGTCCTCCCTCCAGCTATTGAATCTTGGCCTCAGCAGTCTATGCATTATTTGCAATACGAACTATATAAATGTATTACTACGTTTAAGACGTTCAATGGTATTAAGATGTCTTTCAAAAGTTAACTCTTAGCTCCTTATACTTAAATCGATATGGAATAGGTAACTACCTTCCCACACATTAACATTTCAGTCTACCATGCTGCACCCTTCATTATGTCCTGGTTATTATGGGTCGAGTATAATTATTATTTCTAGAAATAATTTTTGGGAGTCCAAGGGTTTATTGAAATTGAGTTTAGCCCTGTGTTTGCTAAAGGTCCTTCCTAAACTGTATACAATCGACTACTGATAGCAAGGATAGTATGGCTGAAAGGCTTATGTTAACACTATCTGGTCTGTCGTCTTGGAAGTTATTTTGAATATTTGTCGAATTATTATTGAGGATTTTGCTTGTGTATGCAATTTTCGAGCCATATGTATTTTAGTTTGTTCTTTAGACCCCTAGGCTAACAAAAACTTACTTCCCAGACATCTTTCAAACTACAAAATACCTACCCATACTAAATTTACAATTTTTTAGAAACCCGATGTGTCAATGGGAAAATATTAATGGGATGGAGTTTGTGCTGTATTTGGTATCAATAAAGTACGACAAAGCCAACTGACGCTTCATAAAAAACACTGTCGATGTCTCCAATACATTATAATTGTATGCATATATCAATACTCAAAATATGCAATGGGTAACAGTGCCTTGAGAGTGAGAAGCTCAATAGGTGGCGTTGGAGTGTGTAGTCCGAGATTATGAAAAGAGACAGCGAGACAGTGACGATGCAGCTTCGAGAAGTTGAACTGTGTTGAAGTGTGTGTCAAGACAGGTTTAAAATCTTGTCTGACTCATCGCCTCACTCTTCCCATGGAATTTGACGACCAAACTTAATTGAGTTGAGCGGTCGAAGCTTCAGGGTATAGAGCCTACTGGTAAGTTGGGTGGGAGTTTTGAAATATAAAATATAAATACATACATTTGTGCAAACACGGTATTATTACTATTATCATAATTATTATTATTTGTATTATTATTATTATTATTATTATTATTATTATTATTCCATCAAGACTTGAGTGGCCATGTGAGAGAGAGAGAGAGAGAGAGAGAGAGAGAGAGAGAGAGAGAGAGAGAGAGAGAGAGAGAGAGATACAGTGTGACCATGTAGAAAAGTGTGTCAGCCTTCAATATCTCGGGTTGTGTGAGAGTTGTCCTGCGTCACCCAGAACAAATATAGGGTATGGCTTCAAGGAGAAAACACCCGAGCGCCACAACACAACACCATTTTAATATAACTCGACTCACCTTTAATGCAATTTATAGTTTTTTTATTGGATTAACCCCTAGAAGAATTGGACGCGTTTCAACACTTTGTTCTGTCTATCATTAGGCGATTTTACTCAACATCGGAAGTAACTATGGACAAGAGGAAAGATATGTATATCACTTAACCCTTTAACTTCCAAGATTCAT
The DNA here is from genome assembly GCA_032716605.1 of Paralithodes platypus. Classification (NCBI taxonomy): domain Eukaryota; kingdom Metazoa; phylum Arthropoda; class Malacostraca; order Decapoda; family Lithodidae; genus Paralithodes; species Paralithodes platypus. Next base: position 16,271,031 of record CM064497.1, on the reverse strand, counting down.
TCCTAAGCTGAATAAAATAGTCAAAATTAAAAGAAGAAATGCGTCTTCGGTTAAAACAAAGGGTTACAGAATTAAGAGGTAACATGTAGGTACTTTTAAAATGTACATTATGTCGACTGTATTGTACATGTAATAATGTACATTATGTCGACTGTATTGTACATGTAATAATGTACATTATGTCGACTGTATTGTACATGTACATTATGTCGACTGTATTGTACATGTAATAATGTACATTATGTCGACTGTATTGTACATGTAATAAAATGCTTTAATAGCTATTGTAAAATGTAAATAACAATTCTAATTCTGATTTGTGACGGACTGGCGATAGGTTGATTCGTGTGTTCAGTTGTCCATATGAATGTGTTTATACTCAATAAGATAGAATTACAAGTGTATATTTGTATGCAGTAGTTAAATACTAAGACCAATTAACGGTTTTATTGCAAATTCATCTAGCAAGTCAATTATCCTATGTTTCCTTATATACTGAATATACAATCAGGGAGCGAGTCCAAATGCATTCATGGCTTGTATCCATTCGGCCCCCTTCAGCCTACTGTTTAAGACGTTTACCCTCATCCATGTGTCAATATTTTCTTGGCGAGCGGTAGCGAGCCAGCATATATATATTTTTTTGTTTACAGCAAACTAAATCTGCACATTTTTCGATAGAAAATTTCTCCGGCGAAGCCGGATTTCTCCGTACAATGCTAGCTCGCTATCACTCGCCAGGAAGAAATTGACACCTGGATTGGGATAAACGTCATAAAACAGTTGGCTGAATGGAGCCGAATGGATACAAGCCAGAGAAAGAGAGAACAGGAGAAACAGATAAAAAAGCCGGCGACCCCCCTTAAGGACGGATCACCTCGTTGAAACCAAATGGTCTGTGTATCTATATTTCTCTATGAAATTCTATTGTCTCATATCAAACTGTACTGTACCTGTCTGTTCGATGAAAACGGTCTTGCTTCACTCCGAACAAATATAGGGCAGACGTCAAGGAGAAAACACCTGAGCTTCAAACTTGCACAATCTCGACACATACAGTGCCTTGAAGAAGGTATTATCACGGTTATAGATTAATTGCTTCGTTACATTACAAAAACTTTCCGTCATGTGGGTATAATCTATGTGGGTATAATCTATGTGGGTATAATCTATGTGGGTATAATCTATGTGGGTATAATCTATGTGGGTATAATCTATGTGGGTATAATCTATGTGGGTATAATCTATGTGGGTATAATCTATGTGGGTATAATCTATCATTCAAGTATTCTGGTTATTGTCATTTTCCTTCCCGTGCAATACCTTGGTTTGTACGTAAAGGGCCGAGTCGTGCATACCTGGTTCTTGCATACAATTAACCCTTTCAGTACCAGCGACGTGTTTTTTTGTTTTCATTCTAGCTATATTTATACGATATTATGCAGCTTAGGAAAAATATGTGGTAGTTAAAAAGGATTGGTTGAGCTACTTAGAAGCCTTATTATTGCTAGAGGTCCTTCCTAAGTTGCATAAAATCGTCTAACAGTTGCCAGAATATGATAAAAAGGATATCCCTGGTACTGTATGGGTTAACGGATCTGCAATAGGCACTTCGATCATACTCTCTCTCTCTCTCTCTCCTCTATAACTTTATTTATTAGTATGTTGAGAGTTTGCCTGCGTCAGCCCGAACCAAAATAGGGTAAGGTTTGAAGGAGACAACACCCGAGCTTGGAAACTCTACACCGTCACCATTTTTAAAGGGGTGGGAGTGCGGGTCGGGGTGGGGGTGAGGGGTTAGTTTGCTCCCTATATCTCTATCAAGCTTAAGAAATGAACCCCCATGACCCCCCTTCGAGATAAATTGGTACATTTTCCGGCCGGGTCCTTCAAAATTAAAGGTTCGCCTATCGATCGCCAGGAAACAGTCGAATCCTAAATGACACAAAAGGTATTATTTGACAAAAATAGGGCAAAAAGTCTTAATATCGTCAAACTAATGGGGCAAACATTTCAAAATATCAAAACTAATGGGGATAAACAAGAGGGAGAATGGGGTCCTGAAAAATAAATATAAATAACAACTACCCCTTGACATAAAGCCATCCGACGCTAGTGTGTTAATTGGGGTACTTTTGTTTAGTTAGTACTGAGGTTTATGATTCGTTTGGGTTATTTTTGTGCAATATAATAGGCTATTACATTGTCCCTTAAGCTTTAAAGTACACACACTTACACACACACACACACAAAATGATTCCCTCAGTCGCCCTTCTTGCTAAAAGGAACGTCCTTCCCTCCCAACCCTCATTCAAGTTAAACTTATACATTTGTCAGCAGTTCCCCTAATTTGACGGCTCGTTATTGCTCGGCCAGGAAATAGCAACACCTGAATAAGTTGAAACGTCTTATTATCGCCGTCGTGCTGAAGGGGTAATTTTTGTCTATGTGAGTAAGGGAGACAAAAGGCAAAACTGCCTGTGACGAGCGCTGCCCCCAGAGTTGAAAGAGAGTGACAGGGCCAAAATCCAGAAATGTTCAAGCCAAAATACCTGGACACACGGAATTTGAAGGAAAAAACTAACTCGGTCTGTACGACTCAAGGGATTGTTAAGGGGAGTTTTTTAGTTTGTTTCCTACACCTCCAGCAATCTAAAAAAATCACCCTCTTGACCCCCTTTCAAGATAAATTTGTACATTTTTCGTTAGAAAATGTTTCCGGCCAAAGGCCGGTTACTCTTAAATTACAGGCTCGCTATCGCTCGCCAGGATAAATTCGACACCTAAATGGCACGAAAGATCTTAAAATTTACAGAATGGGGCGTAAATTCTTAAAATTGCCAAACTAATGGGACGAACGTCTTAAAATCTCAAAAGCAAGGGGGCTAGACATGAGGGAGAAAGGAGTCAAGAAAAAAGTCCCTCAAGTGGAAATCTCCCCTTAATAAATGTTTCATGAGCGAGTAAATATCAAGCAACCAACTATATACCACAGAAGAACAGCAGGTGATTGTATTTATATGTCGGGTTATTTTTTATTGTATTTATATTGTATTTTTATTGTATTTATATGTCAGGTTATTTTGTATTGTATTTATATTGTATTTTTATTGTATTTATATGTCAGGTTATTTTTTATTGTATTTATATTGTATTTTTATTGTATTTATATGTCAGGTTATTTTTTATGAATGATTCCTGTATGCGAGAGACTCACATTTGTGCCCATACTCCTCTCTTTGTCCCACCATCATTTTATCTGATTATCGATGTATTCTTGTACAGTACAACCTACATACCTGTCTAGCACACCCTACACACCTGTCAGTCACACCCTACATACCTGTCTGGCACACCCTACACACCTGTCATTCACACCCTACATACCTGTCAGTCACACCCTACACACCTGTCAGTCACACCCTACACACCTATCAGTCACACCCTACACACCTGTCTGGCACACCCTACACACCTGTAAGTCACACACTACATACCTGTCTGGCACACCCTACACACCTGTCTGGGAAACCCTACACACCTGTCAGTCACACCCTGCACACCTGTCTGGCACACCATACACACCTGTAGGTCACACCCTACATACCTGTCTGGCACACCCTACACACCTGTCAGTCACACCCTGCACACCTGTCTTGGACACCCTACACACCTGTCAGTCACACCCTACACACCTGTCAGTCACACCCTACACACCTGTCAGTCACACCCTAAACACCTGTCAGTCACACCCAACACATCTTCTCTCATACACTACAGACCTGTCAGTCACACACTACACATCTGTCACACACTACACATCTTCTCTCATACCCTACACACCTGTCAGTCACACCCTTCACATCTGTCAATCACTCTCTACACACCTGTCAGTCACACCCTACACACCTGTCAATCACACCCCACACACCTGTCAATCACACCCCACACACCTGTCAATCACACTACACACACCTGTCAGTCACACCCTACGCACATGTCAATCACACCCTACACTTCTGTCAGTCACACCCTATATTGTACACCTGTGACACACTACACATCTCCTGTCATACCCTACACAGCTGTCAGTCATACCCTACACACCTGTCAATCACACCCTCAACACCTGTCAGTCACACCACACACACCTATCAATCACACCACACCACACACACCTCTCAGTCACACCCTAATAGTTCATCTTACAAGGGCTCTGTGGACGTTCGAGGGGGATTTGAAATAATTTCTTACCCTTTTGATCCTTTAGAGGTCTTTCCTGAGCATAATATGATGTTTCTCTCTTTCTCTCTCTCTCTCTCTCTCTCTCTCTCTCTCTCTCTCTCTCTCTCTCTCTCTCTCTCTCTCCATCTAATTTTTTTCTTTGACAAATGTTTAAAGTGGTTCGTATAAAGTTATCCAATTTCAGCGGCGGCCAAAGTGTAATTCCAAGCATTCCCGTTTGTAGCGCGATACTGCGGCTGGGGTTCGATGGAAAGAGAGAGAGAGAGAGAGAGAGAGAGAGAGAGAGAGAGAGAGAGAGAGAGAGAGAGAGAGAGAGAGAGAGAGAGAGAGAGAGAGAGAGAGAGAGAGAGAGAGAGAGAGAGAGAGAGAGAGAGTTACATAGGTACATATTATACACAGACCACATAGATTTATTTCATCGATCACTTTGCCTCCCACAGACCCTTTCTAAACTTAACAAAAATCGTCTGCTGTACCCGTAAAGTATTGAATGTCTGCGTCAATGTGTACTACAAACAGTTCCGGTGCTTCTCTCTGAAAGCTACACCATATCCCATCAGAACTATGGTGGCAGTACTGATTGTGACGGTCGACACTGTTTTCATTATGCTAGTTTATATGTATTTTTTATATTTTCATCATTGTATTTTGTTTCTTTTTCTCCTCCCAAGGCTGCGGTGTTGTCAGAGTTTGGCGATCATAATACATGCAGCCACAATCATTCCATCTTGCGATAACCAAGACTGTCAACATACTATTTCGCTTTTGTGGCTAGTCCAAGTCAGATCTAATTTTAGATGGCTCAGCTACTGCAAGGTTTCTTAGGGTGAAATAACATTATCAGTTATGCAAATCTAACATTGAACCTTTTCAGTATTCGAGTACGCATTTTCACTTCATTCTGGCTGACATTAGACGAATTTGCCCAGGTTTAGAAGGCTCATTAGGAATCAAACGGATAAATTCTACCTCAGTTATCGCGCTGACCCCCAGAATTCTTTCTTAAACTGAATACATCGTACGCTAATATCCAAATTAAACGGAAGACACGCATCCTCATATCTTGAAAGAGTAAATATGATTAAAATAAATTGTATTTTCTTACATTTTTACAGGTAATTATGTTGTTTATTGTGAAAGCCTGGTTAATATGCTACCATGACATAGCAGTTTATTAAGTGTATATTAATTACAGCGATATCAGCCGTTAATGGAGGAAATCTTTCACCAGTTAAGGGGGCCCACCTCGCCTTTTTTCTCTTTCTCTCCCTCTCTCTTTGACTTGTATCCATTCGGCCCCATTCAGCCTACTGTTTTAAGGCGTTTACCTCCATCCAGGTGTCAATATTTTCCCGGCGAGCGGTAGCGAGCCAGCATATACAGTATATATACAAGTATATTTTTGTTTTGACAGCAAGCTAAATTTGTACAGTTTTTGATAGAACAATGTCTCCGGCCGGATTTCTCCATACAATGCTGGCTTGCGATTGACACCTGGATGGGGATAAACGTCTTAAAACAGTTGGCTGAATGGGGCCGAATGGATACAAATCGGAGAAAGAGAGAAAAGGAGAGAAAGAAAAAAAGCAGGTGACCCCCCTTAAAAAAAGAAAACCAGAAAAACAAATATTGTTTACTTCCCCGTGCCTCAAGGCTCTGGGATTATGGTCAGGGCCACATTGTAAAGAAAATGTATTAGGCAGAGAAAGGGTGTGAACAAAGGAAGATAAAATAATTGGGTATATTGATGGTGATTTACCTTTACATTGTTATATTAAAAGGGTTTCTTACTGTCAGTATACCTTTAAATGAATAGTTCATTAACCCTTTGAGTACCAGCGACGTGTGTTATATTATATTCTAGCTATATTTTGACGATATTACTAAGCATAGGAAGGATAGATGGTATTTAAACGGGTTGGTTAAGATAGTTTGAAGCCTATTGGTTGCTAGAGGTCCTTCCTAGGCTGAATACAATCATACTATACTTGCCAAAATATGATAAAAAGGACGAACCTGGTATTGTATGGGTTAAGGTACCTCAAAGTATCTGGGAGCCAGAGGTGTTTGTATCATTTGTTACGACCGGGACTCGTATAAAACAAGAGCTCTTAATCATTGGACTAGAAAGGCACACAGCCACAACGGTAACACTAGATCCAGCCCTCGAGCTTATAATGCCGGCGCACAAAAACACCTATACCCTCCAGAGTTAAATCTGCGATAGCAGGGTATCCTCTAACTCGGTATAAATGCACTACTACTACAGGCTGATGATCTCTGATACAGCCTGATCACAACATACAATTACGTTAATAATGTATACAAGGAAAAAGATAGAGAGCTTAATTAAATCACTGGAATGATTTAATGCAAACAAGAAGAAGGTATAATTAAAGTTACTCTAAACAATAATAAACTGTCACTCCTATATTAAAGAAAGTGAATGAAAGTCCTAAAGCATCGAAGAGGAACCTTCTGAAGAAAGTCTGATGCTGCTTAAGATGATCGAATCGGATTTTGAACTGTTATATAAAGCAGGAACAAGATATGACAAGTGTAGGGACATACAGTGTTAACTGGCACGGGAATAACGATAAATGCGCAATAGTATTATCTCCAACAACAAAAGAAGTACTTCCTCAGGCAACGCAAAAGCCTGCTCGGGCTGTGCAACTCAACAACAACCAAGGCTTACAATCAACGTGAATAAAAATGCTGCATACATAACATAAGAGTTTATAATCTTAATCGGGTGTCTGCTAGGCGAATAAAGTCTAGCTGGGATGTAGTAGGCTAGGACACAATGGCTGAGCAAGCGGCTCGTAGCCTAGCGAGGTCCTTAAGACTGTACGGCCAAATTACGTTAAATGACGGGGTGCTCTCTTGAGAGGTCCAGATCGCTAGTATCTGGTTCTCTCCTGGCGACCCTCTCAAAGTCAAAGCAAAACGAGTTAGCACAGTGTTGGGTGGCAGAGGCAAAAGCCCTCACTCGCAACACAGTGCTAAACTCACAAGGTACACAGTCAGAAAGACCACCTAGGCTTCCCACGTATCCGTTGCGATTGTACCGGTTCAACAAAACCTGGTACACATCGGAAATCACAACAACAATGGCCTCACCCCAGTCTAGCATTAAATAGCCCAGCAGACAACCAAGCAAAAGGTAGGGAGACACCGTGAGTGTGTCGAACCTCTACAGACAAAATGTTAACCCCTCCAAAATGTCTAACTAAACATGGAATATCTGAGAGCTTCAGCATATAATACGATGGCCGATATATGAAATCATGCAGAACCAAAGGGGAGTTATGATGTTAAATAGAATGGAAGAATGAGAGGTAAGAAGTTGAGAGAGAGAGAGAAAGTGTTCTATAGGTAGAAGTCGGGGACAGGTAGCAAGGGAGGTGTGAATGGTATGCTGGTCAGGCAAGCTCTGAGCAAGGAAGACACAAAGGCAGCAGGGAGTGCGGGGGAACCACTTCCTAACGCGGCAGGAGGGTGGTAAGACGGCCAGCCACTCAGAGGGCCCGGCCGTGGCATGACGGCACCGAGACAACGTGTAACACTACGCGTTCTACCCTCTGCCTCCTGCACTTACTCACTCACACTCTCTAGCTGTATCATTCAGTCTTATACATTAAACTTATAACTGATGATATGAAATATAATGCATTGTCACAGGCAAAAATAAAGACCACTTCTGTACTGCCTGTGACATGACGATTCACAAGAAAGAAAGTACAACATTGTAGATAGACTGTAGCCAAATTCATTGCCCTGGCGAGTGTTAGCGAGTGGCCTAGCGAGCAGCTGAGCCCACGTGGCGTTCTTTTAAGCGGCAGGCGTCACACATTACCAAGCTGCCCTGCTTTTATGAGAATAGTGATAATTTTCTTGAGATTACGTACTTTTCCTACAATGTATTGTAAGTCTTATTGTTTTAAGCACCCATTGACAATACACTGTACTTTCCGTCATACACTGTAAATTGACCACTTGCGAGATTCAGGCTATAAGGAAGTTCGGCCTGTAAACATCGATATTAAACACAAATACAGTAATTATGTAGGTTTCTGATGGATTAATAGTATGTTGAATTTGATTTTATGTATTAATAAATGTACTAAAACCGTATTATACCTGGTTATTCTGTTAAATATTGATGTCTACAGCTCCAACTTCCTTATAGAATGAAACTCGCAAGTGGTCAATTATAGAGGGCATGGAAAAGGTGTATACAAAATATAGGTTATGGAACAGGTGTATTAAATGGGTATAATACTACAAAATTTAATATACCTTTAAGTGGCTAAACCATTATGGACACCTAATTAACCCTCTTTGTACCAATTATTTTTACAGAACGATTTTTGCCAGGGGTGCGTTTTCCTCTGCTAACACATTCTTTTCATCCAGGGTGTGGTGGAATTATTGAAAGCATCTGTACCTCCTTGTTCCCGGAAAGAGTCACCCGCAGGTCTCTCATGTTCTCAGGCGCTGGGTGTTGTAATGCAAAGGGGGGGGGGGGTTCTCATTCTCTCCCTCTCTCTTTGGCTTGTATCCATTAGGCCCCATTCAGCCTACTGTTTTAAGACGCTTACCCCCATCCAGGTGTCAATATTTTCCTGGCGAGCGGTAGCGAGCCAGCATATATATATTTTTGTTTTTGACAGCAAGCTAAATTTGTACATTTTTCGACAGAAACAATTCTCTGGCGAAGCCGGATTTCTCTATATAATGCTGGCTCACTATCGCTCGCCAGGGAGAAATCGACACCTGGATGGGGATAAACATCTTAAAACAGTTGGCTGAATGGGGCCGAATGGATACAAGCCAGGGAAAGAGAGAAAAGGAGAGAAGGATATTACAAAAAAAAAATCCTTGTTCCCAGAAAGAGTCTCACCCGCAGGTCTCAAGTTCTCAGGCTCTGGGTGTTGTAATGCAAGGGGAGGGGGGGGGGGGGGGGTATGAATCATTACTAAGTTGCTCTCCACAGACGGAAACATTGATAAGTACCTTAAGTTTAGTCTACCCAATATCATCTGGTCTTCAATTTATGGCTCAAAACGGTCATAATAATAACCTTAATTTTTTCGCACTGTACATTAATAACGATTTAGACTTTAGAGGATCTCTCTCTCTCTCTCTCTCTCTATATATATATATATATATATATATATATATATATATATATATATATATAGTATATATATATATATATATATATATATATATATATATATATATATATATATATATATATATATATACTGTATATACAGGTATATACACTGATAATTGAGGGATTTCATTGTGCTTGCAGTTTTCGAGCATTATTAATAGTTTATCCCCTACACTCCGTTCCCAGGATCTCTTCAAGCTAAATTGTAATTTATTGGGTAGAAATATCCTGTGGCCAAAGGCTGTTTAGTTCTATTTTTAAGTTCCGCGTTTGCTATTGCTCGCCTTATCGTTCACCAGGAACAAAACAAAGACACCTGTATGGGGCTAATGGGTCAAATTGTGGTGTAATTATAGAAAGTAACTACAAATGTACAAAGTAAGATTATCTAGCCTATTTGTTCCCCCGGCTGTGCTGTTCTGGTGGTGTGGGTGGCAATAATGTAGGTGGGTTTGAATCATTCCAACGCCACCCTGCACTGCGACGCGGCAGGCAGGCAAGAATTGGGAACTGGAATTCTAAATGTGTGTGTGTGTGTGTGTGTGTCCTGAACTGGCAAATACCTCAGAAATTATTAGTCAGAATTGTTAATGGGTGGAGGAGGAGGAGTACAAGTACATGCCACACGTCACTCCTGGATTGTTCAGTTTGTGGAGCCAGCTGACTGAAGAATATGTTAGGTGGGGATGGGCTGTTTATCTGGTCAGCCTTCTTCCTCATGCTTACCCCCAATAGTTTTCATATTTTATGACGTTCGGCCCATTAGTTTGGCGATTTTAAGACCTTTCGCCCCATTTCTTCGTCAATATTTAGACCTTTCGTGCTATTTAGGTGTCGATGTTTTCCCTGGCGAACGATAGTGAGCCTGTAATGTTGAAAGAACCGGCCTTCGGCCGGGAAATTTTTCTACCGAAAAATGTAGAAATTAATCTGAAAGGGGGATCTAATGGGTTTGTTTTTAATTTCATGGAGGTCTAGGGAGGACACTAGAAAAATAATTAATACATGCAAAAATCGCCCAAAAAGTTAACCATCTCCCCTTAAGGTTGCTGGCTTGTAGATTCTCCATATATGGCACAGGATTAAGATATACAGTATATGTATAATTCAGCTGACAAGAAAAAATATAATACATTCATGCTATGAATTTGAGCTGCACTTGTATCAATGCTTTTCCTTATATAACTTGAAAATCTCTCTCTCTCTCTCTCTCTCTCTCTCTCTATATATATATATATATATATATATATATATATATATATATATATATATATATATAGAGAGAGAGAGAGAGAGAGAGAGAGAGAGAGAGAGAGAGAGAGAGAGAGAGAGAGAGAGAGAGAGAGAGAGAAAGAGAGAGAGAAAGAGAGAGAGACAGAGAGAGAGAGAGAGAGAGATAGATAGATAAATAGATAGATAAATAATTTGGGTGGAAGGGAACACAGAGAAAGAGCTTTCATTGCTTATTGTTAAACATTTCGAGCTACGTATAACACCAGTGTTTCATAACCATAGTGTGCTATCGTTCATGGTCTATGGATTCGACAATAGGAAGCTAACAAAATAATTGGAGAATGAGCTTAGGAGTGCACAGTGAACAATAGAAGGATCAATGGTAGGATTAACTCCTAGAGACAGAAAGAGAGGATCGTGGGTAAGAGAGCGAGACAAAGTCAAGGAAATATCTAGAAATAATAAAAGGGTAGAATTGGAGATGAGCAGAGAGGACAATAGGTGGGCTAAAATCAAAAGACTAACCGACTGGGCCCCCAGAGACGGAAATTGAGACAGGAAAAGATGGGATGGAGAGATGAGACAGAAAATAAAATAATAATACTATAAATAACAAGCAAAAACGAATAAAATTGCAGGTGTAACATGGCAAAGATTCGTGAGTCATGGAAAAGGATAATGGAAGCCTTTGTATAGTAGTGGACTCTCAATGGATGATGATGATGATGATTATAAGGATGAGAAGGAGGAAGAGGAGGAGGAGGACTATGAAGCGTATCAAAGCCATCCTATATCCGTAGAATGTACCTTTCCAGATCTTATAGCCAATACCTACAGGTTATGTTCTCTACTGAAAATTATCACCGTAAATAGTGTCTGTAACTTAACATTACACCGTATATTAGCATTCCAGAAAACCCAATTCAATAGTAATATCAAAGGTTTGCTCATTTTGCGACCTATACAATCATGGTATTATATTGGCAATAATGCTAACTATCCTGTGACCGTCAAAAAGTTAAGAATCGTTTTAAGGGGGGTCACGTGCCTTTTTTTCTCTACCTTTCTTTCTCTTAAAACAGTTGGATGAATGGGGCCGAATGATTACAACCCCGAGAGAGAGGGAGAGAGAGAGAGAATTTGTATTTATTTATTTTGTTGGTAAAGTTAATTAAAGCATGGACTCTCGTCCTGACTGTCATTGGTGCGAGCCCGACTGAGAGTAAAACACATATAGTAGGTAACGTGTATTTGTGAAGTTAATTTAATATACTATATATATATATATATATATATATATATATATATATATATATATATATATATATATATATACAGTACCGTATATAATAACTGTCAATTACGTGATTTTAGTGCGAAGAAAAAAGGGTATATTAAGGAAATAATTCATGTCAGCATTATACAAATGGAACACTTTCATAATATATGACATGTAACTCCTACCAGTATTATTGGACTTAGGGGAGTCTTATGCATCTTAAACATATTACAGTACAATACTTGTATAATATTATCTCAACTACCGGCATTCCATTACAGTACAATACTTATATAATATTACCTCAACTACCGGCATTCCATTACAGTACAATACTTATATAATATTATCTCAACTACCGGCATTCCATTACAGTACAATACTTATATAATATTACCTCAACTACCGGCATTCCATTACAGTACAATACTTATATAATATTACCTCAACTACCGGCATTCCATTACAGTACAATACTTATATAATATTATCTCAACTACCGGCATTCCATTTTTCCAATTTTAAGATTTGTTTCTTTAAATGTAAGGGCTAACATGATAAATTTAACGAGATGTTTCCTAACCTCAAGGCTACCATAAGACGATTTGATTAACCTCTTGAGGATTATGACGCGTTTTGGCAGTATATTCTGGCTTTTAGTAGACGACGTTATCCAGTTTAGAAAGAGGTTGTGGGATCTAGAAAGTTGAGACAGTTTTTACCTCTTCGATTCCTAGAGATCCATCCTAAAATGCAAAACATCTCCAAATGGTATCCAAAATAAAGTGCAAAAATGCGTTCTCAGAAAGAGCTTAAACTCGAGAAACGGTCTTCCGTTGCTGTCGGGATAACTTTAAGATTCAAGTTTCGAACATGTGTCAATAATTCCCGCTGACAAGGGGCAAGGAATATACAGATTGCCAAAATACTGGAATGGGAATTGCATGTGCGTGTCCTCAACTGGGAATACATCATGTTTCACATTAATTAAGGGGGTACTGCAAGGTTTTTGGTCTATATATGTATATATTTTATAATTATATTTGTTTAGTTTCCTCGCTAAACCTTCATCAAGCTTAAACAAGACACGACCTAGACCCCCCCTTCAAGATATATTTGTACATTTTTCGATAGAAAATTGTTCCGGCCGAAGGCCGATTCCTTTTAAAATTACAAGCTCGCTAGGAAAAAATCGACACCTAAATGGTACGAAAGGTCTTAAAATTGACAACGAAATGGGGCGAAAGGTATTAAAATCGCCAAACTAATGGAAGGAACGTCTTAAAATCTCAAAACTAATATGCTAAACACGAAGGAAAAGGGGTTCCAGAGAAAGCGAGTAGTACCCCCTTAAAAGGAATATTATATAGATGGCCAAAATACTGGAATGGGAATTATTGCATGTGCGTGTCCTCAACTGGGAATATACATCATGCTTCACATTAATTAACAGAACAAACCTGGGAACAGGAGATGCGGTTTAAGCCGGTATCACACGACAATGTTGTGGTAAAAATATATGCGAATATGCTTCCACACTAGTTCCACACATTTTTTAAACTTTGTGCAGTGAACCTACCCTTTTCTACACACCTTTAGTGCGGAAGCATATTCGCATATATTTTTACCACAAGAATCAATACTTTACATGTTTTATATCAAACCTATTCTTGTGAAGTGGAACACTGTACTATTATTAATCAAAATGGCTTCAAATATGGATCCTAAGACCGAAGAGAAGGAGACTTTATACTGGCTAAAACGAATTTGTTTAGCAGTAGAAAAAATCCAATCCAACCAAGAGACCATCATTGAAAACCAAAATGAACATAAGAGAGAACTAATGGCAACATTGTCCTCTCTTCAAATCAAAGAAAGCTCTAATGCAAACACTAACTGCATAACAAAACAAAACAATGATGTGCCTACAGAACAACTAGCTGATTCCAATAGTGAGGAATGGCAAAAGCAACTCAACATTCGCAAACATGCATTTTAACACTTTTACATAAAAATTATTTTAATATGTACACAACAGTCCGAGCCTTCTAATAAGATACTCGAAGATACTCGGACATACATTTTAAACCCTTATTTTGTGCATGCAATATATTTTAGATGCAATTTAATTTTAGCACTAAAATGTTTTAAACTTTGTGCAGTGAACCTACCCTTTTTACACACCTTTAGTGTGGAAGGATATTCGCATATATATATATATATATATATATATATATATATATATATATATATATATATATATATATATATATATATATATATATATATATATGTATATATATTTCAGTTTCCTCGCTAGACCTCCATCATGCTTAAACTTGCACCCTCTAGACCCCCTTTAAAGACAAATTTGTAAATTTTTCGGTAGAAAAATATCCCGGCCGAAGGTTGATTCCTTCTAAAATTATAGGGTCGCTATCGCTCGCCTGAATATAATCGACACCTAAATGGCACGAATGGTCTTAAAAGTGACAACGAAATGGGGCAAAAGGTATTAAAATCGCCAAACTAATGGGCCGAACGTCATAAAATCTGAAAACTATTGTATTGGGGGTAAGCATGAGGAAGAAGGGTGACCAGAAAAACAGCCCAAGCAGATAACTGCTGCTGTCATCAAAGGAACTGAATACTATTGCAACATTATTGTGCTTTCAAAATAGTAAAGGTAGCCGTGGCATAATCATTAGAGCGCTGGCTGCTGATCAAAGGGTCGGCGGATCGAGTCCACGTTGTCCAAATTTTATTCTATCTATCTATCTATCTATCTATATGCTCAGGCCCATCCACATTTTGGGGGTAGCCGACTCAAGACAGAGCAAGAACAGGGAAAACACAAAAACAACATAAAACAACGAATAAACACAGATAAAAAGCACAAACTCACACACATCCAGGTCACCTAGGAGAAGACCCAGAGACCAGGGTCACCAAGGTCGCTCCAGCACTCCCCCGGCCCCAGACCACCCGGAGAGGTTCCGATCTCGGCAGGCAGACATGCAGCGGAGCCAAAGCCACAAGCCCTCCCACCACACTTCCAAATTTTATGGGTAGAATTCAAGCCCGGGTAACTTGACAAAGCGATTTGTGAGAAATGCATAATGTTCATGGCCATTCATTCTTAGGAATTACGAGAGAAAACAAAAAAAGAGAATACAAAAAGATATAATTTTCATACTAGTGTTTACAATTCATAGGTGACCAGTGGCGCAATGGTAGAGCGTTCGACTCACAATAGAAAGGTGTCTGGTTTGCTTCTCGGGCAGGGAGAGACGGATGGGCAGTCTCATTACACCCAATGCCTTTGTTCACATAGCAGTAACAATAGGAACCTTGAGTTAGTGGACATTTGTTATGTCCTATCCTATCAGGGGTGTAAACTGTGAAAACCTGGATAATAACTGTGTAGCCCCTGTGTACCAGGTTGGATAACTTCCCGAGTTACTTACCACACGCTTCCAAGAGCAATGATAAGGAGATGAGCGCCCTGACCAAGCTCAGCCTAGCATAACCCCTTCAACTATATTATACCTTGTTTCACAACTGGTGGCATTGGGATAGTTAATATTATCCTAGCCCTTATTCTCATACACGTAGGTTAGGCATAGTAGCCTACAAACCGTCTCGTAAGGATCAATGCTTATCTTGTTTGTTTTCCTTTACGGTCCATAAAATATTTAACACCATAACCACTAGACCCTACTCGAAATAGGTAGGTCATAAATCGGAAACCCTAACCTCTGTAACTTAGCAAGGGCTGGAGCAAATGGGCTGTAAAATTCCACACCTACAGTATTCCCAGGCCGACCCTTCCCAAACGGTTGAAATATTAGTTCGATTACTCTAGTCGTTTGTGAGTTATAGAGGTTAATGTTCAAGAGTTTAGGACTACTTATTTGGAACAGAGAATAGCATTACCACCACCTACTATTAACTACTACCACTGCCACAATCACCACCACCACTCTATTAGCTCTATCACCATCACATTACCATTTACAACCATAATTACCACCACCTCCATCACTACCAACACCAACCATCACCAAGACTACCACCACCACTATCATCACTACCGCAACCACCACCAAAAACAACAACACTACAATCACCACCACCATCACTACCAACACCAATCACCACCACCACCACAAACACCAGTCACCATCACCACCACCACCACCATCAGTCTACCAGTCTTGTCATCCATCCATCTTGTGCTCTATACCTACAATATATATTTTTATCTTCGTTCATACAGCCTCACCTTCAACATACTCTCTCTCTCTCTCTCTCTTTTTCATTACGTTACTTTGTCTCTAATATTCTCCATTTATACCCTATGCTATCTCGTCCCCTCTCTTTCTCTCGCTCTGTGTCCATTTTATTAGTTTTCATTGTTCTCCGACTGTTTTCCAATATTTTCATCACTGTCTGCATCCCCTTCTCTCTCTCTCTCTCTCTCTCTCTCTCTCTCTCTCTCTCTCTATATATATATATATATATATTATATATATATATATATATACAGTATATATATATATATTATATATATAGAGAGAGAGAGAGAGAGAGAGAGAGAGAGAGAGAGAGAGAGAGAGAGAGAGAGAGAGAGAGAGAGAGAGAGAGAGAATATATATATATATATATATATATATAGAGAGAGAGAGAGAGAGAGAGAGAGAGAGAGAGAGAGAGAGAGAGAGAGAGAGAGAGAGAGAGAGAGAGTTAATGAGAAAATATACCCACATGATCGAAACATTGTGTGATGAAAACAGTTGCAACACTCTCTGGAGAGTCGGGTAAGGTTTCCCCGTTCAAGTATCCACGGCATTCTGAAATTTTCTGCTCATATGCTGTTACGTTTCTCGCTTTCTCTCTCTCATTTATTTTTAATTTCTGTCATAATATGTATAGTTAACAACACTCCCAGCTTAAGTTATGCCTCACCCCCATCCCCACACACACACACACACCTCTCTCTCTCTCTCTCTCCATAGATCCCACGCCATGATTCATCTCCCTTTTTCCGACCTCGCTCTCTTTTCAGAAGGGGAGGCGAGGGAAAAAAATGAAATAAAACAAATAAAATAGCTTGACATGGTCGGTGACAGAAAGGAATGGTTCGACGAGCAATGGCGCACAGTGAAAATAACAAGGAAAAGACAGAGGAAAGAATGAGACTGACAAAAATGAATATGAAACAAACGCGAATGAGAAGGGAAAAGGTAGAGGAGAAGAAGTGTTGGAATTTGAGATGGTGTGCCTGGTGGTGATGATAATGGTGGCGGTGATGATGGTAGTGTTGGTGGTGGTGATGGTGAGGATGGAGATGGTAACGTTGGTGGTGATGATGGTGTTATATAAGTGATGGTGATGGTAGTGTTGGTGGTGGTGATGGTGAGGATGGAGATGGTAACGTTGGTGGTGATGATGGTGTTATAGAAGTGATGGTAGTGTTGGTGATAGTGATGGTAGTATGAAAGTGGTAGTGATGGTAAAGGTGGTGACGGTAGTGTTGGTGCAGAATCTGGTGGTGGAGTGGTCTTGCCACTGGACTGGTAATCCAATGGACCCTGGTTCGAATCCCAATATGTTAATGGGAATATATTATTGGGATGAAATTTGTACTGTACCTAGTATCAGTGCATTACCACAAGCCCACCGAAACGCCAAATAAATACCCTCATTGTTCCCTTATTAAATAGCACTCTATGAATATTCCCATATTCAAAATAGGCTACAGGGGGACAATGCCTAGTGAGTTCATTGCTCAATAGGTGGCGGTCTGAGAGTGAGGGTCCGAGTCTAGGAGGTGAGACATTGAAGCACTGGAGCGAGGCAGCTTCAGAGATGGTGATGCTTCGAACCGTGAGTGGGCAACTAAGCCCCATGCATCCTGCGAAGGAAAGATTGGAGGGTCTGGTTGCAGCTAAAAGTGCTTCACATGTCTCACCCCCTAGACTGGTACGAGACTTCACGGGGCTTCACCGTTCAATATGTAATGGTTGAATGTACAGGCTCTCAGCCTATGCTCGAGAGGGAGTAGTTGGAATTAAAAAAATACAATAAATATATATTTAGTGGTGATAGTGATGCTGGTGGTGGTGGTGGTGATGACAGTGGTGGTGATAGTGATGCTGGTGGTGGTGGTGGTGATGACAGTGGTGGTGGTGGTGGTGGTGGTGATGACAGTGGTGGTGATAGTGGTGGTGGTGGTGATGACAGTGGTGGTGATAGTGATGCTGGTGGTGGTGGTGATGACAGTGGTGGTGATAGTGATGCTGGTGGTGGTGGTGGTGATGACAGTGGTGGTGATAGTGATGCTGGTGGTGGTGGTGGTGATGACAGTGGTGGTGATAGTGATGCTGGTGGTGGTGGTGGTGATGACAGTGGTGGTGATAGTGATGCTGGTGGTGGTGGTGGTGATGACAGTGGTGATGATAGTGATGCTGGTGGTGGTGGTGGTGATGACAGTGGTGGTGGTGGTGGTGATGACAGTGGTGGTGATTATACTATACGACCAAACACAATAACAGTTAAAAGAGGCAAACATAGATTTGTCTACAAAATTTACCTTACTTTAACGTCAGTTTAACCCTCTCAGTATGGGTTTGTTAATTCTTGCTATCATTGAACGATTTTGCTTAGATTAGGAAAGACATCTAATGGTCAGGACCGTTACAACTACCTAAAGTAGCTCCTTCAGTACAGTGAGGCTTTAATGTCTTGTATTATGAATAACTCTTTAGTGGCTGAAGGATATAATTAAGTGAGGCTTCATATTATATAAGTTCCACTTTAGAAATGGCAGAGGTTAGTTAAGGTTTGGAGACAGGGTTGTAGATATGTGGCACATTGATCAGCCCAGGAACTGTCGTATGAATGACATGGGTTGGGTGTGAAAGGTATCTGCCTTGTGTGGACCGGTCGGCCTTATGCAAATGTCCGTGCTCTTATGTTATCAAACTATAATACATTACGGTAGCCTACATGGTGTATATATGTATAGCCAAAGCAGAACAAGTATTTCATAACCAGAGGAATTCCAGTAAAGCTGACTACAATAGAGAATTCCGATACCATGCCAACAGAGCTATTAAGGGAGCCCACCTCGCTTTTTTTCTCTTTCTCTCCCTCTCTCTTGGGCTGGTATCCATTCGGCCCCATTCAGCCTAATGTTTTAAGACGTTTACCCCCATCCAGGTGTCAATATTTTCTTGGCGAGCGGTAGCGAGCCAGCATATATATATTTTTGTTTTGAGAGCAAGCTAAATTTGTACATTTTTCGATAGAAAAATTTCTCCGGCAAAGCCGGATTTCTCCATACAATGCTGGCTCGCTATCGCTCGCCAGGAAGAAATCGAAACCTGGATGGGGATAAACGTCTTAAAACAGTTGGCTGAATGGGGCCGAATGGATATAAGCCAGAAAAGAGAGAAAAGGAGAGAAAGAACAAAAAAAGCCGGTGACCCCCCTTAAGTCAGGGGTGCAGAAGGATTGTACAGTCGTGGTTTACATTCTACTGAACTTTTATGACACACTGATGTAACTATTGGAATTATTATATATATATATACAGGGTGTCCCAGGAGGAAAGGGCATAACTTTGGGTAATGATAGAACAAAATATTCTAAGCCTAAAATGTTCTATAACAAAAAGTCCAAATCTTGACCGGTATAGAGATATTGCATTTTGAAAACGGTATTTTCTTCAGTATTACCCCATAAGGCTGGCCTAGCTGTCCTAGTGCCTACCACACCTCCATCTTTCTGCAATTATTTTACCATGTTATTTTAAAGATACTATAATTTTGTAAGTTGCAAATTGATTATAGACATATTAGCTCACTTTGGAGCAGTTGGAAACTATTTGACATGGAAGAGTCCATTACAGTGATGCGGGGGAGGGCATTACATAAAACCTTCAATATCTTTCTAACGGTTGAAATTTGGACTTTTTGTTATAGAATATTTTATGCTTAGAATACCTTGTTCTATCATTTCCCAAAGTTATGACCTTTCCTCCTGGGACACCCTGTATATATATATATATATATAATATATAAATATATATATATATATAGTCAGGAAGATTATATGATTCAGGGTCAAATACAAAATTGATCTACTTACAGTGGGTCAAATGACTTGATTAAATTTAGGAAGCACCTTTCTAAGTTAAAGAGCCATATTTATTGACATTTCTTTTGCCTGGTAATGAGGTTTTGTTCTTATTCATCACTCAGTTTGATTCTTCATGAAGGCTTCATACTATCTATGTCATCTAGGCATATAATTGCACCAATTATAATATGCCTCCTACACATTGAATTCGGTGTTAATTAGGTTTATTCTAGGATATATTAGGCTATGTTAAGGTTTGGTAAGATTAGGATAAGTTAAGTTAGGTTACGTTAGGTTAAGTTATCTTACATTGTAAATATAGTTCAAATGCAAACAAAAATGCTACAAATGTTGTTTCAATTGTTTACGTGTTCAAACTTAAACACAAATCGATTGAAACACATCTTATTTGTATAAGTGTTGTGACATTTTAACAAACAAATATTTCAGTGTATAGTATTGAACTGAATTGAACTAAATAAGCTCCATACAACTGGAATTAGACTCGTTTTAGGCAGGTTAGTCGTGGACAGGTCGACGCTGAATGTGAACGAAATTTACTGTCGGCGATATGACTTACTCTTGAATCGTAAGCCCTACAGGGAGCTTACTCGGGATTTCTTTTTTACTAAACAGTTATTGTGTATTTCAGGGTATTTCAAACTATTCCTATAAATTCCATCGACGGGGACTACACAGTATCTCAGTTAGTCAGTCAATAAGTCAGTCAGTAATAAATAAGTTAGTACATTAGAAATTAAGCCAGTCAGTAAATAAGTTAAGGGAGGATGAGCGTATTTATTTCCTCATTTATATATATTTTTATAATTTGTCTAGTTTCCTCCATACACCTCCATCAATCTAAAAAAACACCCCCAAGACCCTCCTTCAGGATATATTTGTACATTTATCGATAGAAATATGTTCCGGCCTTGTTCCTCTTAAATTGACAAAGTATTGACAAAGTATTGACAAATCTTAGTATTGACAAAGAAATGGGGTAAAAAGTCTTAATATCGCCAAACTAATGGGCCAAACTTCATATAATCTGAAAACTAATGGGACTAAACATTGGGAGGAAGAACCGGGGGTCTAGAAAAACGGACCCATCTCCCGTTAAACATTTCAAGACTATTATGACGCATTCCTTTGCATTAATCGGGCCAAGGATCGGTGAATGAAAGCTAGAAGTATAACTGAGACGGTATCTAGACATCTAACTTGCTAAATGGTCCTTGCTAAGTTGTACTTATATAGTCGAAAATCTATATTTTCTTTAATTTTCACCACAACACCAAACCACCCCCAAGGAATTAAATTAAAAGTATATATGAATCTAAATGAACACACATCATCCTAAAAATGAAACACAGGACGCCATGTTTATTAAGAGAGTCAGTGAGTGAGTGAGTGAGTGACGTTGACCGTCCGTGAGTGAGTGAATGACTGAATAAGGAAATAACTGAATTAATGTATAATTTATATATATATATATATCTTATATTATATTATATTATATATATATATATATATATATATATATATATATATATATATACAGTACATATATTATATAATATATGATATTATAATATATATATATATATATATAGATATGTTTATATAAATATTGCTTGCCACTTACTTTGCCACCTTTTGTAAATAAACAAATAATAACATATGTACACGTGTATAATTATGTTCTATAATAAAAGTGTTCCCAGTTAGATTAGTTTGTTCACCTCCCCATACAGAGTTATCGAGTATTCTAGTGTGCAGCATGAAAAAATAACCATATAACGTCGGAATTTTAAATATACTCAATGATTTTGCATACCTTAATTCCAGGACCCTTGTTATACAGTGGGTACAAGCTAACCCTTCGTCTGTAGGCTTGCATAAAAAACTCTCTTCCTGGCATTCAAGAAGAACCCTATATATACATAGATCGGCCAACCTCCGCCATATTGGTTCTAGTGGGGTCATTAGCCTCTTTTGTTTCCGTTCTACACTCAAAATGGCCCATGCACTTTATAAAACATTAGGCGATAATGGTTGGTAGGATATATACTTTAATCTTGGGATCCAAATAATAC
>CM064497.1:16231683-16248748 GCA_032716605.1 Paralithodes platypus | reverse complement strand
TTTGACATGGAAGAGTCCAATACAGTGATGCGGGGGAGGACAATATCTTTTTAACGGTTGAAATTTGGACTTTTTGTTATAGAATATTTTATGCTTAGAATACATTGTTCTATCATTTTTCCCCAAAGTTATGACCTTCCCTCCTGGGAACACCCTGTATATATATATATACCTATATATATATATATAATATAATATTATTATAATATATATAGGACTTATACCTATATATATATAGTATAATATAGTAATATATCTAATAAAATATATCATATATATATAATAGATATACCGGTAATATAAATAATATTATAGATACTTAGATATAGATATATCTCTATATATTATATAAATATATATATATATATATAGGCAGGGAAGATTATATGATTCAGGGTCATATACAAAATTTATCTACTTACAGTGGGTCAAATGACTTGATTAAATTTAGGAAGCACCTTTCTAAGTTAAAGAGCAATATTTATTGACATTTCTTTTGCCTGGTAATGAGGTTTTGTTCTTATTCATCACTCAGTTTGATTCTTCATGAAGGCTTCATACTATCTATGTCATCTAGGCATATAATTGCACCAATTATAATATGCCTCCTACACATTTAATTCGGTGTTAATTAGGTTTATTCTAGGATATATTAGGCTATGTTAAGGTTTGGTAAGATTAGGATAAGTTAAGTTAGGTTTCGTTAGGTTAAGTTATCTTACATTGTAAATATAGTTCAAATGTAAAAAAAAAATGCTACAAATGTTGTTTCAATTGTTTACGTGTTCAAACTTAAACAAATAACTATTGAAACACATCTTATTTGTATAAGTGTTGTGACATTTTAACAAACAAATATTTCAGTGTATAGTATTGAACTGAAGTGAACTAAATAAGCTCCATACAACTGGAATTAGACTCGTTTTAGGCAGGTTAGTCGTGGACAGGTCGACGCTGAATGAGAACGAAATTTACTGTCGGCGATATGACTTACTCTTGAATCGTAAGCCCTACAGGGAGCTTACTCGGGATTTCTTTTTTACTAAACAGTTATTGTGTATTTCAGGGTATTTCAAACTATTCCTATAAATTCCATCGACGGGGACTACACAGTATCTCAGTTAGTCAGTCAATAAGTCAGTCAGTAATAAATAAGTTAGTACATTAGAAATTAAGCCAGTCAGTAAATAAGTTAAGGGAGGATGAGCGTATTTATTTCCTCATTTATATATATTTTTATAATTTGTCTAGTTTCCTCCATACACCTCCATCAATCTAAAAAAACACCCCCAAGACCCTCCTTCAGGATATATTTGTACATTTATCGATAGAAATATGTTCCGGCCTTGTTCCTCTTAAATTGACAAAGTATTGACAAAGTATTGACAAATCTTAGTATTGACAAAGAAATGGGGTAAAAAGTCTTAATATCGCCAAACTAATGGGCCAAACTTCATATAATCTGAAAACTAATGGGACTAAACATGAGGAAGAAGGGGGTCTAGAAAAACGACCCATCTCCCGTTAACCATTTCAGACTATTATGACGCATTCCTTTGCATTAATCGGGCCAAGGATCGGTGAAAGCTAGAAGTATAACTGAGACAGATTATACATCTAATTGCTAAAGGTCCTTTCTAAGTTGTACGTATTAGTCGAAAATCTATATTTTATTAATTTCACCACAACACCAAACACCCCCAATGAAATTAATTAAAGTATATATGATCTAAATGAAACACATCATCTAAAATGAAACACAGACGCCATGTTATTAAAAGAGTCAGTGAGTGAGTGAGTGAGTGAGTGAGTGAATGAATGAATAAATGAATTAATGTATAATTATATATATATATATATATATATATATATATATATATATATATATATATATATATATATATATATATATATATATATATATATATATATATATATATATATATATATATATAAATTGCTTGCCACTTACTTTGCCACCTTTTGTAAATAAACAAATATAATATGTACACGTGTATAATTATGTTCTATATAAAAGTGTTCCCAGTAGATTAAGTGTTCACCTCCCCATACAGAGTTATCGAGTATTTAGTGTGCAGCATGAAAAATAACCAGATACTCGGAATTTTAAATATACTCAATGATTTTGCATACCTTATTCAGACCCTTGTTATACAGTGTACAAGCTAACCCTTCGTCTGTAGCTTGCATAAAAAACTCTCTTCCTGGCATTCAAGAGACCCTATATATACATAGATCGGCCAACCTCCGCCATATTGGTTCTAGTGGGGTCATTAGCCTCTCGTTTACACTCAAAATGGCCATGCACTTTATAAAACATAGGCGATACTGGTGTAGGATATATACTTTAATCTTGGGATCCAAATAATACACAATCAGCAATATAACATCGTCCCATTGTTTGATAAATACTGCTCCAAAATGTCGTCCAGGGAGTAATGTCCGGTTTCTGTTAGTCCAAGGTCTCTAGGGAATGCACGGGGCACGGAAACAAATCCAGGTTAAGCTCCGCCTTAATCCTTTACGGTTATTTCATCCACAAGTTATTTCGGCCAATAGTAATTTCACCGACAAGTCATTTCGTCTGCAAGTAATTTCGGCCTTGAGTATTTTCGCCCGCAAGTAATTTCGGCTTCGAGTAATTTCGTCAGCAAATAATTTCGGCCTCGAGTAATTTCACCCAAATTTTACTTCTGCCGCAAGTAATTTCGGGCACAAGACATTTTGCCCACAAATTCAGTAATTTCGGCCACAAGTAATTTTAGTAAAAATATAATTTCACCAAAACAAGTTAGGCCAAATTCACCAACATGTAATTTCGACCACAAACATTTTCGGTCACAAATAATTTCGGCCACACGTAATTATGGCCACAAGTAATTGTGCCAAGTAATATGAATCTTAAAATTATTATTAAAATGTCCATAATAATTTACCATTTAAAATGATATTGGTAGTGACAAACTCATTTAAATTAACGTTAGAAGATCAGATTACGCATTTCTTTTCTGTTTGCTGGATATTATTAGGCAATTGTATTCACATTAGGAAAGGTATATGGATCAAAGGGTTAATTGAGATAGTCTTTACCCTTATAATTTTCACAGAGCCTTCGTAAATTGTATAAACTCGTCCAATGATAGCCAATGATATCAAAATGCGTCATGATCTGCAAAGGGTTAATGTTAGGATAAAGCGGTATTATCAGTTATGAAATGACTGCTAATAGGTCAAATTTGACTACATATACCTGTATTCGATGACGTAATTTTCATCTTATCCTGGTTACCATTAGACGATTTTCTATAGCTTATAGTGTACCTATAGGACTAAAAGGGGTAAATGCAATCTCAATAACCCCTCTGCATAAACAAGGTCCTTCATATTTGTGTGTCATATTATTATTTTTGTTTTTGTTTTTAACCTGTTGACAGTATAAAGGAGCATGCATTACATTCCGGCAAGGGGAACTAGAGCTATATTAATAATTTATTCAACTTGATTCCTCATTCCTTTATTATACTTTGTCTATATATTTGTTGACAGTCAAATACTATAATATATATTGTTTTCTGTCAGGGAAAGTCAGAGAGAAAATTGACAAATTAATTCTGACATCGGGGCCCCCCCCCCCCCTCCCTCCCTAGTCTACTTTAGCATTAATTGTCGGTTTTCATAATATTCAGAATAACTGCATCATTAGCAATATTTTAAGTTTAATTATGTTGTTATGTTTATGTAGCTTTATTCTTAATTGTATTGTGTATCATTCTCAGTTATATAATATATACCGGTATATATATATATTTTTTTTTTTCAGTTTGTATCTTAATATCTATTTATCATCACCCAAACACAAGTTATCATTTGTCAATATGCATGATTACCATGTACATACACACATACAGTATATCATGAAGCATTTATATGTATTCTGGCTATCAGCAGACGAATTTAATTACATTAACCCCTTCAGACTCATATGACACAGAGGTTGCCAGATTAGCAATAATAAATAGAGTTCTCTCACTCTTATAATTACCTCTCCAAAATTAGTTTTCTGCCCACAGCTAACTCAAAGACAACTGCAGAGGTTGAAGTAACTAAACTAAAGGTTTCTAAATACCCCTGATGGTAACAAAGGCTTTAAAGTATCCCTAATCGGCTCAAAATCGCGTCATATGTCGGAGAGGGTTAAGGGGGGTCACCGTTTTTTTGTTTTATCTTTCTCTCCTTTTCTCTCTTTTCCTGGATTGTATCCATTCGGCCCCATTCAGCCAACTGTTTTAAGACGTTTATCCCCATCCAGGTGTCGATGACTTCCTGGCGAGCGATAGCGAGCCAGCATTGTATGGAGAAATCCGGCTTCGCCGGAGAAATTTTTCTATCGAAAAATGTACAAATTTAGCTTGCTGTCAAACACAAAATATATATGCTGGCTCGCTAACGCTCGCCAGGAAAATATTGACACCTGGATGGGGGTAAACGTCTTTAAAAAGTAGGCTGAATGGGGCTGAATAGATACAAGCCAAAGAGAAAAAAGCGAGGTGGGCTCCCTTAAGAAAAAGTGTATGAGAGTTGAGGGTTGATCATGCTCATCTCCTTGATTCCCAAATATTCTTCCTACGCTCCATAAAGTCATCTAATGTTAGCCAAAATCAAACAAGAGTGAAGTCTTCGAACACAGTCAAATATATATAGAGATAAAAAAAGTAATTAAAGTGTCCATAACAATATACTCATTTAGAAGTATATTAATGGTAAACATACATCTATCAAATATGATGGTTAGAAAGCTAAATCACAGTCAATATGTCCAATGATCTAATATACTATTTTCCATACTCGGTTTATATCTTTGATGTTTTTCAGAGTGTATAGCGAAAGGATTAACTATTGCAAGACTTTATTGATATTCTGAGGATTAATTTTAGCTAAACCTCTAGCTTTTATAATATCAGGTTGTCTGTATTAACCCTAATACCTCTGTTCTTGTTCTAATTCTTCAGAATAAAAACCAGGGATATACAAATGTAAATAAACTCAAACTGGATATACTGATAGTGATATACCTTGGTTGAGGATTCCTTGAACGATTCCATTGCTATTCCTCCCTCCTCCCTCTCCACCTTTTACTTATGCATATTATCATAACTAGCAGGGGTACCCGGCGTTGCCCGGGTAATCACCATAATCACCATCACTACTACCACCACTACTACTACCATAATCACCATCATCAATCACTACTACCACAATCATCACAATACTACTACTACCATAATCACCGGCCTCGACCTCCCTGTGCCTCATTAAACGGCGACCTCGATTTCGGCCGCTAAATGACCTCCGATTTTGGATCTGACCTCATCCGTACCCCCATTTTGGGAGGCTGCGAACAACTTTCGTTCCATACATCTTTTCGATCGGAGGCCTACTTCTGCCCCAAACGGCAATTTGTTTTCGCATTTTTTTCGCTCCCGTATACTACATATGTTCTGCCGAAAATTTTATTAAACAAAAGTGTCTCTGATTTCCACTAAACTCGCCTAAAACCATCTCCAAAGCCTGGGCTTTCCAACGGTGCCCCACACTCCCACCTGGCACCAAAACTGTGGGAGGAGTTTTGTAACAAAGGTCGGGTAGTCGGGTAACTGACAAACAGACAAACATTGACCTTTATTTATTAAGATAATTATCTTCTAAGGATTTACATTTTGCTCTCTCTGGGCTTAATACTAAGAAGGTGTACGGAACAGATGGTGTTCCTCCTGTTGCATTGAGAAACTGTTCTCCCGTGCTGACTACCTGCCTAGGCAAACTCTTCCGTCTCTTTCTTGCCTCTAACATTATAGCTTCTTGCTAGAAGTTTGCTCTCATTCTACCTGTCCCAAAGAAGGGTGACCGCTCTCAACCCTCCAAATACCGTCCAATTGTTCTCATTTCTTGATTCTTTATAGTATATTTAACCTATTCTTAACCAAAAATGTCTTAAGCATGTGTCTTTCCACAATCTGCTCTCAGATCGTCAATACGATTTCATTATGAGCCACTATACTGGTAAGCTCCTTTCTTATCTTACTAACTCTAGGTAATCCTCCGTTCGGCACTTCGTTGAGACCTTTTATATTGTGATAAACATGTCGAAAGCCTTCACGGAGTCTGGCTCAAATTTCTAATATCTAAACTGCCCTCCTTCTATCTGTGCCTCCCTCTAGATGTGCCTTTATCTCAAGATTTCCTTTCTGGCAGTTCCATAGCTGCGGTTGTGGACGACCATCGATCACTTCCTCAACCTATCAACTCTGGTATTCCTCAGGGTTCTGTCCAGTTACCAGTTCTCTTTCTATATTCATTAATAATTTTCTCAACTGACATGTACTATATCCATTCTTAATATTATGTTAAAGGTGCTTATTGCAGCCAATACTAATTCAATGGGTTAATTACTATGGAAATGTAATTGCCATATTCATACCTTCGTTAAACCCATATATTTTTACAGCGCTTCACCAAAGCCCCCACACATCGCTGTGCCTCAATTAAGCTTAGTTATACTTATAATTAAAGTTAAAGATAAATTGGTAAACAAATGTATAGAAAAAAATACTAATTGCAAATAGTATAACAGGGATACTATTATTCAGTTATTCAAAGTGGTCAGCATTTTATTTAATGTGATCTAGCTATCACTAGACCATAATATATATATATATGTGTAGAGAGAGAGAGAGAGAGAGAGAGAGAGAGAGAGAGAGAGAGAGAGAGAGAGAGAGAATAAACTTACTTTGTATTGAACGGAGTGGTCGCCATGATATAACGAAGACATACAATAAGAAGAGAAAGAGGATACGCTCCCAAACTGAAGACAAAACAAAGAACAAACAACAACAAAAACAAACAAACAGCGGGCCTGAAACCCTTCGTCCCGAGTGCAGGTCAACTCGGTATAGTTTTCGACGACTGTTTGCAGTTCGCCACCACCTCACAAGTTTTCGGCTCAATATTTGTTTTCGACACACCCACCCACCCTGTTACTGGAACAATACGTATATATATATATATATATATATATATTACAAAACTTCCAATATTCCTCAAGATACCGGTTGAGCTAATAATTATATACTGTGAGGTTTTGTATATTTTGTTCACTCTCACTCTCTCCCTCTTTCTATCTATCTCTCTCTCTCTCTCTCTCTCTCTCTCTCTCTCTCTCTCTCTCTCTCTCTCGATTTTAATAGATCCAGTAACAGAAAACTTCTAGGAAAACCAATTTGCAGACACAGGGACGCGCCCCCAGGCAAAAGTAACTTGGATTCACTAAGACAAATGAAACACGGCTCGAGGCGGGATTTTTTTTTCGTATTTTGTCGATTGACACTTTTTCATTTTCTGACACACTATAATATACTCGATCTTACATGGATTATAAACAGGAGAGATACTTGCAATATTGATGAGTCCTATAAGTAATGCACTTTACATCTGTAGTTTCCTTTAAGTGGGACTGTTTTATTATTATTTTGTTTTTTCATATTTATATTTGTGTCACTGGTTAAGGTCATATCTAATATTTAAGTCCTCGGTTTAACCTGGCTTTAGTTTGGTAATGCATGTATTACTTAAGTTGGTGTGAATTTTCAAAGTGTGTAGCATTATATAGGTCGTAAAAATAGTTCAGTTAGTTTTCGTTAATATAAGTAATTCTTGTTGTTGAGAGAGAGAGAGAGAGAGAGAGAGAGAGAGAGAGAGAGAGAGAGAGAGAGAGAGAGAGAGAGAGAGAGAGAGAGAGAGAGAGAGAGAGAGAGAGAGAGAGAGAGAGAGAGAGAGAGAGAGAGAGAGAGAGAGAGAGTTACAGAGATACACAAATGAGTATCTGTAACTCTGTAACTCTCTAAAAAGTCCACCATCGTAATTTCCCCACATAAAACATATTATAATTTTGTTTTGTCCTATGTTTCCTTACGGATTAGCTGTTTTGGAGCACTTTCTAGCCTCAAACCTACATTGGAGATATCTTTCTTTCTACCTACCTATATACCGTACCTACCTAGCAATGTCTATCTCTCTCTCTCTCTCTAGTTACCTATCTATCTATCTATCTATCTATCCATCTACATATTTAGTTATCTATATATCTATATATCTATCTATCTAGCTTGTCAGAATATCTCAAAATCCTCCACACAGTCGGAACTATTTATTCTTGTAACAGGTTGGTATCAGAGGGATGATGACAGGCGTAACAAATTCGCTAGGCAAAGAGAAAGCAAGCCTCAGAACTCCGGATGAAAGTTATTGCTGACGTAGTGTATATATCTGTGTGTGTCTGTGTGTGTGTGTGTGTGTGTGTGTGTGTGTGTGTGAATTTGGACTATGAAATGGTCGTGGCGGAGGGCCGAATTGGGGAACAACTAGGTTGATTGTAGGGAGGTACTGGTACAATAAGAACAACTATAATGTAACTATAATAAGATAGATTATACCACATTATAACTGTAACCTTAATAAAAAAATAAAAAAAAAATAAAATAAAAATAATAGAAGGAAACATGTTTACATTACTGAAATGTTTGCGGACATGCATTAATGCAAGTAATGGTCACTCTTCTATATATCTAAAATGGCTTACTTAAGAATGGGAAAGGGGTGGGACCTTCTATTTAAAAAAAAATAAAAAAAATAAATGTGTGTGTGTGTGTGTGTGTGTGTGTGTGTGTGTGTGTGTGTGTGTGTGTGTGTGTGTGTGTGTGTGTGTGTGTGTGTGTGTGTGTGTGTGTGTTGGTATCATAGAGTGACAAACGTATTTGATATCCTCTTTTAAAGTTACATCCTAGTGAAAAACTTGATATATAATTAATACTAATTTTAATAAATAGCAATGAATGGAGAATGCTAGTGAATAGATGAGTGTTGTTGTTGTTGTTTGGGAGAGATGGTCGGTCATGTGTCAGTTAGATTAGATAGTAGTCCATCAGGCGCCTGGCCCGGGGAGCCGGTGGTAATGAAGGGTACGCCTGGAATTTGTTTCGTGAGAATTGTAAATACCCTCGAATATTGTATATAAAGTGAATATATATAATATATCTAAATATATACAAATAAATAAAATAATGAATAAGACTTATTCATGTAGAAAATATCAATATGAGTACTACATGTCAGCTCAGTAACGTAGCAATTACGACATTGAATCAATATTCTTTGACCCAATGTTTTTTGCAGATTTTGGTATGCAGTTATTTTATCCTGAAAAATATACATGGCACCCGGTGCATATGGATGCAACATTTCAGCACAAAATCATTAAACATAATGTGTCAACTTAAACAAAAGGTTCATCGCCCACTTTTGCACGGATAGGTATGCAGTGTTCTTATCCAGCAAAATAAATAAACATGTGATAGGGTGGCTCCTGTGCTCGATACTTATTTGGCTTTCAAAATTCAGTTAATTATCTCAGATACGGATACAAACACAAATGATTAAATCACCCATGTCCGAAGTATCAGGAATGAAGTTTTCTTTTCCAAAGAGAAGGTACTAGGGACCTTTTCTATAACTTATATATAAATAAGATATATCGAGCTGACTAGAATAGATACATGGTCTTCGGTGCAAAAGGTATACAGTATTTAACATATATATATATATATATATATATATATATATATATATATATATATATATATATATATATATATGGTGGTTACAATTAATATACATTGATAAATAAGAAAAGTGCAAGTGCAAGTGCAAGTATTGTGAATGCAAGTTTACATAGGTTGATTAAATGCAAACACACACAATGTGTGCATAAAGATAGAGCGAGTCTTTAGTAAGAAGTGAATTACAATATTTTAGTATAAAGATGAAGTAGAGGCCGGGAGAAGTGCGTGTGGTATCTTAAGTGAGAATAAAAAGGCGAGTATGAATATAAAGTGATGCTTAACCCATCCAATCCCAGCGACGGCTACCAGCCGTCTGTAGATAAGTCACTCCCCAGTCCCAGCGACGGCTGGGAGGTATCAGGCTGTGCCTGGTACCACAACCGTTTGAGCACTGCTCTCGATATGGCAACACTTCTCAGCTTATATCCAACTCTCTGAAGGCTGAGAGAACCAGTCTTCCTTCATCTCTTGAGGTGAAAGATTGTTCTATCTTGACATTTTGGCCACATTGCTTGGGACTGGGGGGGGGGGACTTTTATTACTGTACCTTACAGTACAGTAGGGGTTAAAGGTGAATGTTGTAATGCAAGGTAAAAGAGAATCCAAGGATATTTAAGATATTACAAATGGAAACGTTTAGTAACTTCTAATATAATTGAATCTTGGAAGTACGTTAAGGTAGCGTGTGATGTTATTCGTAGGGTTTTATTGCAAAGTAAGGTCTCTGACAAACAGACAATTTTACTAATTGTACAAGGTGTATGTAAGTAACAATCTCCCAAGGTGTGTCAGATAGGTCAAGGTCTCGTTTCGTCTTCTTGTCTTCGAGTATCTTGACGGGAAATCTCTGCTTGCTATACTTCTGCTTCTTCTTCTTAGTCTTCTTCTGTTTAAATTTCTTGTGGTGGACTATGCAGGGGTTGCTGAACACAATAAGGGAGTTAGGTTTGCTGAACTCTCCTGTTACCTCACAGGGATTACTGAATGAGGGTGCGGCCACACAAGGGTTACAAAGTGTGTTCGCAGGGGTTCTGACTGTGCAGGGCATGCCGAACGCAGTCTGAGAGCAAGGGTTACTGAACTCTCGGTGTGCCTCACAGGGGTTCCGAATGAGGTTGCGGCTAGCCAAGGGCTGCTGAGGTTAGTCACTGTTACCTCCCAAGGGTTGCTGAGGGGGTGACTCATAAACAAGGATTGCTAAGTTTAGGTGAGGGTGTGAGCCTGCCAAATAATATCCACTCTCGGTCCTTTCTCATTATCTTGTTCTTCTTGGTCCTGGAGTCCTTGGGGGTAGATGGGCCTTATGCTTGGTGTCAGGACGGTTCTTGTGCCTTTGTTCCTCTGGGACAGTGTGCTCAGGTACTTTCCATATCAATCAATCAATGGGGGCATACGCCGTGACAGCGCATAGTCACACTCACCTTCCAACTTCACTCCGGGGGATCCTCTCGGGCAAGACTCCAGGCATCTACCTGGCCAATATGAAGTATCCTATTGCATGATTGGCCGACTTGCCTCAGCCATGAGTTCCGTGGTCTTCCCCTAGGCCTCCTCCACTCAGGGTTGTCTTCTGTAAAGACCACCTGGTTAGCAGGGTCTCCTTCAGAGAGGCGAATCACATGACCATATAGCCGAAGTTGGCGTTCACAGACCAAGCAACAAATAATATCTTGAACCAGTTTCATGGAGTAGTCGCTGGTTTGAGATGTAATCATTCCAGCAATAGCCCATGATCCTGTGAAAACATTTAGTACCAAATGAGTTGATGTGTCTCTTCAACTCGCTGTTAAATTCCCATGTCTCACATCAATATAATAAGACAGGGAGGACCAGTGACATATAGATCCGCAATTTCGTCCATCTGCACAGGTATCTACAACGCCATATATTTGTGTTGAGTGCATCCATAACTCCATATGCAAGTCGAGGCAATGATTGACATCTTAGCCTGACTCACCCCTATTATAGGTCACTGGATCACTACCAAGATAAGTAAATTTTTCCAAGATTGTAAAGTCTTCACCACATGCATGAACAGATTGCACTGCATCATCCAATATGTCACCAAATGCTTTGACTTTGGTCGTAGTCCAAGAGACCCTTTAACCCAACAGTTGCAATTCCTTGTGCAGTACCTCAAGGGCAAAGGGCCAATCTGAAAATATCTACTGTCTTCGCTAAAATTACTGCGTCATCTACAAAGTCAAGATCTGTAATACAGAAATTGCCGATGTCTGCTCAGAAGCGACTCCGCCTGACTATCCGGCCCAGTAACCCGTCCATACAATTGTTGAAACGTGTAGGCGCCAGAACAAACTCCTATCTCACACCTGAATTCACAGGGAAGAAGGAGGATTTTCCCCCACCACACTTGACAGCATATATATATATATATATATATATATATATATATATATATATATATATATATATATATATATATATATTTATATATATATATATATAAAACATGACAAATATTGATTCTTGTGGTAAAAATATATGCGAATATGCTTCCACACTAAAGGTGTGTAGAAAAGGGTAGGTTCACTGCACAAAGTTTTAAAAATGTTAGTGCTAAAATTAAATTGCATCTAAAATATATTGCATGCACAAAATAAGGGTTTAAAAAGTATGTCCGAGTATCTTATTAAAAGGCTCGGACTGTTGTGTACATATTAAAATAATGTTTATGTAAAAGTGTTAAAATGCATTTCTCTACTTTCGTAGATCTTCAGTTATTATAATTTATATATATATATATATATATATATATATATATATATATATATATATAGATATATACAGTATATGTTGCCAAAAATTCAGTCAATATCTCAATGAATATGATGATGAACCAAAATTAAATGTTCTACAACCCCTCAATGAATTTCTAAGGAATATGTATATAGTTTTAGCTCCAAGTCGGCTCAAGATATTTGTTGGATCATAACTATCAGCATGCTAAATTACAGTTCAGTATCTCGTGATATACGGCTACAAAACAATTATGTCGTATCCACCGCCGATCTCTGATCCCCAAGAAGAAGAAGAACAACAACAATAAAGTCGGGTATTCATAGGCCTTCGGCCTCGAACAGGATATTAGACAGAAAGATATAGAAAGTGAAAGTCAGTATCGTGAGCGGCTAGAGACATCCCAATGTCACCCCACCCTCAACCCCCACACAAAAAATATATATGCCCCGAGTGACTCTTTACAGAAAGTGGAGGGGACTGTCAATGGCAGAGGTGCTGATATCGGTTCTGTTCCCATGTGTGAACTCGCTAATATAGGTCTTTATTTAACAGCTTATATTGTTTGTGTATTTTGATAAATAGTAATGCTGACGATGGTGATGATGATAATAAAAACGGCCATTGTCCTCTGGATATATATTCAGCCCTTTGATTACGCCAGATAATTCTATAATAAAGGTGGTTATACTATTTATTTGTTGCCAGACGTCCTCAGCCCCGAGTAGGTAGCCACGAATCAATGGCCTCCATCGAGGCAATTCGGATGAGTCTTTCGTTTGTTTAGGAGAGGGTTGCCAGCCCATCTGCCCATTGTTGTGTATCAATTATTGTACTGTTAGAATGACTGTAGATGTGAATGTTGTCTGTAACCAGTGTTATCAGCTCGATCATGCTGATCAGGTGCTAGCATTCACATTATAAATGCGACACTGGTCTACCGCACCTTTGATGTCTACCATTGCAGAGAGGGGTTGGGATAATATAACTTAATTTAACGATGGTGATGATGATTAATATGATGATAATGATGATAATAATTATGTAAACTATATTAATGATGACACTAATGATAGTGCTGCTGCTGATGATAATAATTATGATAAACCTACCATTATTGCGAAAGAAACACTCAAGATTTAATGCATTCCCTTTACTACACGATATAATGCTAAAGTGCAATACAATAACTTTTCTATGATCTGTTCATCACAAAAATGCGAAACATTTTATTCTATGGCCATTCATTTCCTAATACTGGGGTGAGGTTGGGTTGGACCGTACTAATAGTGGATGCAACTTTCATTACTTGCAAACCCCTTGGTATGCAGATAATAACGAAATACAGTATGCTTGTAACACTAAAAAAAAAATTATATATCTTCTTTAGGCATTATACTTAGAATGGTAAAACACCCAACTATATTTGGGCAAAATACTTGGCTGGATGCCAAGCACTAATTAAACAATACTTCACAAAATCATATAAAGAATAATAAGGCATATATTATCAGCAATTACTTTTGCTGCCTCACGGGCTTCACAGTGTTGAACGGTAGAATGTACAGGCTCTCAGCCTATGCCCGAGAGGGAATGGTTGGACAAAAAAATCAATGACCATAATACAAAGTAACTGCATCATGAAACTAGTGCGATTTCACAGTTTTACAGACCAAAAAGATAAGTCAAGACAGTAAGATTCTGAGTTAACTAAAATATCAGATAATATATAAAAGCTCTGACTCGTGCTAGTTTCTGGGTTAGCCAAAAGATCGGGTAATGAATTTGGATGACAGAGATATATTCTATTATAATTATGCAACCTGTAATGTTGCCATGTGTACCATTATGATTGTAAGGAATGGCATTGTGTACTCCTACAGGCTATAATGAAAGTATTTGGAGCAGATGAATTACAATAATCATATGGTCATGTTTTTATATATAGTGCTGATGTAGTATACTAATGTGTGACATACCCTCTCTCTCTCATAGGGTGGGGAGAGAGCCTTCTTCTTTGCTATCCTTTCCTTCCACTGTCCCTTACTCTCGGGTTAGCTATCTCTACTAGAATTAAGTCCTGACCACCTCGCTGGGGTCGTAAGGTCTGTGTGGTCAGTGTATCTATGTAAATCTATGTACATATAAAGTGTTGTGTTTTGCTATGTATTTATATTGTATGTGTGCGTATTGTTTACAGAGGGTACATAGGGCGTATATAGCATGTGCAAGCATTTAGATGTATGCAAATGACTTAATGCCGTAGAGTATTGCTATATACCAGCTAGGGTTATGAGGGCGTGTCTGGCTGATATTAAACCGTGGGCGGGGAAGGGACAATGGACCTTACCCACCACGGATATAAGGGTGGAGAGAGAGAGAGAGAGAGAGAGAGAGAGAGAGAGAGAGAGAGAGAGAGAGAGAGAGAGAGAGAGAAGAGAGAGAGAGAGAGAGAGAGAGAGAGAGAGAGAGAGAGAGAGAGAGAGAGAGAGAGAGAGAGAGAGAGAGAGAGAGAGAGAGAGAGGGAGAGAGAGAGAGAGAGAGAGAGAGAGAGAGAGAGAGAGAGAGAGAGAGAGAGAGAGAGAGAGAGAGAGAGAGAGAGAGCGTTCACATACAAAAACATAAATTTATATAAAGTGCATATATTAATTATGTGTTCTACTTTGAATATGTAGACGATTGAAACTAATGCTTTTTGTTACAAGTGAGCGTTCAATGTGTACAGTGTACTGTATATATCCATCCAGTACAGTCTCTCCATTGATAAAAGGTGGAACTCATGTGTGTGGTATAATATAAAATGGGTGTTTAGAAGTCAACATACATGACGCCACACCATCATTGTTTTATCTACGGTCCACCTATGATGCTCCTATGGAAAATTAAGATTAGCAATAACAATTCTGATCGTTCGTTTGCCGCCGTCTTCAGCGCAGTTTTTTATTATGCTCACTTACCAACCATCAAAGATACACCTGCTAACATTATGACATTATACAAAATATACAAAATGATAAAGGAATAGAAATACAAATATACATGCAAACATAACTGTACATGGATACACTGGCCACAGTGTATAAGCACTGCTATGTCAATTTTACGTGATACACTATTTACCTTTTCTCCGTTCATGTAATATTAATATATATTGTTTTGGGAGCCTATTTGTAGTATCTGACAAATGTTTCCATTAAAGGACATTGCCAATTGTCTGACCACTCTGTGACTTTCTTTATATCTGAGTGCAGGCTAATTGTATGCTTTTCGATGTTATTGTATTTCCCATCTTTGTGTCATCAGCGAATTTAGACATTATATTATTGATGCCGTTGTCTAGATTATTAAAATGTATTGTGAACAATATTGGACGCCGTACCTAGCCCTGGGTGACTGTACTAGTCACTGGAGTCCAAGCTGACTCTTATTACGTATTGCTCTCTGATTTCTTGTATATAACCAGCTACTTATCTAAGCATGTGTTATGTCCTGTATTTCTAAGCTCTCGACTTTCTGAAGCAATTTGTTATGACAGACCTTGTTAAAGGACTTTTGGCTTTTGAAAGTCAAAGTATACTATATCAAGACTTTTGGATGAATAATAAATTTCAAATAGGCTGTTAAAGAATTCAATCGAGTTCGATAGGTCTCTCTGCTCTGAAGCCTTTTCATGTTATTATTGATAGGATTGTTATTCTCTCTGAAAAGTACAATTTCGTCTCTTATGATTGATTCTAATAGTTTTACAATTACGGAAGAAAGAGAGAGAGAGAGAGAGAGAGAGAGAGAGAGAGAGAGAGAGAGAGAGAGAGAGAGAGAGCACAAAAAAAGAAAGTGAGAGAGAGAGATGGGAGAGAGTGAGAGATAAGCTACAATACGTTTGTTGGAGGTGAGTAATGCGAGATAGGGGACGTACCAGAGATGAATTTAGAATGATTAAGGAAGAACCATAGAGGGAAACAGAGAAACAAGTTAATTTGGAAATGGGACGGCAATAGGAGCAATGGAACCAGAGAAAACAAGATGGGAACAGTGAACAGTGATAGCTCGGAGAAAATGTTTGAGTACTTAAAGGGGTAGTGCGTATAGTATTGGGTATATATCTTTACTAATATATTAATCTTATAGTAACCTCGCTAGACGTCCATATATATATATATATATATATATATAATTATATATACAGTAATTATATATATATATATATATATATATATATACCGGTATATATATACCGGTATATATATACAGTATATATATATATATATATATATATATATATATATACAGTATATACCGGTATATAACAAAAAACATATTATAGTGCATTCATGATCAAATATTTCTACATACACGGGCTGTTTATACACGTACACTCCCATACAATATCACACAACAAGCACTCCCAAAATATAACACACAAACACACACACACACAAAACACACACACGTACGTGCACATACAAACACAACAATCTGTACATACGCCCACACTTACACTCATAAACAAACAACATTAAAACAACTCACACTTACCCACAAGCACATGAAGAACCATAAACTAAAACAAACACACACACACACACACACCCGAGCGGTTGGCGTTTATCGGT
>CM064497.1:16159183-16229183 GCA_032716605.1 Paralithodes platypus | reverse complement strand
ACACACACACACACACACACACACACACACACAACAAAATATCAAATATATACAAGTTAAGCTCACATGATGTTTTTCCATTTCCCCCCGACCGAAGAAGCACCCTCACAAACTTCCGTCTTTCTCCTGGACAATTATGATCCACTTCTTTTGCAACTCTGTCACAAATTTCCAGGTGACTTTTTGAGCAGCTTGTTGTAGATTCCTCCACTGCTGTCCTCGCTATTTTTAAACCCTTCAGCAATATGCTACCTTCTTTTACCATCTATTCTGACTAGAATAAGACGAATTAATGCAGTTTAAGAAGGACCGTGTTACTTAGATGGTATAGTTAGATAGTATTTAGTCCTATGAATCCTAAAGGTAGATTATAAGCTAAAGAAAACAGTTTAATGGTAATCAGAGTATTACGTCATCGTGCTGAAGGGATTATCTCCTTGATATTGCGAGACATATCCGGGGCACAATAAAGCCGGCGTCACACGGGTAATTGTATCCGATAATCTGTATCAGAGTTAAGTTTATCATTTATTTTTAATGTTTGCGCAATTTACTCGTATTTTGAGGTGTGTTGTCTTTTTTTAGGCTTCAAACTTTATAATAATGTAGAAATGGAAGTATCATTGGTCAAATGACAACCACTTTGTTTGCATATATTCAATCCAATAAAGTGACTCTGAGCTTAATATCGGAAAATGATCTCTTATAACGCCGGCTTAAAGTCGGTAGGTATCACACAAGCAAGTTTATTGGCTACTTGTATCGGAGTTTCGAATCCGTTACAAGTTATTATATATTATTGATGATTTTGTGTTGTATATTTATACATTAAATAGGACTGTACACTGTTAAAACATCCCAAATGAGAGCGAAAATTGTCAGATAATAGACTTTATATTTGTATGTTTCTGACTCCGATACCTACACCACTAGTTTTTCTCGCATCAAACACGAAAGCCTATGAATGATCGACTTTGTTGTTGTTGCTGTTGTTGAGAGGTCGACTGAGGGTGGATAAGACAAAAGTGTCCTGCAATCGTATTTTTCAAGACGTTGAGCTGTAGTTTGGTATGCAGAGAGATATGATGCACTAATTATTTCGTACCGCTTTGGGGGTTAAATTGCATATTCAAGCCTCAGAAATCCACGACGGGCTGTAGAGAATAGTGTTATCAATTGTCGGCGTTTTTGTTAAGAAACCTAGCTGACTTTTGGCAACTGTGCATATATATATAATATATATATATATATATATATATATATATATATATATATATATATATATATATATATATATATATATATATTATTTGGTTTATAGGAAGGGCCTCATTCGCATTTGCTAGAATTGAACACTGCATACCCGACCCTTGAACAAATAGGTATATTACAGGTGTATTTGGTTCATGGTGGTTATTGAGGACACTTGGTGGGAGCAAATATATGTATTTGCTGATACACGAAACTATAGTTCAGAACCCTTACATTTATATATAACGGTGAAATCACCAGTTAAATTTGTATTTTTATGGAATAGAACATTGTTTTAGGAATATTAGTGGACGGCAGTGAATAAGACAATGTTTATTTGATACCGT
Organism: Paralithodes platypus; assembly: GCA_032716605.1. Taxonomy (NCBI): domain Eukaryota; kingdom Metazoa; phylum Arthropoda; class Malacostraca; order Decapoda; family Lithodidae; genus Paralithodes; species Paralithodes platypus. The sequence continues at coordinate 16,227,585 of CM064497.1, read as the reverse complement.
GTTTGATATTGCTAGCTGAAATATCGAAGGCATAGGAAGTGCCCCATTTGTATATTGCTGGATACGAATATTGCATGCCTATTCTTGCAAAACAGTTGATATGACTTATACAAAATAATTCCATTCACATTCCTCTGGCTTCTACAGTGCTTGCTATGTCTAGTAAAAGCCAATGGTGGAAATTAAAACTTACAGTATTTGGGGACACCTTTTACTTCATCCTGGCTACCATTAAACATTTTTATGCAGCTTAGGAAGGGGCTTTTGAAACCAACAGGGTACAAACTATCATAACAAAAAATGTTTTAAGTTCCACAGATTCTTAGTAATGTTGGCTAAATTAGTATCCAGCCAGCCAGAAAAATTTGGTAAATGCTTCCTCAAATACCAAAGGGATTAAATAAACAACTTGATTTGGTGCACTAATTATTGATAAATTAAGTTGGAATAGTTTGACCAAATACATTTATAACCAAAATTAAGGTGAATTGTCTTACTTTAAAATGATCGACACTGTGGCATATACAGCATAGCCATAATACCTACTTCGGTATTCCGGGGCTTATCTCACTTCCCTGTATGAATACATGTTATGTACAGTTATTAATAGGGTGAATTGAATACAGTATTAGCTGAGATATATACCATTATTTTGGAATGTTTAAAATCGTCGTGGTTTCAACTAAGCACGGATTTTGAATGATATGGCATGATGCAGACACCACCGAGTGTACAATGTAAACAATTATGGGTAAGAAATGGGTTAATAGAGTGTCCATTATAATGTGCCCATTTAAAGGTATATTGATGGTAATAAACCCATATCATACAAGTATAGCTATGTAAATCACTATCAACATACTCAATGATTTTATATATCGATAACATTTTCTTAACCTTATTCATAGCCTTATTATATCTTATATATTTAATAGTGTACGCTTGCTTATTAGCCAGTGCGAAAAATACAATAAGACATTACTACACTAAAGGAATTACTTTCAAAGTTATAAAACCTTTTGTCGATTAAATGTCATTCTTGGGTTAATAATATTGCCTAATTCCCCCATTTTTTTTTTTATAAAAATAAAAAGTAAATAAATAACGAATAATAACAAACGTAATCGTTCATAATGTATAAAAGGAAGATAGTTCTGAGTAGTGGTAAGCATTCATAATGTATAAAAGGAAGAGAGTTCTGAGTAGTGGTAAGCATTCATAATGTATAAAAGGAAGAGAGTTCTGAGTAGTGGTAAGCATTCATAATGTATAAAAGGAAGAGAGTTCTGAGTAGTGGTAAGCATTCATAATGTATAAAAGGAAGATAGTTCTGAGTAGTGGTAAGCATTCATAATGTATAAAAGGAAGAGAGTTCTGAGTAGTGGTAAGCATTCATAATGTATAAAAGGAAGAGAGTTCTGAGTAGTGGTAAGCATTCATAATGTATAAAAGGAAGATAGTTCTGAGTAGTGGTAAGCATTCATAATGTATAAAAGGAAGAGAGTTCTGAGTAGTGGTAAGCATTCATAATGTATAAAAGGAAGAGAGTTCTGAGTAGTGGTAAGCATTCATAATGTATAAAAGGAAGAGAGTTCTGAGTAGTGGTAAGCATTCATAATGTATAAAAGGAAGGGAGTTCTGAGTAGTGGTAAGCATTCATAAATACAGGGTGTCCCAAAATAGAAGTGCCAAACTTCAGGATTAAGTTAGAAAAAATATTCTAAACATAAAGTGTTATATAAGCAACATTCCAGATATTGTTCGTTACAGAGATCATTATTGCCTGTTTAAAGTGACATTTTCTTAAGTATTTCCCCATAAGGGTGGCCTAGCTGTCCTAGAGCTTACCACACCCCAATCTAACTGCAATTATTTTACTATGTTATTATCAATGTAAGTTGCAAAATTATTATAGGCATATTATCTATCTTTGGACCTGCTGGAAACTATTTGACATGGAAGGGTCCATTACAGTGATGCAGGGGGGGGGGGGGCACTATGTAAAACCTTAAACACTTCTTAATCAGTCGAAATTTATAATATTTTGTATAGAATATTTATGCCTAGAATCATCTATATAATCATGTGCTGAAGTTTGGCACGTCTATTTCTAGACCCCCTGTACACTTTCATTTTGTTCTATCACTTAAGGTTAGATAGATAATATACTAACATCCCCGTAAGGATCAACGTATATTAAGGGGAGACAGACCGTTTGGTTGGTCTATTAATTAATTTATTCATATAATTTTTTTTAGTTTCCTCCCTAGACCTCCATCAAGCTTAGAAAAACACCCCCTAGTCCCCCTTCAAGATTGATTTGTAAATTTTTCGGTAGAGAAATGTCCCGGCCAAAGGCCGACTCCTCCTAAAATTACAGGCTCGCTATCGCTCGCCAGGAAAATATCGAGACCTAAAGGGCACGAAGGGTCCTAATATTGACAAAGAAATGAGGTGAAACGTCATAAAATCCCCAAACTAATGGAACCAACGTCTTATAATCTCAAAACTAATGGGGCTAAACATGAGGGAGAAGGGTGTCCAGAAAAAAGGTCTGCCTCCCCTTAATGGCTCGCCCTTCTCCTTTGTCCTTCACTGTATAATCCTCCTACCCCGGTAATCCTCGGATAATAAGCAGCTCGTCTGTAAGGTCAATAGCCAATGAAGAAAGATAAAAACTCGGCGTTATGAATTACGGCATTAGCTCGCGCGTGTGTCCGTGTGTGTGGGGGGGGGGGGGGGGAGAGAGAGAGAGAGAGAGAGAGAGAGAGAGAGAGAGAGAGAGAGAGAGAGAGAGAGAGAGAGAGAGAGAGAGAGAGAGAGAGAGAGAGAGAGAGAGAGAGAGAGAGAGAGAGAGAGAGAGAGAGAGAGAGAGAGAGAGAGAGAGAGAGAGAGAGAGAGAGAGAGAGAGAGAGAGAGAGAGAGAGATAACAAATGGCCTTTTTTCTGGAAAGAGGCTTTTGTTGTACCTGTTCACAAGAAGAAGAGCAAGTTGGACATCTCATATTACAGAACAAATTCCATATTTTAAGTTATTGATGAGGTGCTGGAGACCATAATCTCCAGGTATATAACTGAATGTAATGCTTTTTAATGACAGGTAATATGGATTCCGGAGGGGAAGATCAGTCGCCCATATCCTAGTGAATCTCTCCACCAAAGCTCCTGGCGCTTGGGCTTGGTAGAAATGCTCTGGCAGTAATTTGAGACAACATGCAAGAACATTAATTGCAGGTGGTTGTTCATAGAGCTAACTCAACCACACCTCAGATAGGTCAATCTTGCCCAATTTGGATACACTTGTTAGGGAATTGTATAATTTCAACCTCGTTGGCTGTCGCTCTAAATAAACCGATTATTATTAGTAGTATTATTAAGGAACGCCTCTGATCACAACTCGTTGCTTTTCCTGTGAGCCAACCTTCTATTCAATATGCTACCTCCTCATTGATGCCAAGTACTCACAGCTTTGAGAGCAAATAATTTCTATGGCTTTACTTAAGTCACACTCACCTAACATTTCATTGAGAAAATCCAATAAGCTAGTTCGTCATGATCTTTGTTGCCTGAATTCATGCTGGAAACCAAAACCAAGTTGTAGAGTCCAAGCAATTCAACTATCTTGTCTATTAGTGTCCCTTCCAAATCTTAGGTTTTATAGTAACCACTATAATACAGGTGCGCTATCGATAGCCAGGACAAATATCGACACCTAAATTGTACGAAAGGTCTTGGAGTGAAAGTTCTTAGAATCGCAAAACTAATGAGCTGAACGTCTGAAAATCTGAAAATTAATGGGGTTAAACATGAGGGAGAATGGGGCCATAACAAACAACCATCCCCCTTAACCCCATTTCGTCCGAGGGCGGGGGGGGGGGGGGGGGGGGGGCTTGTTGGAGCTCCCCTGATTTGCTCCATTAGTTTGGAGATTTTAAGAAGTTCACCCTATTAGTTTGGAGACAATAAGCACCTTCCAGGTATCAAGTATTATCTGGGCGACCAATAGCGAACCTGTAACTCAAGATATTGGCCTTTGGCCGGGACCTTTTTCTATCGATTTTTGTTTAAATATTTTTTTTTGAAGGCGGTCTGGGTTGGCAATTTTAGGTTGCAGGGGGTTTGTGGAGCAACATCCTTAATAATAATTAAACAAAATATCATAATAACCCCCAATGCGTAGAATCAGATAGTGTTAAAAGACCGACGCTAATTTTGAAACGCTTCCTACTTTTCACACGGCAGAAAAAGTCTTTAAACAGTCTTAGCAAAGCACTGGAAGTCTTAAAACAGTTAGCAAAGTTCCTCTCTACAATTTGCTTCATTTATAGGAGATTTAACTCTCCTGCATATATATTTATAATAAACTAGACCTCTTTGGCCCCTCGGTAAGTTCGGAGGGAACGAATGCAGCTTGTCATTACATAAACTGGTCTCTGAATGAGCACCAAGTGGCATTAACAGCCTTACCATCAGTTCTGAGAGAGAGAGAGAGAGAGAGAGAGAGAGAGAGAGAGAGAGAGAGAGAGAGAGAGAGAGAGAGAGAGAGAGAGAGAGAGAGAGAGGGGGGGGGGGGAATAAATATGTGTGTGTTTGTGTCTCAATAGCACAATCAGTATCAAAGGAAGTACTAAAGTGCACAGAAATACATGATCGGTTACTATACCATTCACCCAACTTGTTTTAAATTTACAAAGCATCTAATACCATATCAGAAAATCTGGTGAACCTTAGAAACACACACACACACACACACACACACACACACACACACACAAACACACACCTGTAGGTCCTGTAGGTAGTTGTTGCAGGCAGTGTTGTCCGCCCGTGGTCACGCTGATGCGCCACCACTAGTACATTCCATCTGCCCGTCTCTGCGCCAGTTGGTCCACGATGCTGTTGCTAGCGGCGCGGAGGTGGTAGTGGGGCAGTTTGGGTTGATCAGGTAGTGTCCAGAGAAATTTGGCCAGTTGATTATTAATTTCTCGAGACTTGGTTCAGTTGAGTCACGCAGATATCTGGGTATGGCGTTAAAGAGAAGAGGTCCTCGTGTCGCAAAGGCGTTCTCCTTGAGCGTCTTAACCCTGGTGGCTGCTCTGGGGTGTACCCGCTGTATGTGGCAGAGACGGTCCAGTCGTTGATGGATGTGAAAAACCTATATTAAGGTTGTTGGTTGTGATGCCAATCAATATTTTGTAGACATATAAGATGGCATATCTGTCCCTGCGTCTTTCTAATGAGAAAAGCTTGAGAGTTTCCAACCTTCCCCAGTAGTCTAGGTGTTGGACGGCAGAGATTTTATTGGTGAATGTGCGTTGAACTGCTTCGAGTAATTGCTTCTCTCCCACCTTCCATGGGCTCCATAGCTGACAGCAATATTCCAACAGTGGAATGACCAGTGACTTGTAGAGTGTCAGCATGGGGATCATGTCACATGTTCGGAAGGTTCGTAGGATCCATCCAGCTTGGTTACGAGCATTCTTTGCCACATTGGTTATATGCATTCCAAATGTACCATCTCGGCTGAGTGTAATACCAAGATCTTTTACATAATCATTTGTATCAATGCAAGAGCCGTCATCTGCTGTGTATGTGTGAATATATATATTTCGGTCTGCACTGTAGTTCATGTGTTCAAATTTGTTATTGTTGAAGGACATGTTGTTTTGCTCTGCCCATGAGTAAATTGTAGTGAGATCTGCCTGAAGTAAATCAGCATCTGTTGTAGAAGACAGTTCCCTTAATACACGAGTGTCGTCAGCAAAGGAGGCGACAGACGAATGCATGACATGTTTATTTATGTCTGATATGTGCAGCAAGAAAAGTATAGGTCCAAGAACTGATCCTTGTGGCACCCCACTAGTGACGATGGATGGCTTGGACACTGCACCACCAACCGCTACAGCTTGTTCCCTGTCAGTGAGGAAACAGTACAGCCACACCCCAAGTTTTCCTGAGACTCCTGAGTCTCGTATCTTGTGGAGGAGTATGCCGTGGTCTACCTTGTCAAATGCTTTTGCAAAATCAAGGTACACCACGTCGATAGCATTTTTATTTTCTAGCCCTTCTATAATTTTTTCATGGTGAGCTAACAGTTGCGAGAGGCACGAGTGGCGCTTCGGAAACCCATGCTGGTCCTTGTGTATTATGTTGTTTTCTTCAAGGTATATGGACATATTTTTAACTATTAGCTTCTCGAGGATTTTGATGACATGTTAGGTTAAAGCAATAGGTCTATAATTTTTTGCTTCACCCCTCGAACCCCCTTTGTGGACTGGTGTAATTTTAGCACATTTTAATTGATGTGGTATAATTCCAGAGTCGAGAGAGTTTCTATAAAAAATCTGTAGAGGAGTCTGCTGCGCAATTCTTGAGAAGTGCGGCCGGGAATTGATCCGGGCCTGCTGCTGCATTGATACCAATTTCCTTTATAGCATTAATTTTACTATATCATTTGAGGTAAATTTAATGTCCGTTAGATTTGGCATGGATACTTTGTGGAAGAAGTCGGTCGGTGAGTCAATTATTTTATCACCTCGAGGGTGGCTAAAGACGCCCTCGTACTGTAGCCGTAGTATATCGACAATCGCCTCAGGTTCGTTCTTGGTTTGGCCGTTCGCATCTGTCAGTGGACCAACACCCACCCTTACATTTTATTTGTTTGCAGCATACTTATAACAGTATTTTGGGTTAGTTTTAATGCAGGACACGGCTTGGAATTCTTTTCTGCGATTTTCTATTTCTACTGAAGTTTTGAGTTTTTCTTCAATGGCTTCAATGTGTTGTTTATTTAGTATGCTGGAACTACGCTTCAGCTTCTTGCGTAGGTTCGTTCGCTTGCACATCAGTATCCTACGATCACATGGTATACTTTTCTGTGGTGACAATTTTCTGAGGGGTACATATTTTTTAGAAATTTTGAGGCATATTTCCAGTAATTTGTTATATTGGGCCTCGGGACCAGATTCCTTAAACTGTGTGGCCCAATCCACTTCATTACGTTCTCTTTTAAGGTCTTCCCAGCATATAGATTCACTGAGAAAGTTGAGTTGATTGAAGTTCACAGCCATAGGCTCTGCAGGGCTGGGAGTTCTATGCTGTGTGTTGGTAACTATGTTTGTCGCCATTGTAATAATATTGTGGTCCAACAAGTTGGTTTTGTCTACTGTGAGGTTGTGGATCAGCTCATCATTGTTGGTCATTACAATATCCAGTATATCATTACCTCTTGTGGCAATATTGACGAGTTGATTGAGATAAAACTCTCTTGAAAGACGTATAAGTGCTTCTGCTTGAGCTCGCATGTCCGCTGCTCCTCCATAGACGCTTTCTGAATCCCAGTTAACCCACTGAGCCCCAGCGACGCAGGGTTTGCGTCCACAATGTATGTAATGCTAAACCCCAGCGACGCAAACCATGCGTCCTGGCCGGTCCGGTCCCAATTACTCCGGTCCTATGGCACCTAGAGGGCTCAGATTTGTATGGGAACTGTGTAAGTATCCCACGCAACCATGCCGATGGTTGAAAACTCTCAAAGTCCAACCGCGTGCGCGTGAGCACGCAAAAACCGGTATTTTGGGTGTTATTGCCTTCAATTTTTTACTCTTGTAAAATCGACTTTCGGGGGCTCCGTAGGACCAATTTTTTACCTTTTTGATAGTTTTTTTTTGTGTTTTTTCCTTCATTCCTAACCCATCCGCTATTGTTTCTGGATTTTTTTTTTTTTTCAGAAACAGCCGGTCCCTGGTGGTACATTTATTATAAACTAGCTGGGGCTCAGTGGGTTAATTAGCGGGAAATTCAAGTCTCCAGTGAGCACAATGGTTGGTATGGGTAGTGGTAGATTGTCTGAAATATCTTTAATTTTTGTTAGTTGATCCATAAACTTATTAGTTGGACATGCTGGGGGTCTATATATAGTGATGTAGATCATATTAATGTCTGTAATGTTTAGTACCTGGACCTCTGTATAGGAATTAGATTCTGATAATAGAACGTTAGTGAGAGCTGCAAGGTGATTTTTAACGTAAATGATAATACCCCATTTTTTCCTATGCCCAGATCTATCAGTTCTGAAGGAGGTGTAATTTTCTATATCTATTTCAGCTTCTCTTATACTTTGAGTAAGATGCGATTCTGTTAGGGAAAGTATGGGAGCATTATCTACTTGTGCTATTTCTGCAAGCAGCTTTACTTTGCCTTTGAATTTGTAAGGTAATAGGCTTGCTATATTGAGTTAAATTATTGTGTGTAGGGTGCCGCTGTTTACCTCTTTCCTTGTTACTGTAGTTCCTGTGATGGAGGGATGCACCACTGAGTCGGATGGATTTTCAGTGCCTGCATTATTTTATTGTTGCACTTTTTGCATTTGCTGCATCTGTTGCACTAAAAAATGTACCGTGGTATAATTTTGGGGAGATTGATTTACCCATGTATCTTGTGTTCGTTGAGGTCTATTTAACCACGCACTCTGTGTTTGGGGATTTGGTGCAGAAATGGCTGAACGAGTAGGTGGTGGTGGTGGTGGGTAAGTGGTTGTTTGTTGCTGTTCTGTACACTGGTCAGATGGATATCGAAGAGTGCCCTTCAAATGAAGTCTTTTGCACTCCAAGTTTAAACACTCTCTCCTCCTTTCTGAACCATTACATATAGGTGGGTGTAGGTATTTGCACTTATCACCATGTTTACATCCCTTTACGGGATCACGACCGTTTATCTTGTACCTGTTACATAGGCTTGGGTGAGCAAAAGGGCAGTCACGTCCTTTTCGGCCAAATTTACACTGATTATTTTTGTAGTAGTAGCATAATTTATTTTTCCTTTCATCATTTTGAAGATTTCTATTATTTGTTTTATTTGTTATGGGTGGTGTGCCACTTTGTTCTTCGGAAAAAAAGTTCATCACACTTACCACCGTTTTCAGTGGTGTTTTCCTTGTCGTTGTTTGGCTGTTTAGCCTCACTTTCCTTTTCCTTTTCCCTGTCCAGTAGGGTATAGACGAGCGAAAACTGCCGGTAGCCTTGTTCACCCAGCTGTTGTCTAACACATCCCTCACAGGTGTACTGACTCCTTGTGTTCAGGAAATTCACGATGGCATAGACAGGGAGGTGTGTGCAATTGGCATGTATATATTGTTTACACGTTCGGCATTTCAAACACTCTAACAAGCACTGGTTGTTACATGCTAAACAGTTTGTGTCTGCAGGAGGCAAGTTACTTTCGGGTATAGTACTCGTGTTGCACTGTATATTTTCCGGTTTCACTAATTTACCTGCACATGCCTTAACTAATTAAGGAACAAATGCAAGTCACTGATAATTATAAACTAGCGATGAGGGTACCGGTAGTGGTAGTTAGGCTGGTAACCGGCAGGTGGTGCTGGCTGTCAGGGCAGACGGCAGGATAGGGTATCAGGTTTTCACTAATATTTCAATAATCACTGGCCTAAATTCGTTCCAGACAGCTTCACAACCGTCGCGGTGTTTCAATGTTTATTTAGGTAAAGTCAGAGTACCGCAACTTCACTACTTTCGAAGATATTGATGAAAACAGAGGAGCGCGGGATCACTGTTCACACCGGGCACCGCCAAGTCACACACACACATTATACAGTATGTATATTTCTGTTATATGTGTATGGAGAATACATAAGGCAAAGCTGGCTATAACTAGTGTTCTCTCCAACATTGAGAGCATGAGAGAGCCAAATTCAAGGAACGTTACTGTGTGTGTGTGTGTGTGTGTGTGTGTGTGTGTGTGTGTGTGTGTGTGTGTGTGTGTGTGTGTGTGTGTGTGTGTGTGTGTGTGTGTGTGTGTGGTAACAGCAACATTATAGGAAATACTTGGATGCACAAAACTATCTAAACATTTACTTATTATTTTCCCGAACAGTTCATAGAGGTGTTATTTGCCATATAACATTATCCCACGTACACAATACCCGCGTCAGCCAATCAACCCTCCAATCATATATATCCGGGTGAGACATTATTATATCCCGATCTTGTTTACTGAGCTACGACTTGCACAGATGATACTGTATATATATATATTATATAGCCTAGTATATATTCCTTACATCCATCTCCCCTAAACCACTGTTTGGACAATTGATCCTTAGTGTTTTGGAGGACAAGCAGCCTAGAAGGGTCACCAGACCTGTTGTTTCTTGATTCCCTTTGTACTCCCTTCAGCGTACGCTTTAAAACATATTGGCTATGAAAAGGTATAATGGTAGTAATAAACGCATTTTTATACATGAATTGAAAGGTGAATGACTGTCTATACACTCAATGGGTGCTTTTACCTTTGTCATACTTATGTATGCCCATTATATCTTATAGTGCTACTGTCGTGACAATGTGAAAGGACTCGAAATATTTAAAAACAAAAAAATTACTCATCAAAATTGCCGCAAAATGCATCCTTCTGACACTGCATTCCTAAAAATCATGTGGAAAAAATGTGTATTTATTCATGAAAATACCCAGAATAGATAGCAAATAACTTAAGTTATTTATAAACATACGAATTATACCCCGAGAAAGCACAAACGTTAGTGCCAAGTCACTCTCTTCACACACACACACACACACACACACACAGTCACAAATACAGTATAACAGATACACACTTTTACATATACAGTATAACATACAGTATACACACAGTTACATGTACAGTATAACAGACACACACACAGTCACATAATCTAACACACACACACACACACAGTCACGAATCTAATCAAAGACACACACACAGCCACATCTACAGTACAACAGACACACACACACAGTCACCTATTCAATCAAAGACACAACCACACACTTAAAAACACACACAAGTACCCACACTCACTCATACGTAAATCCAATAACGAAAATAAGAGCATCATAAAATAATAATAATAATAATAATAATAATAATAATATAATGATAATAAGGTGTATATATTATAATAGTTATGACAAAAGTAACCAAATAAAAGATTACCTAGAAATATAATCATAAATAACACTTAATAAGAAAGAGGAGACCAAACAAAAAGTATCTATAGAACAATTATATAACAAGCTTAATTAAACTTAAAACATAATAATATTTACGAGATTTAAGAGCAAAAATAACAACCATACACCTAATTAAAGGAAAATTTAAAGCCACCCGAAAAAATATACGGCGAAAAATGACTCCACAAAGACGGATATGAAGAAGGGGGAATTTTATTACAAGATTTTTCTCCCGGATCTCATATAAGGTGATATGAACGTATGGCGGGTATGGAAGGGTACCAGTCCTTATTATGAGGTGTATTGTCATCGCTCGCTCTTGCTCTCGCTCTCTCTCTCATACACACATATTAGATAAACAGACAGACAGACAGACACATACATACATACATACATACATATATACATACATACATACAGTATATATATATATATATATATATATATATATATATATATATATATATATATATATATATATATATATATATATCCCTACTCTCTAATATATACTAAATATAAAGTATACTAAATATAAGTAGCTTTGTAGCAGTTAAGATTGATGATGGCTGTACTGCAGTGTGAGTACGCCAAATAATTATGAATATATTATCTGGACACTAACATTCCCGCTTGTATTACAGAACACATACAGTAGGCTATAGCAAAACTGGTACAGAGTATTAACTTGTATAAGTTGGAAAGAGTATATAACTTATTCAATATTTTCAATGTGATGGAAATAATTTAGGGAACATAAATAATTTACAGTACTTTACTAGCGTGTGTGAAAACGTGAAAGAACGTTAGCCTTGGTCGGCAACTCATCTAGGGGAGACAACCTTATACAAATCCGGGTGGATGGGACTCGTCAGCCTTGGTTGGCAACCTGTCTAGGGGAGTAAACCTGATACAAATCCGTACTGCTTACCTAAGGGTAAGGCAGGTTAGTGGATGGATTAGCCGAACACCACTGTAGAAAAATAGTGCTAACAAGATACACAGAGGGCCTCGAAGTCGGACGGATCCTAAATTGAGTGGTCAATCCTGTAAGTCCTTCACTAAACTGGCTCGGGTTGTCCCTCTCACAGGGAATAGGTCCGCTTGGGGGCATTCTGTGTATGGCCACCCTCGTAAGGGGAGTAAGGCGTCCGGCAATAGATAGATAGATAGACTAATTACTAATTCGCTACAGTCTAGGTTTTATATATTGGACACCCAATTTTACAGTGTACAGTCAAATTTAATAGCTCGACGGCAACCATGGTAATACTCTTTATAATATTAATTAAGTTGATATCCGCTTTCCTTGATAGTCCATGATAGTTACTAATAGCTCTGGTTTCGACGAACAATTGATTTTGAGTATACCATTTTCGTTACATTTAAATGCACTCTGATGACATAGTACCTCTCCAGCTTAGCCTTCAATAAGTCCAAGAGCTAAGAAACACAATATTTACGAATCGGTATTATCAAAGGAGAGCATTTTTCATAATTAGAAATTATATATATCAAACCTGCAAAATAGGAAAAACCGGCCTTAGGCCATAGCATTTTTCTTCCGAAAGAATGAACATTAATCTTGAAGGGAATCTTGGCGGAGGTATTTAATATAACCCTTTCAGGATTTGATGATACTTTTCCTCTTGGTTTTAACCTATCATTATACGATCGTGTGCAGCGTAGAAAGGACCTTGAGGGAGCTGAAGAGTCAAAACCAACTCAATTATGCCTCTGACTTACACAGATCCTTCGTAAGCACAAAAAAATAGTCTAATGATAGCCCAGAGTAAACTTCCAAACGCGTCATAATCCTCAAGGCGTTAAGGTGGGTTTGGGGAGACATTGTTTTAAAGTATAGGGAGAAAACTAATAGGAAACTGTTGAAAGCTGGGAACACAAGGAAAACTAATAGGAAACTGTTGAAAGATGGGAACACAAGGAAAACTAATAGGAAACTGTTGAAAGATGAGAACACAAGGAAAACTAATAGGAAACTGTTGAAAGCTGGGAACACAAGGAAAACTAATAGGAAACTGTTGAAAGATGAGAACACAAGGAAAACTAATAGGAAACTGTTGAAAGATGGGAACACAAGGAAAACTAATAGGAAACTGTTGAAAGATGAGAACACAAGGAAAACTAATAGGAAACTGTTGAAAGATGAGAACACAAGGAAAACTAATAGGAAACTGTTGAAAGCTGGGAACACAAGGAAAACTAATAGGAAACTGTTGAAAGCTGGGAACACAAGGAAAACTAATAGGAAACTGTTGAAAGATGAGAACACAAGGAAAACTAATAGGAAACTGTTGAAAGATGGGAACACAAGGAAAACTAATAGGAAACTGTTGAAAGATGAGAACACAAGGAAAACTAATAGGAAACTGTTGAAAGATGAGAACACAAGGAAAACTAATAGGAAACTGTTGAAAGATGAGAACACAAGGAAAACTAATAGGAAACTGTTGAAAGATGAGAACACAAGGAAAACGTACTATCTGTGATAATGAAAACACAAAACACAAAATCACCACAATAACCCCCAAAATGTCGGATGAGCTAGTGTTAAACCTACTGGAGATGGGAAACTACCCAAACGGCCACAATATTACGCATTATGATAGTTTATTCTGGCTATCATTAAACCGAGTGTGGCCGTTTCGGAGTAGGGCCGTTTCGAAGTGGGGCCGTTTCGGACTGTTGGCCTTTTCGGGGTGTGGCCGTTTTGGATTTTGGCTGTTTAGGAGTGTGGCCTTTTCGGAGTGTAACCATTTCGGAGTGTTGGCCTTTTCGGAGTGTGGCCATTTTGGATTTTGGCTGTTTTGGAGTGTGGTCGTTTTGGAGTGTGGCCTTTACTGACCTGAAACCCGAGAGATGGAGCCTAATAGCTTGCCCTTGATAACTTTACAGCCATCATTATTATTGGTGGTTTTGGCAGCGGGGGTTTAACAGATTTGGGTTGGTGGAATGATACCAATTATTTATTAGGGTTATTTGTGGACGCATACAGGAATACATACTATATATTTATGTATTTAATTACGTATCTTAGTCGGATGATTGTATTACTATTATGAAGTAAAAGGTTCGGAGCTGTATCTACTAGCCACTGACTCTTCCAACTCTTCATAAGCCAAATAACATTTATCTTGAGTTAATTATGGTAAAATACTGTTATACTCATCTAATTGAAAAATGAAAATCACAAGACATAGGGTTGTGGCAAGTCAATTGATACTGTCGGTCGATAGTAGGAGGATAGAGTTACGCCCTCGAGCCTCGCCTAGAGGAACCCAAGGGAGTGAAGTCGGAAGGGAAGTGCAGCTACACGCCGTCATAGCATTGCCCTCAATTGATTGGCTGAGCGAAGTATAAGAAACACGCACCCACAAAGAGTGCTAAATTACTTTGCTTGAACACAAACATATTATTAATAGTGTCTATTTATTCACCTGGTGGAAGCTTTACTTCTTTAATTTATAAATACTTAATGGAAACATAGAAGGCCACTTTGTTTCTGCATCATATTAATGTCAGGTTTTTACAATACTCATCGAAATAGCTGAGTAATACTCATCGCAATAGCTGAGTAATATAAATGGGGAATTGCAATTTACCGTAACCTGATACACTATCGAACTTAAGGGGGGTGTGCTGGTTAGTTTTTGGTTTATTTATTTATTCATTCATTTATGCTTTAGTTTCCTCGCAAGACCTCCATTAAGCTTAAAAAAACACTTCCTAGACCTCCCTTTAAGATAAATTTGTAATTTTTTCGGTAGAAAAAATTTCCCGGCCGAAGACCGGTTCTTCTTAAAAATACAGGCTCGCTATCGCTCGCCAGGAAATAATCGACACCTAAATGGCACGAAAGGTCTTAAAATTGACAACTTAGGAAATGGGGTGAAAGGTGGTAAAATCGCCAAACTAATGGGCCGAACGTCTTAGTCTCAAAACTAATGGGGCTAAACATGAGGGAGAAGGGGAGCCAGAAAAACCCTCTGCCTCCCCTAAATGTACTGAATTTGCACAGGTTTTTGCAACAGTCGACTAGAATTGTTTTACAGTGTACGAACGGCAATTTGGACCGGGGCAAAAAGGCTAAAGCTAAGTGAACGGCGAGGGATTATGCAAATGAACCGAGTCAAACAGAAAACTACTAATTGCCGTGAAAAGCTACGATGATGGCGATGGTGTATTTGTGCTGGTGAATGGAGTAGTGAGCGAGAGATTTGGCATAGGGTTTACAATGGCGCTATTATCGAGCGTTTCTTGCTAACATTATACTACTACATATGAGTAAATATCGCTAAGAATAAGTTATATTTAATATTCCTCTATTTTTTTCTTTATTAATTATTTAAAATAAAATAGAAAATAAAATTATAACAAAAACAGAAATCTGCAATAGGCCTGCAGGCCCAGCGAGGCAGTTCTTTTTAAATTAAACCTGCTTTGAAGAATACACCCTTCACATTTCGGTAGAGCTTGTTGCCTCTTTCGTAACCTTGTAACTCATGGTTCTTGTCTTGGATTTTTCAGGTGCACTTGTATGTTGATTGGGCGTGTATGGGTGCTGGGAGGGGGGGGGGGGGGGTTATTGTGTATTTGTTTATGCTTAGGTGACTCACTGATTGGTATGACCTGTCCTGGATGGTTGAGATTATATTCATGGGTGGTTTGGATTGGGTTTGTGGGTTACATTAATGACGTGTATCGTACTTGTAACTGAAGAATAAACATTGACCTGCAGCCCTGTGAGCGCTCTAATGGCTGACTGGTGTGTTTTGGAAGTGCGGGTTGTATACTGAGGGTTATGGTACCGTGTGTGTGTGTGTGTGTGTGTGTGTGTGGGAAGGGGGGGGGGCGAGTATTGCCAACATCACATCGCATATATCACTATAGCATAAGGAATGGTTATGAATGCAGAACACCTTTGGATATAAAGAATTTGTTTTGTTTTCTTCTATTGAACCAGTTTTTCCTTCCTGTTTATTGCATTATGCCCCCCACCCCTCCCCTCTCCCTCCGAAGAAAAATAAACACGTTAATCATCTAATTTCCTAAAGTTACTCCTGAACTGAGTGCACGGGCTTAACAATAGCAAAACTAACTAATGAATATATGAATAAATACATAATGTTATATGGAAATAGAGCAGTGAGTGAGTTTAACCGGATCTATGGTGTTATTTTCATTTTAGTTTGTCTATCATTAGTTCATTATGCTCATTATACCATTAACACATTGAGGGGTAAAACGCATTCTTCCAATCACTTTCGGACTCCCATAGGTTAATCGTAAGCTGAATACATTAGCCTAACGAAGAAGAAACCCTGTGTAACATCGTACGCGGAAAGTTAGCGAAGTGATCGGTGGAAGTTTATCCTTATGAGCCGAGGCAACAGAAAAATACTAATTGTTCTGAGAAGTTGCAATGATGGCGATGAAGTTGCAATGATGGCGATGAAGTATTTGTGGAGGTTCAGTTAAGGGGGGTCACCGTTTTTTTTTTTTTATATTTCTCTCCTTGTCTCTCTTTCTCTGGCTTGTATCTATTCAGCCCCATTCAGCCAACTGTTTTAAGACGTTTATCCCCATCCAGGTGTAGATTTCTTCCTGGCGAGCGATAGCGAGCCAGCATTGTATGGAGAAATTCGGCTTCGCCGGAGACATTTTTCGATAGAAAAATGTACGAATTTAGCTTGCTGTTATAACAAAAACATATATATGATGGCTCGCTACCGTTCGCCAGGAAAATATTGACACCTGGATGGAGATAAACGTCTTAAAACAGTAGGGTGAATTGGGCCGAATGCATACAAGCCAAAGAGAGAGGAGAGAAAGATAAAAAAAAGCGAGGTGGGCTCCCTTAAGGTGGTTTGTTTTTCTGGACCTCCTCCCTCATGTTTAGCCCGACTAGGTATGAGGTTTCAAGACGTTTGCCCCATTAGCTTGTAGGTGTTATGACCTTGGGCCCCATTTCTTTGCCAAAACCTTTCGTGCAATTTAGGTGTCGATTTTATCCTGGCGAGCGATAGCGAGCCTGTAATATAGTACTTTCGAAAAATGTACATATTGATCTTTAAGGGGGGTCTTAGGAGTGTTTTTGTAAGCATGATGGAGGTCTAGGGAGGAAACTAAACAATAATTAAAAAAAAAAAAAAAAAAAAAAAACGACCATCCCCCCCTTACATAAAGGTCAGGCCGACTTAACACGATTTTTTGGGTAGGGACCAAATATGACAAATACAACGCCCTTATTATGTGGCGCCCATACACTCGTCATTGTCTCAACCTTGCTAATGAATGACGTTGGCAAGTCGACTGGAAATTGGGACAAACGGCCAAGTTTGACGTTTCAGGGACGTACTCCATTTCTGTCCTAGTTTTATGGACGGTACAAAGGCAGAACAAGGGTGGTTGATGGACGGGAAGCCCGCGTTTGCACGCCCCCATCATGGCCCTCTACCACCCCCTCTTCGTCCACGTGAACCTTCCACCGTCTTTATTGCGGTCCACCAACGCTTTACGACTATCCTGTGTAAGTGCTGACCTAGGGCCGCCCTTTCCACCATTTTTGTTTTTTGGACATATTAAGAAAAGATGGGAGTGTCCACGCATTGACGCGTCCTTTCCATGACTCCGTTGACCTTACCCTTACCTTGCAGGATTTTGCACCAGACTTTGCGAAACACAGTCATTTTAAAGTCTGGAAGGGTGGGAGCGCCAATGTGACAGGCCATTTAGACATCGATATTGGGTCGTGAATCAAGATACAATATGCTTGCAATACACACGTACGCACAATTGATCAAAGTTCACAAACATTTTTTATAACACTATTTAACAGACATGCATAATACTATGTGGGGTTTTGATGAACGGAAATATGGTGTGACGCACCCATTTGAATCAGTATCGAACACAAACGAGACAATATAATGCTTTAGCCCAGATACTTCAGAACTTTGCCTTGAATGGTCTAAAGATTCGAATTGGTGTAACCTTGTAACAACTGCACGTGCATGTATACAACAAATTTACTTAAGCTTACATTTCTGTTATATACTCATGTTTTCAGATTACACTTCCTTATAATCCGAAACTCGCGAGTGGTCAATAATTACAGTATCCGCAAAGCATCACTTTCTCGGATATGGTGTTACTGAGAAATCAAACAACTACACCAATCACCTAGCTGTACTGAAAACCACTATATAAAGGTAATAACATCCGCAAAATATCACCTTTATCCCTCCAACAGCATCATTCTCTCGCTGTATTGAATAGACTATAAATAGATTATACCTCCAAAGAAAATGTAGTACCAGTAAATCCCCCCCCCCCTCCTTAATATAAAACCAATATCACACCATATTGGATAAAACCATACGTAAATAATACATCCCAAGCAATGACAGCAATCAATAAACCACCTTCTTCCCACGCCCAACACCAAAGTCTCACCATAACGAAGAAACCATACATAGATTATACATTCACAATAATTACAGCACATACAAAACATCATCTCACCACCCATCCCAACACTAAACGATCACAAGCCATAATTAATATACTATGCCTACATTATACGTTCACAACCATCCCAACACTAAACGATCACAAGCCATAATTAATATACTATGCCTACATTATACGTTCACAACCATTACAGTATTCCCCCCCTCCCCCCCCCCCCTCTAGCAGCAATAATGTATTCGCCATAATTAATATACCATAAATATATTTCACACTCTAAGCAATTGCAGTCCTTACAAAATATCTGCTCCTCAATCTCTCACCCCACCTAAAAAACAAGCAATCCCTCAGCATATTGAAAACAAATGAACATAGTTTATACATTTCAAGGAAATTAGTACCTGCAAAACATCTTCTTTTCTCCTCTCTTAACATCAATCAATTACTCGCCATAATGAATAGACCATGAGTAAATTATAGACCATGAGTAAATTATAGACCATGAGTAAATTATAGACCATGAGTAAATTATAGACCATGAGTAAATTATAGACCATGAGTAAATTATAGACCATGAGTAAATTATAGACCATGAGTAAATTATAGACCATGAGTAAATTATAGACCATGAGTAAATTATAGACCATGAGTAAATTATACATCCCAAGCAATTACAGTACCGCAAACCTTAATCTTTACCCCTTTAACACCAAGACCAATCTCCCGGCATAATAATAAACCACGCATATATTATCCATCCCAAGCAATTACAGTACCGCAAACCTTCATCCTTACCCCTTTAAGGGAGCCCACCTCGCTTTTTTTCTCTTTCTCTCCCTCTCTCTTTGGCTTGTATCCATTCGGCCCCATTCAGCCTACTGTTTTAAGACGTTTACCCCCATCCAGGTGTCAATATTTTCCTGGTGAACAGTAGCGAGCCAGCATATACTGTATATACTGTATATTTGTTTTGAGAGCAAGCTAAATTTGTACATTTTTCGATAGCAAAATGTCTCCGGCGAAGCCTGATTTCTCCATACAATGCTGGCTCGCTATCACTCGCCAGGAAGAAAAAACCGGGATGAGGATAAACGTCTTAAAACAGTTGGCTGAATGGGGCCGAATGGATACAAGCCAGAGAAAGAGAGAAAAGGAGAGAAAGCGAAAAAATCTCTCTGAATAATATATAAACCACGCATATACTGGATTATACATCCCAAGCAATTACAGTACCACCCACCACCCTCTCCTTCCCAACACCCACCTCTAACACCAACCAATCTCACTATTCGTATCCTCGGCACGCCAGGGAATTTAAAAATGTCGCAAGCATACTTTGAGTCTCCCACATATTCAATACACGATCCCTTTAACTGGGCTTAAGGTTGCCCAGGAGGGTGTTTGGGGGGGGGGGGGGAGGGGGTGGTGGAGGGAGGGAGTAGGGGGGAAAGATTGGAGGGAGAAAGAGAGAGAAAAGGGTGGGGGGGGGGGGGGGGGGGAGAGGGTATGAGGATGGGAAGGAGAGCGTGGAAGGAAGGGAGCAAGAGTTAAAAGAAGAGAGAGAGAGAGAGAGAGAGAGAGAGAGAGGGGGGGGGGGGGATTGAAGAGATACAGAAAACTAGAGATGTTGCAGGTGCCTATATTATCTCCTGCTGTTACAGAGAGCAAATATATATATTAATATAGAGTTAGCAATGGCAAACAAAAACCTAATATATAAAAGGCAATGGATAGGCTAAGTAATTATATATCCATATTATGTTGTTACCATAAAAGTAGCTGACACCTGGATATGTTGGTGAGTGTTCAAGAAGATAGATACATAATATATATAAACACACATACTGTACATAAATGATCACATGAAACACATATACTGTACATAAATGATCACATGAAACACATATACTGTACATAAATGATCACATGAAACACATATACTGTACATAAATGATCACATGAAACACATACTGTACATAAATGATCACATGAAACACACATACTGTACATAAATGATCACATGAAACACATACTGTACATAAATGATCACATGAAACACATATACTGTACATAAATGATCACATGAAACACACATACTGTACATAAATGATCACATGAAACACATATACTGTACATAAATGATCACATGAAACACATATACTGTACATAAATGATCACATGAAACACATATACTGTACATAAATGATCACATGAAACACATATACTGTACATAAATGATCACATGAAACACATATACTGTACATAAATGATCACATGAAACACACATACTGTACATAAATGATCACATGAAACACATACTGTACATAAATGATCACATGAAACACACATACTGTACATAAATGATCACATGAAACACATACTGTACATAAATGATCACATGAAACACATATACTGTACATAAATGATCACATGAAACACATATACTGTACATAAATGATCACATGAAACACACATACTGTACATAAATGATCACATGAAACACATACTGTACATAAATGATCACATGAAACACATATACTGTACATAAATGATCACATGAAACACACATACTGTACATAAATGATCACATGAAACACATATACTGTACATAAATGATCACATGAAACACATATACTGTACATAAATGATCACATGAAACACACATACTGTACATAAATGATCACATGAAACACACATACTGTACATAAATGATCACATGAAACACATATACTGTACATAAATGATCACATGAAACACACATACTGTACATAAATGATCACATGAAACACATATACTGTACATAAATGATCACATGAAACACACATACTGTACATAAATGATCACATGAAACTTTATCGGTTCATTACGGGGAGGTTTTTAAGTGTGTTTCCTAGATTTCCATCAAGCTTGAAATTACACCCCCTTAACCCCCTTTCAAGATAAATTTGTAAATTTTTCGGTAGAAAAATGTCCCGGCCGAAGGCCGATTCCTCTTAAATTACAGGCTCGCTATCGCTCGCCAGGAAAAAGTCGACACCTAAATGGCACGAAAGGTCTTAAAAGTGACATAAATGGGGCAAAAGTTCTTATAATAGCCAAACTAATGTGGCGAACGTCTTAAAATCTCAAAAGCAATGAGGCTAAACATGAGGGAGCAAGGGGTAAATAAAAAAATCCCTGAAGTGGAAATCTCCCCTTAAGTCCCTGTATACTGTATATGTTCCCACATGATGGATATAAGTGCTCTATTGTTGCCACAGACTTTATTGGGCTAAACACTCAAGATGGTAGTCAATCATTATCCCTTTCTGTACACCACGCCCCAGGCCTTACTTTATGTTGGTGGTTATTTGAGTATTTTATTGATATTTGGATATATCTGTACACCGTTAAAACCTCCCAATAATTGTACAGGCACAGGATAGGCAGCATTATTGTCAACATGATATTGTGATTATAATGGTCGGAACCATACCTAACCATCAACATTGCTAGTTCTGTACTGTTTTCATGCCGTAATTTAAAGGCATATTAAGGCTAAACTACCGTATTATTTAATAAGGTTTTCGTATGTCATAAGATACGATGTTCTGCTGTTAATTTCAGGGATATATTTTACAGTGTGGTAATTAGAGGAATACAGGAAACCAAGTTTAATCCTTTGATTGCCAAAGGTTTTTCCTAAGTTATACAAAATCTTCTATTATTAGCCAGAATTAAATGAAGATAATGGCATGCTACTGAAAGAATTACATTTTGAGCGTCAGTGTTCCATAACATTTGAACAGCAACATATTAGTAATTCTGTGAAAAAGTAACCTTTATTTGGGGGCAATCAGTTTCAGGTGTAACTGTGTGCGTGTATAACAAAACACGTAAGCCAACAACACTACTACATTTAATACTCTATGTATTCATCTGAACACATACCAAAAAGATAAATATATTTGGCATTCATAACAGAACACATGTCTAATGCATCATAACAGAACACGTTTACAATAATCATAAATGTGATTAAAAAGCCTAAACAGTATTCAGATTTTTACACAACTAGATTATTGTACAATTATTATGCGTACCAGTTTTGGATAAGTCTCGAAAATTTTAGAGTGTAGGCATGGACCGCTCAACTACACCACTAGGATTTGGAAGGTTCATCCCCAGCATCGCGCTATGTAAACAATTGATGCCGACGGATGGCATTTGGGTGTTGGGAACAAAAATTTTAACATTTTCTGGCTAACTAAACATTGAATTACTGACGGAATATTCGTCTACAACCTATAAAATGTCTGTGTTTGCACTAAATATATACACACGTCCTACCAATGTCAAAATTAGATGAGCGACTTTTCTGCACAATTCTGCTGGGCAATGTTAATGTGAAAAGAGTAGTTGGGTTGTCTGTAGCTGCTTCAAATCACGAGAGTAATGAGCCATCCAGTTGTTTATAGAGATCGATGGTGGTGACAAGTTGTTTATCAAATTGTGTGTCGCAGGTGTTAAACCAGATGGATGATTTATATCAGTCTGATGTCTATCTTTCAGCCTGTCTGTCTGTCTGTCTGTCTGTCTGTTCGGTGTTGGTGATCCAGGTAACCACAGTGTTGATTATGTGTTTAACCCTTTCAGCATTCGAGGACGCATTTTCGCTGTATTGTGGTTAACAGTAGACGATTTTATTCGGTCTGAAATTGCCGTCAGGGAATAAAAAGGGTTACTCCATCTTATTTAACTAACTTCCACTTTTCTTTCCTAATCTAAATTAAAGAGGCTGCTCATAGTCAAAATAGAAGGAATAAAAGCGTCCTGGTACCTTGAATTAATTGCCATTAGGCCAGTATCACACGAGCACTTTCCTCTTCAACTTTAACCCTTCTGTACCGGCGACGTCGTTTTAATTATATTCTGGCAACTATCAGACGAGTTTATGCTGTTTAGGAAGGACGTTTACCCATTCGAAGACTACAGCCTATCTCGATTAATCCTTTTAGCTACCATACATCCATCAAAAGCTTCATAAAATCGTCTAAATGTAACTGAAATGGAATAAAAAAGAAGTCATCGGTTCAGAGAGGGTTAATGTAAATAATGATGAGGCAACTTGTGGGGCAAACTGTAGAAATAATTATGTCACCTATATTACGGGGGGGGGGGGGGGGGGCGTACTTAGGTATTCATGTTTTTATTATCTTGTTTTAGTTTCCGCCCTAGACCTCCATCAAGCTTAAAAGAACACTCCTAAGACAAATGTGTACATTTTTCGATGTCAAAATGCCCTGACCAAAGGCCGGTTCCTCTTAAATTATAGGCTCGATATCGCTCGCCATGAAAACAAATTCGACACCTAAATTGCATGAAAGGTCTTAATATTGACTAACAAATGGGGCGAAATATCCTAAAATCACCAAATTAATGGGACGAACGTCTCAAAATCTCAGAACTAATGGGGCTGAACATGAGGGAGAAAGGGATCCAGAAAAAACAACTACCTCCCCCTTAATCAACAACTACCTCCCCCTTAATCAATAATCCGTCTAGTTTCCGACACCGGTGCAAGAGATCCCAGAACTGTTGTCGGAATAATGCTAGATATATGAAATTGACGATAAAAGCTCTAGTGTGATACCAGCTATGGTGATCTTTTAAGCCCTTCACCACCATGATGCCTTACTACCGTTGATTATGGCTACAATTACATTACCTTTGATTATGGCTACAATTACATTACCTTTGATTATGGCTATAATTGCATTACCTTTGATTATGGCTACAATTACATTACCTTTGATTATGGCTACAATTACATTACCTTTGATTATGGCTATAATTGCATTACCTTTGATTATGGCTACAATTACATTACCGTTGATTATGGCTACAATTACATTACCTTTGATTATGGCTACAATTACATTACCGTTGATTATGGCTACAATTACATTACCGTTGATTATGGCTACAATTACATTACCTTTGATTATGGCTACAATTACATTACCTTTGATTATGGCTACAATTACATTACCTTTGATTATGGCTACAATTACATTACCGTTGATTATGGCTACAATTACATTACCTTTGATTATGGCTACAATTACATTACCTTTGATTATGGCTACAATTACATTACCTTTGATTATGGCTACAATTACATTACCGTTGATTATGGCTACAATTACATTACCTTTGATTATGGCTAGAATTACATTACCTTTGATTATGGCTACAATTACATTACCTTTGATTATGGCTACAATTACATTACCGTTGATTATGGCTACAATTACATTACCTTTGATTATGGCTACAATTACATTACCTTTGATTATGGCTACAATTACATTACCGTTGATTATGGCTACAATTACATTACCTTTGATTATGGCTACATTTACATTACCTTTGATTATGGCTACAATTACATTACCTTTGATTATGGCTACAATTACATTACCTTTGATTATGGCTACAATTACATTACCGTTGATTATGGCTACAATTACATTACCGTTGATTATGGCTACAATTACATTACCTTTGATTATGGCTACAATTACATTACCTTTGATTATGGCTACAATTACATTACCGTTGATTATGGCTACAATTACATTACCTTTGATTATGGCTACAATTACATTACCTTTGATTATGGCTACAATTACATTACCGTTGATTATGGCTACAATTACATTACCGTTGATTATGGCTACAATTACATTACCTTTGATTATGGCTACAATTACATTACCTTTGATTATGGCTACAATTACATTACCGTTGATTATGGCTACAATTACATTGATTATGGCTACAATTACATTACCGTTGATTATGGCTACAATTACATTACCGTTGATTATGGCTACAATTACATTACCTTTGATTATGGCTACAATTACATTACCTTTGATTATGGCTACAATTACATTACCTTTGATTATGGCTACAATTACATTACCGTTGATTATGGCTACAATTACATTACCGTTGATTATGACTACAATTACATTACCTTTGATTATGGCTACAATTACATTACCTTTGATTATGGCTACAATTACATTACCGTTGATTATGGCTACAATTACATTACCGTTGATTATGGCTACAATTACATTACCTTTGATTATGGCTACAATTACATTACCTTTGATTATGGCTACAATTACATTACCTTTGATTATGGCTACAATTACATTACCGTTGATTATGGCTACAATTACATTACCTTTGATTATGGCTACAATTACATTACCTTTGATTATGGCTACAATTACATTACCTTTGATTATGGCTACAATTACATTACCGTTGATTATGGCTACAATTACATTACCTTTGATTATGGCTACAATTACATTACCTTTGATTATGGCTACAATTACATTACCTTTGATTATGGCTACAATTACATTACCGTTGATTATGGCTACAATTACATTACCGTTGATTATGGCTACAATTACATTACCTTTGATTATGGCTACAATTACATTACCTTTGATTATGGCTACAATTACATTACCTTTGATTATGGCTACAATTACATTACCGTTGATTATGGCTACAATTACATTACCGTTGATTATGGCTACAATTACATTACCTTTGATTATGGCTACAATTACATTACCTTTGATTATGGCTACAATTACATTACCGTTGATTATGGCTACAATTACATTACCTTTGATTATGGCTACAATTACATTACCGTTGATTATGGCTACAATTACATTACCGTTGATTATGTCTACAATTACATTACCGTTGATTATGGCTACAATTACATTACCTTTGATTATGGCTACAATTACATTACCGTTGATTATGGCTACAATTACATTACCGTTGATTATGGCTACAATTACATTACCTTTGATTATGGCTACAATTACATTACCTTTGATTATGGCTACAATTACATTACCTTTGATTATGGCTACAATTACATTACCTTTGATTATGGCTACAATTACATTACCTTTGATTATGGCTACAATTACATTACCTTTGATTATGGCTACAATTACATTACCGTTGATTATGGCTACAATTACATTACCTTTGATTATGGCTACACTTACATTACCGTTGATTATGGCTACAATTACATTACCGTTGATTATGGCTACAATTACATTACCGTTGATTATGGCTACAATTACATTACCGTTGATTATGGCTACAATTACATTACCTTTGATTATGGCTACAATTACATTATTTTATGCAGTTTAAGAAGAACCTGTATATGTCATGAAGAGAGTTTACTGAGATCGTCTTTACTTATACCCATTCGAGTCGTAGAGGAAGATTATAAACTTAAACAAATCGTCTAATGGTAACCAGAATTTGATTACAAATCCGGATTGGTGGTGAAGGGTTAAATAATGCTAATGTTGATGGTGAGGATACTAGTGATGATAGTAATAATGTTTATGATGGCACACTGTAAGAAATATACATCAAGAGAACAGTACAAGATCGTAACTGGCCATTAATGAGAATCCAATAGTCAATTTTACTTCAGCTGACGTAGCCAGATGGGGATAAAACCTTTGTAATAGCTGAACAACTTAAGGGGAGATTTCCACTTGAGGGATTTTTTTCTTAACCCCTTTCTCCCTCATGTTTAACTCCACTGCTATTGAGATTTTAAGACGTTCGCCCCATTAATTTGGCGATTTTAAGAACTTTCGCCCCATTTCTGTCAATTTTTAGAAATTTCGTGCCTTTTTTATGTCGATTTTTTCCTGGCGAGCGATAGCGAGCCTGTAATGTAAGAGGAAACGGCCTTCGGCCAGGACATTTTTATACCGAAAAATGTACAAATTTATCTTGAAGGGGGTCTAGGGAGTGTAATTTTAAAACTTGATGAAGGTCTAGGGTACAAACTAAATACCTGCCCTTAACCCGTCCAGTACCGGTGCCGTCCATTTAACATTATTCTGGCCACTATTAGACGATAATATTCAGTTTATAAAGGGCCTCCAGCAACTATCAGGCTTTTAACTATCTCATCTAGCCCTTTTACTACCACAGGTCCTCCTTAAACTACACAAAATCCTCTAAATGTAGGTAGAAAACAATTGAAAAGGCGTCGCAATACGGATGGGGTTAATAGGGGACAAGATAATTTCCCTTCAACTAGAATACTAGATGTATATTCTAAGTTATTTCATAAATTCAAGATCAAAGATATATGTTATCACTTAGTAAACAAACCATTTGCACTGTACAGTATGTGTGAATGTAGGTTGTTAATAAGATGAGCAGGTGCGTTGCTGTATATTTCCCAAACTACCTCAACCGTACATGAAAGAAAAGCAAACTACCCCAACCGGTCCGAAGAAGCAAAAACCCTGCGACGTTCCAGCCGTGGCCCAATACTCCGCCCAACACCCATCACTGACAACTGCCTCTTCTGCCCCCACTACCACCCCCACCCCCAACACCAGTACACCCCACCCCCCTTACCCCACCCCATCCACCCCGTACCCCACCATAGTACACCCCATCCCCCTTATCCTAGCCCAGTACACCCCACCCACCTAACCCTAGCCCAGTACACCCAATCCACCCGTACCCCACCCCAATCTCGCTACATTCCTATCTCCTAACATCCCCCATCGTCATTTTATTCCTACCCCCTATCCTCTCACCTCTCCTCCGCCCACCACTGCCTATCCCCCTTCCTCCAATTCCATTCCAAACAGCCTTCGTCCCCACCTTCTTCCTCTGCCTTACCATCCAACCCCCCCCCCCCAACCCCCCCCCCCCCCACCCACCCCCCCCCCCCACCCCCCCCCCCCTCCTTTCCCCCTCCCCACCCCCCCCCCCCCCCCCCCCCTCTCCCCACCCCCCTCCGCTACCTCGGCAGACTGTGATCGACCCCACCCTACCCCCGTACAGTTACCTGCATGTCTACCTACAACAGCGCTAGTTATAATTTTGCTATTTTAGCTATAAATCTGTATGGAAATGAAAAACTCGTATAATATATATATATATATATATACAGACACAATAATGAAAATGGTTCAAAGTTGTATATTTTTCTTAAAAATAAAAAGTGCTAAAGTAGCATACTTATTGGATCGGTTTTGTGGAGTGGTCTTGCTACTACTGGATTGGTAAGCTGATGTGTCAATGGGAAGACAATATTGGAATGAAGTTCGTGCTGCACTTAGTATCAGTACATTACCACAAAGCCCACTGACACGCCATGAAAATAACTTTGCTGTTTCCAATATGCTTTAGTATTGTAAGAATATTCCCATATTAAATATGTGCAATGTGAAACCAGCGCCTTGTGAGCGAAATGAAGTATGTGGAGTTTGAGAGACAGAGAGTTGTCCAAGATTGCGACACAGTCAACATAATGACAGGGAGCCAAATTGAGGTGACGTTGGGATCAAAATGCCTGGGCACACGAAGTTTAAAGCAGTCTAAGTCATAGGATCAAGGAAAGAAGGAAGATTGATTGAGGGAGAGAGTTCCAGAGTTCACGTGTTGAATAGAAGACAGAACATTGCTAATTCTTGGGTTGGAGAGTTGGACAGAATAGGACTAGGACTGTGTTGAAAGGCTGGTGCCTCGCACTCGCCACAAAGGAGGGGTATGCTCTGAGAGAGCTCTGAAGATCACTGATTGTTGTAGTAGCAATAGAAGAGTGAAAGAGATACAACATTGCGGCGTGTAGAGAGAGATTGTAGGGAATTAGTAAGAGGAAATGAGTTGATGCATTTGACTCTAGACTTTCGAGAAGTGCGGTATGGGTGGAACTTCCCCACGCATGCGAACAATACTCGATATATGGGTGTACTGTGACCCTAAACAGAGCAAGAAGCTATGCAGGGGTGAAGAACCCACAGAGACTGTTCAGCACACCTAACTTCTGAAAAGCTGTTTTAGCAAGAGTGGAAATAAGATCTTTCCAAGAAAGGTTGGATGAAAAAGATACACCACGAATATTGAGAGAAGAAGAAAGGTTTAATTGTGTATTATTGGAGAGTAACTGATAGTCTTGTGGAAGATTGCGACGGGTAGAAAGAAGGAGAAATTAGGTCTTGGAGGCATTGACATTCCAAGTCTTTTATTGTCTTATTACTGTATTCTAGAGATAAATTGCTGCTAAACAAATCAAAATATCAAATAGGGTTTTCGAAAAAGTCAAAATGTACGGTTTGTTATGGATATTTTTCAAAGTATACCCTCCACAGACCACTTTCTATGTTTGTTCTCTGGGCTCCACCCAGGGGAGGCCATATAGGCATATGTTAAGGAGTTGTTGGAACTCCTGTTTCATTTGCCTGGCTTCCCCCACTGTTTCTATTTTTGCCTTACCTACACAGAGAGTAACCCAGCTAACTCTCACAAACACCTACTCCTCCTATTTATTTCACTACACTTACAATGCACACCAAACATCTAAATTACTTATAATGTACGGTCGCGCTAATAAGTCATGTCCCAGCTGTCATTACGTTTGGCTTCCTCTGTGCTGTATTGACGTCTGTCAGATGTTGAATAGGGTGGGTAAGTGTAGGCACATGGTTGTATAGTTCACTCGATATGAAGAAATGAAGCTTAGATATTACTGATACCAATTATTGATCAGAACATAATTGGTGCTGAAACATCACTTATTAGCGCGACTGTACCTTGATTTAGGCTTTCTGTCACTCTTTCTACCTTTGGGGTAGACATTTGTCACAGGCAGCTTTGCCTTTTATTTCCTTCATATACATAGGATAAAAAATACCTTACTCCGCCTTATAGCTCTCTACTCCACCTCGTTCCACTCATCCGATACATTCCCTTTTATATTCTCAACCATATGCCACTTTATGAGCTGTTTACTTATATTCAACTTTCATTCAACAAACTAGACCACATTCCACATTACTCTCTCTTCCACTACTCTCCATTCCATTCCATTGATCACACAATTCCACCAGCTGTCCTCCACTCCACCCAATGTTCACCACGTCTTTCTAGCTATTCCAATCTGCCACCTCTCGTTCCACCTGGCTGCCTCGATAGTCACCTTATTGCTCTCCACTCAACCTCGCTCTTTCACATATTGCACGCTGTCTTTAGTGTATTGTTTACTTCATCCACCATATCCCACTTTACATTTAAATTTTCTACAACTACACTCCACTTAATTACCTAATGTATTGCCATTTGCTGCTATTTACCTTCCTTCCACCACCACATTAACTTCCTTTCCTACCTCTTTCACATTAATTGTCTTCACCTCTCTAACCTCTTTTCCACCTGGCCTCAATAGCCTCATCCACCTTATTGTCCTCCATTCTAACTCGCTCCACTCACCACCTATTTGTTTTCTTTTTGATCCACAATATTCCACTTTACTACTTAAGCCGCTGTCACACGAACGCTTATTTCGTCAATTTTTACATGAGCGAGTTTGTTCTCGTATTATTTCTGGACATTTTCGCAAGGGTATCGGTAACTAGGCTGAAGGTAGATTATGTTAGGCGGCTGAATTCTAATAAAGTGTAATTATTTAAGCTTCCAGACCATAATTGCCCGAAATAATTGCTCGAAAAAGGGCTAGTGTGCCTCCGGTTTTATTCTGCTTCCCTCACCACATGCCACTTTCTTCCTCGATATCATTTTCAGCACCTCTCCCTTACATTCCACTTCGCTGTCTTCTTCATTCCACCTATCTCTTTCACTCCACACAATGTTCTCCACGTACTGCTGGCCATACTCCACTAATCTGCCACCTCTCATTCCACCTGGCCTCATTACCCTCCTCCACCTTATTGCCTTCCATTCCACCTCGCTCTTCCACTTAGCTTCTTAAGGAGACAGTGGCTGTTTGTTTGGTCTATTAATTAATTTATTCATATATTTGTTTAGTTTCCTCCCTAGACCTCCATCAAGCTTAGCAAAAACACCCCTTAGACCCCCCCTCAAGATAGATTTGTAAATTTTTCGGTAGAACATTTTCCCGGCCATAGGCCGATTCCTCCTAAAATTACAGGCTCGCTATCGCTCGCCAGGAAAAAATCGACACCTAAATAGCACGAAGGGTCCTAATGTTGACAAAGAAATGGGGAGAAAGTTCATAAAATCCCCAAGCTAATGAGACCAACGTCTTAAAATCTCAAAAGTAGTGGTGCTAAACATTAGGGAGAAGGGGGTCCAGAAAACGGTCTGTCTCCCCTTAATGTTAGGGTTTATATATATATATATATATATATATATATATATATATATATATATATATATATATATATATATATATATATATATATATATTATATATACAGTATATGAATGTACACGAGTTATATATGAGTCTATTCACAATATCAACTGTATTATCCAATTATCTACTGACTAATTTTGGTGTGAGTGTCCTAGGTTCGAGTCCTTGGAGTGCTACATGTATTTGATTATTTCATTAATTGAGTTTAGAAGTGAAGTTGGTTGGTGAAAAACAATAATAATTCCACCATCTTCCAAATTGCTTCACCTCTCTACTCTCTCGTCCACTTTCTTTCCCTGCTTCTCTCACTGCCCTCAAAGTTCTCCACATCCGGCAAGCTATTCCACTCTGCCACCCCTCGTTCCACCTGGGCTCAATATCCTTCTCCACCTTATTGCTCTCCACTCAAACTTGCTCTTCCACTTACCCGATCTTTGTTTACTTATACTATATAGTATAATATACTATGGAGAGTATACATCCTTCTTATACCGAGTCTAATCGTCAATATTTAAATACAAATAAGATGACATATATGGCAACATTATGGAAAAGGAGTAATTGTATATATATATATATATATATATATATATATATATATATATACATATATATATATATATATATATATATATATATATATATATATAACCGAACACATATGGGCGGGTGCCCAACCCCGAAAGGGGTTGAAATAGGGGAGCTATCCCCCCGCCAAAGGCGGCTTTCTAGGGCCTTTCCTAGCTGATGCTGAGAGGATTGGGTTCTAGTCATATGGTGATGGGCTGGTCTATCAGAGTGAGAACTGAGCGATCTCTGCCATACCCATAGCTTACTCCGACTGTTCCTTTTACTTATGTATTTCCTAGATCTCAAGTGACGGCGTCTTTTCCGTGGATTGACCTCCCAATCTACCAAGATTGGAAGCCAAAGCGTCACATTTTTCCTTTGCCCCTCAACTTTCTCTTCATAATTGCTGAGGGGCACAGGGCCCTGGGTGGGACTTTGGTTTCCCGGGCGTTTCCGCACCCTCCTCAGCTCCCCGCCATGGAGTGGCTTCGGTCACCCAGGCTTTATTGTGGTAGGCAGAGAGGGTTCTGTGGGGGCGCTCAGTTATGGCCTTGGCCTTGCTCGGGGCCTTGGGGCTGTTCGGCCAGGCAGCTTGGGGAACAACAACAACAACAACAACCGAACACATATTTTATTTCATCACACTTGGAACCTCCCCCCCCCCCCACACACACACACGCACCCACACACACACACACACACACACACACACACACACACCCTCTCTCTCTCTTTTAACAAGGGGTATAGAGAAGAGCCCAAGGAAGGGATTAGATAGGGAAGGAAGAGTGGGTCAGACTTACTCTTTCCTTCCTTCCTCTCGCTCTCGCTCTCTCTCTCTCTCTCTCTCTCTCTCTCTCTCTCTCTCTCTCAGCAGGGGATATACAAAATAAGAGAATGTAGATATTATATAGGGAAGGAAGAGTGGGTCAAACTTAAACCATCCTTCTCTCTCTCTCTCTCTCTCTCTCTCTCTCTCTCTCTCTCTCTCTCTCTCTCTCTCTCTCTCTCTCTCTCTCTCTCTCTCTCTCTCTCTCTCTATCTCTCTCTCTCTCTCTCTATCTCTCTCTCTCTCTCTCTCTCTCTCTCTCTCTCTCTCTCTCTCTCTTTCTCTCGCTCAGCAGGGGATATACAAAATAAGAGAATGTAGGTATTAGATAGGGAAGGAAGAGTGGGTCAAACTTAAACCATCCTGCTCTCCCTTCCTCTCTCTCTCTCTCTCTCTCTCTCTCTCTCTCTCTCTCTCTCTCTCTCTCTCTCTCTCTCAGCAGGGGATATAGAAAATAAGAGAATGTAGGTATTAGATAGGGAAGGAAGAGTGGGTCAAACTTAAACCATCCTGCTCTCCCTTCCTCTCTCTCTCTCTCTCTCTCTCTCTCTCTCTCTCTCTCTCTCTCTCTCTCTCTCTCTCTCTCTCTCTCTCTCTCTCTCTCTCTCTCTCTTTCACTTAACTGCCCCTTTCAATTTTGCCGCACGGTTTACTTCCAATAGTACAGCAAGGTGCAAAAATTCCTGCCCCACCTTCCACAAATTCATCCCTACTTTTCTCTCATCCGATGCAATAATATAAAAACACTACCTCATCAAACTGAACAAAAGCTAGAATATAAATAGTGTGTTCGGGTTTGTCAAGGACTATTTATATATACCGGTATATATTTTTATTAGCAAGACACCGATAATAATAAGATATGGAGGTAGGGGCTAACTTTTTTCAGCGACTGTACCGCCACTTCATCCCTTGTCACCTCCTTTGGCTCGGTTATTTTCTTCTTTTCACGCTTTCTTTGTTACGATCCTGAGTGGTCTTAACCCCTTCAGCAGGATGACTCCTTTCTTCACTGTGGTCTGGCTATCATTACCCTGTACGTCACCGTAGATTTTAAGGTATTGGTCCCATTCCTACCTGTCTGTCTAGGTGTCTGTCTGAGTGTGTGTGGGAGGGGGGGGGGGGATATGTATGTGTGCGTGTGGGTGTGTGTGTGTATGTCTGCCTGTGAGTGAGTGTGTGTGTGTGTGTGTGTGTGTGTGTGTGTGTGTGTGTGTGTGTGTGTGTGTGTGTGTGTGTGTGTGTGTGTGTGTGTGTGTGTGTGTGTGTGTGCCAAATTATCTTGAGAATTAATGCTGTACTTGCAGTGACCTGATGAAGTTATCTGCGAAACGTTGTCAATAAAGTGCTCTTCCTCAGATGGTGTTTTTTATCCAATTAATAAATTGTTTAAAAAATCTATGCCAGTGGTTTTATTTTATAACTGAATAGATCCCATTAGTGTTTGGGTAAAAAGAAAAAAACATAATAATAAATACAAAAAATAATAAAAGAATTGGGGAATGGGCCTGAGAATGTTTGGGTAATATTAGATAAGACAAATTCCCTACCCTCCCATTCTGGATTCCAGATAATTATATTATGTCCTTTACAAGTGTTCATTCAATTTGTCCGGGTCTGCAAGGTGCTGTTTAATTGCTCGTTACTGACTTCACAAGTAATGAAGAAGATTGGATGACACAATTCGGGTCCTTGATATAAGTGTTGCAATATCCTCAACAATAGAACACTGAGTATATTATATTAGCTTTTGAAATCATTACTATAAGTGTGTATCTGTATGTGTCTTTGTGTTTTGTTTTCTGACTATTCGCAAAATATCTTGAGAACGAATGAATGTATTTAGATGTGACTTGGTCAATGTTTTCTTTTAGTACCTAAATACTGTAGATCCCATTAACCTTTGATTATACTTATGATAACTCTCTCGTCCCCCACTCATTCCTTCCTCCGAAATATCTGAGCTTTGAGCTAGTGTTCATGGCGCAATATTTGTTCCACATACAAGTAACTTAACAAATGCTTATTAGCCTTACACAATAATATAGTTACCTTTAACAACATATAATACTTTGTGTTCTAATGTTACTGTTCAATTCTCATTGTTCACCCTGACTTACTTCAGGACCCAATTAATGTTCAAACCAAAATTAAACTGATACCTAGCTCTCATATACACATTTCAAAACAAGCATATTAGTGATTTAATGATAGTGCAAAACGAGTTTGCAGGAGTTATCAGTATCATCTTTCACCTAAATATTAAATATATAGTTATTGGAACAAGAATAATTATATACTTTTAACGTAATGATTGAAATGCTTATTTTAGCTTACGATAAAATTAAACGATTTAAACAAACATGATTCTTAACTTCCCAAAACGCTATCCCCCCCCCCCCCCCCCTATTACTAAAGGTAGCATCACACGAGAGCTTTTTCGTCATTTTTCAATCATTAACTTTCTTCCGACGTTTCTTGGAGTCTTTGAATTGGTATCGGGAAGTAAGGTTGAATATAATTTAACTTACGTGGCATAGTTCTAATACAAATTAAACTCTTAAGCTGTCAGATCACAATTGCCAATACAAGTTGAGGAAGAGAGCGATCGTGTGGTACCGCCTTAACTGACCTTTCTGGTGCAGCTGTGAGTGAGGGGGTGGTTCCATTCACGCCAGCCAGACCAAGCACCTTCACCCAGGCTCTCCTTAACTTGGAACTCTGCAGCTTGAGTTCACACCTCCTTCACGAATCCCTGAAATTAATTATATTAATTTATTATCTCCAACACACTGCAATCTAATTTTTATTAATTTCACTACAACACCAAGCACCTCCAATGAAAGTAATGAAAGCATATATGTGATCCACCAGGATTCGAACCCAGGTTATCACACACAGATTTTTAGAGACCTTAACCATTACACCACCAAGACGGTTAAAGGTTATGCACACACCTACGACTTATTATCCATTCTCGAATACTGGATATTAATCTAATCATGTTCATATTCCCACCGCACTATGGTAGCGTAATGTTTAAGTGAGAGGAAAGAATATTCATGGGGCACAGATCAAATAGAACGGCCTCGCTACGAAATATCCCTGAACCTACTGATAATCTATTTTTATATTAATTTCACCACAACACCAAACACCTCGAATTAAATTAATGAAAGCATATAATTATGTGATCCACCAGGATTCGAACCCGGGTTTTCACACACAGATATTTAGAAACCTTAACCATTACACCACCAAGACGGTTAAAGGTTTATGCACACGCCTACGACTCATTATCCATTCTCAAATGCTGGATATTAATCTAATCATGTTTATATTCCCACCGCACTATGGTAGCCTAATGTTTAAGTGAGAGGAAAGAATATTCATGAGGCACAGATCATATAGAAAGGCCTCGCTACGAAATATCCCTGAACCTACTGATAATCTATTCTTTATTAATTTCACCACAACACCAAACACCTCCAATGAATTTAATGAAAGCATATATGTGATCCACCAAGATTCGAACCCGGGTTATCACACACAGATTTTTAGAGACCTTAACCATTACACCACCAAGACGGTTAAAGGTTTATGCACACGCCTACGACTTAGTATCCATTCTCGAATACTGGATAATAATATAATCATGTTCATATTACATAAACACTACATAATCGTTTCGTGCCATATCAACTATCATTTATGTTAATATTCTTATACCTGTACTAGTAAAAGGATTCTCTTAAAATCGTAAACTTTAATCAGATATTGATAATTGACAGTGTAGCAGCCCCTTTGGGCATTCCAAATTCGTCTGCTTTACTAGTATTACCAGATTCAGGACAAAGGGAATTTGTATCAATATTTTACAAGAGTGAAAAGGAAATTATAGTTGATCTAAAACAGTTATCTTTTCAAAGTCTGTGTATCTTTTTAGAGTAAATAGGAATTTATTGAGAAACAAAGGGAAATTCTGAAGTAGTAGCTAGGATATTTTGTACAATCGGATCTGGCAAACGTGTACTGTACTTGCCTCATTTTCCTCGGGCTTTATAGTAAAGGATGGCCTCTTCATATAGTTTCAGCTCATGAATATCTTAAGATCTCCTAGTATCTCTGTCGGCCTCACTGAAGAAGATACTGCTAGTTGACGCTTATATTATCAGTGGTCTGTCTGTCAGTCAGTTACAACGTAACCTTTATTTCAAACAGTTTGCCTTTATTTTGCACCCTCAGCACGCTACCTGTAACGTAAATAGCCATCTATAGGTATACTGTCACATATTTGTCCGGCCATTCAGTCACCAAACTGCTGCATTACCTATAGATGACAAGTTCTGCTCTACATACCACACCACACTAGAGTCAAGCTAGTTTTTCCTCATACACCTGCCACACTCACGAGCACTGCTAGAATCCTCATATAATCATCTGTTTGTATATATCTATTTACGTTGTGCATTCCTTACTGCATATGTTTGTTTATAATTGTTTGTTGATGTCCTTCAGGCATGTTATGTAACTACCTTCATAAATACCAGTAGATGCTAGCAGTCCTGCCCTCTTCTTATGAATAATTGTGTGTTGATGTCCTTCAGGCGTGTTATGTAATTACCTTCATAAATACCGGTAGATGCTAGCAGTCCTGCCCTCTGCTTATGAATAATTGTTTGTTGATCTCCTTCAGGCGTGTTATGTAATTACCTTCATAAATACCGGTAGATGCTAGCAGTCCTGCCCTCTGCTTATGAATAATTGTTTGTTGATCTCCTTCAGGCGTGTTATGTAATTACCTTCATAAATACCGGTAGATGCTAGCAGTCCTGCCCTCTGCTTATGAATAATTGTTTGTTGATCTCCTTCAGGCGTGTTATGTAACTACCTTCATAAATACCGGTAGATGCTAGCAGTCCTGCCCTCTGCTTATGAATAATTGTTTGTTGATCTCCTTCAGGCGTGTTATGTAATTACCTTCATAAATACCGGTAGATGCTAGCAGTCCTGCCCTCTGCTTATGAATAATTGTTTGTTGATCTCCTTCAGGCGTGTTATGTAACTACCTTCATAAATACCGGTAGATGCTAGCAGTCCTGCCCTCTGCTTATGAATAATTGTTTGTTGATCTCCTTCAGGCGTGTTATGTAACTACCTTCATAAATACCGGTAGATGCTAGCAGTCCTTCCCTCTGCTTGTGAATAATTGTTTGTTGATCTCCTTCAGGCATGTTATAGAACTACCTGTATAAACATACGATCTCAGTAATGCTCAAGCCCTACTGTCCGCATGTATAAAGACTCAACTCTTACTACCCCCCCCCCCCCCCCCCCTCCCTCTAAAACAAATGTGTAAAACTAACTCGAGTATTCACTTAAGAATTTCTCCCTCATAACACGGACCTTCTGTTTGACACAAGTGGTTATTCTGGGACGGTATCTCAATATCTTTAAACAAAAATGGCAAAAATTGATTTACATACAGTATAAGTAAAATGTCTTTTAGAAATAAGTTTACTTAAATTAACATTTATCATTGCTATTATTAATTCTAATATACTTTTTGTTTATGCCTTATCGTGAATATATATATACTGTATATATATATATACCGGTATATAAATTTATACATATAAATATATATATATATATGTGTGTGTGTGTGTGTGTGTGTGTGTGTGTGTGTGTGTGTGTGTGCTTGAAGATCATGGTCGCAAATGAAGCTCAAGGGTCAAGGAAAAAGTATATTGTTTTACAATTTACTAAAGTGATGTCATATTTGCCAAACTATAGTATGTTTGTTCCCAGCTGATGGTATACTGCCATGATTCCATCTTGAATATGCATCTCTTATCACGGTTTGGTGGTACAGTATGTTGTATATCATTTTAACTTAATATGGCACAGAGAATGAGCAGTTTTATCTTTTCCAGTAAGTATCGAGAAATCAGCAGCAAAGGGATTACATTTACCGTCAACTGAAAACAAGCAGACTATAGTTACCTTTACATGAACTATATACGGCCCTTCCATCAGACACATAATGTAATCTATCTATCTATCTATCTATCTATATGCTCAGGCCCAATCCCCATTTTGGGGGTAGCCGACTCAAGACAGAGCAAGAACAGGGAAAACACAAAAACAACATAAAACAAAAAATAAACACAGATAAAAAACACAAACTCACACACATCCAGGTCACCCAGGAGAAGACCCAGAGACCAGGGTTACCAAGGTCGTTCCAGCACTCCCCCGGCCCCTGACCACCCGGAGAGGTTCCGATCTCGGCAGGCAGACATGCAGCGGAGCCAAAGCCACAAGCCCTCCCACCACATAATGTAATGGTCTATATTATAAGATCAAGGTCATGAATAAGGTTATTTATAGTAAATTATCCACTAAGAAGTCACCCTTTTAGTCGCATATAGTATTTTACTGGTGTAATAATTATTCTAAGGATATTTATAAAAAACAGATATCCCTCTTTAGTGTCGTTTCTATAATGGTTATTATCCCATTAAAATACTGTCTGTCTAACTTTCAGAGTCACTCACTCTCTTTCTCTCCCTCCCACTCTCTATCTGTCTATGTATCTATCCATCCATCTATCTTTCTTCCTTTATCTACCCATCGCTCTCTCTCTCCCTCTCCCTACTGACGTGTACCTGTAGTGATTGAGTAACGATGCCTGTGACACCTGTGACTGGCATGTATAGACACACACACCTGCCGGACGACACCTGCCCACAGTCAACATCTCCAGGGACACGTTAATTAGGACCGGCTGGCAGGTGTTGAGGAGTTAAACCATACGCAGAATGTATTAATTTGTCAAGGAATTATATTAGTTAAGCGAACATATTAGTCAGCAAACATATTAGTTAAGCGAAAATATTAGTCAAGCAACCATATTAGTCAACCACATTCGTCAATCAACCACATTAGTCAAATATCCATATTAGTCAATCAGCCATATTAGTCAATCAACCACATTAGTCAATCAACCACATTAGTCAATCAGCCACATTAGTCAACCACATTAGTCAATCAACATTAGTCAATCAACCACATTAGTCAATCAACCATATTAGTCAATCAACCATATTAGTCAATCAATCACATTAGTCAATCAACCACAATAGTCAATCAACCACATTAGTCAATCAACCATATTAGTCAATCAACCATATTAGTCAATCAACCATATTAGTCAATCAACCACATTAGTCAATTAACCATTAATCAATCAACCACATTAGTCAATCAACCACATTAGTCAATCAACCATATTAGTTAATCAACCACATTAGTCAATCAACCATATTAGTCAATCAACCATATTAGTCAATCAACCACATTATTCAATCAACCATATTAATCAATCAACCACATTAGTCAATCAACACATTAGTCAATCACTCACATTATTCAATCAACCACATTAGTCAATCAACCGCATTAGTCAATCAACCACATTATTCAATCAACCACATTAGTCAACAATCACATTAGTCAATCAACCCCATTAGTCAATCAACCACATAATACATCAATTTGGTTTACTTCTATAATATGATGGCGACCTACTGCTATACTGTTAAAAATAAAGGGTATTATTATACAATGAAAGACAGTTTAGAATTCAAAGGGTTTTAGCTATCTCAATTACCCTTAGGACTATAGATACACTTGGCCACAACCAATTTATCAGAAGACAAGTTAATCAGGTTGGGTTGGCAGGCGATTAAACATACGCGAAATGTATCAATTTGTCAAACAATCACTTTAGTTAAGCAAGCCTATTTGCCAAGCAAGCACATTAGTCGAACAATCACAATAAACTCCTTTGGTTTACTTAATTAAAATCATGGCATCACACTATATTATTTACTCGTTAGCAACAGAGGGTATTACTAAGTGTTGGAAGGAACTCAAGGAATGTAAATGGTCTAAGCTATCTCAATTAACCTGGCTACTCAAACGAGCACAATGCAATAACGTCTTTGCCTTCAAAACAATCAAGTAATGTTCGTTGGAGAGCTAAAACCTACACGTCACATTATGTTGTTTATGGTAAAGATGCAAGGTTTCAAGTCATCCTGAGCCTTCTTCAAGATGAACCGAAAGTGTCGTGTCTTTTCAATAATGATTCATTTCAATGTGTGAGCTTACGTTCCACAGTCTTGCATTCATAACATTATGAATATTCAATTTAATAGACGATTTTATAATCTTAGGGGGGATCTCTTTGGAATCAAAAGGACACAATATTTCACTCAAATAGACCTCTCTGGTTACGATGACACGTTTCTTAATTTTATTCTGGCTAATATTACACGATGTTGCAAAGCTTAGGAAGAATTTGTGCGAGTCGAATGATTTGGCTAGATAATATTGAGCTCTCTGATTCCTAGATATCCTTCCTAAACTGAATAAAATTGCATAATGCTAGCCAAAATCAGCTAAAATGTGTCATTGTATATCGAAAGGGCTAATTTAACGAGTATACACACACACACATACATATATACACACACACACACCTGGACCGGATCCAAGATCACTGAAAAAGTCGATGGTAATTCAATTTTGCCCGCTCCAATATTTATCCACGACCCATTATGCAATTACTAGCATCTTAACCGTCCCATTCCTTTACCATCTTGTTGATTAACCCTTGGAGTACCAGCGCCGTGTGTTATATTTCATTCTAGCTATATTTATACGTTATTGTGCAGCTTAGGAAGAAGCTGTAGTAGTTAAATAGGTCGGTCGAGATTGTTTGTAGCCATATTATTACTAGAGATCCTTCCTAAACTGAATGAAATCGATTAATGGTAGCCAACAGAGCATGAAAAGGATGTCGACGGTGCTCAAGGGGTTAACATGAAATTGACGATGATGGTAGTGTGATAGTAAATGGGAATGATACGTAGGATTTGGATAGTAACGCTTAAGGGGGGTGACCTGTATTTTGTCTCTCCTTTTCTCTCTTCCTCTGGCTTATATCCATTCGGCCCCATTCAGCCTACTGTTTTAAGACGTCTATCCCCATCCAGGTGTCGATTTTTCCTGGCGAGTGGTAGCAAGCCAGCATATGTTTTTAAATGTTTTTTAAAGCATGCTAAATTTGTATATTTTTCGATAGAACAAAATTCTCTGGCGAAGCCGAATTTCTCCATATAATGCTGACTCGCTATCGCTCCCCAGAAATAAATCGACACCTGAATGGGGATAAACGTCGTAAAACATTAGGCTGAATGGGGCCGAATAGATACAAGCCAGAGAAAAGGAGACAAAAAAAACAGGTGACCCCCCTTAATAAATCCATGTGTTGACTGGAGCTAACAGACGGGACAAGTCAATTAACCACAGTTGTCAGGTGTGTAGAGGCTCACACATACGCGGGATACAATGGTTAGTCCAACAACCACACTAACTCTATTTAATTCATATGTTTTCACCAACCAACTTTACTTCTTAACTCATTAATGAAATCAACAAATACATGTGGCACTCCAAGGGAACGTTTTTATAATACCCCTATTTCGACCCATTATGTTGACGATAATAATATGTTTTGTCCATTCTGGTATGGACTTTTTCTCTGTGAGTGATAGCAA
Source organism: Paralithodes platypus (assembly GCA_032716605.1). Taxonomy (NCBI): domain Eukaryota; kingdom Metazoa; phylum Arthropoda; class Malacostraca; order Decapoda; family Lithodidae; genus Paralithodes; species Paralithodes platypus. The sequence goes on along the minus strand of CM064497.1, from coordinate 16,184,793 downwards.
TCCTGTAATTTAAAGGACACGAATTTAACTTAAAATGGTGTCTAAGGAGCGCTTTTTGGTTGTACTTAAAAGAGGGTCTGCATAAAAGCTAAATAAATTCGTCATAGAATATTTAGAAGGTTAACCTGACGACTACACACACACACACACACACACACACACACACACACACACACACACACACACACACACACACACACACACACACACACACACACACACACACACACACACACACACACACACACACACACACACACACACACACACACACACACACACACCTGGGACAAGTCAATTAGGCCAAGTTGTCAGGTGTTTACATGATCCAACATACGCGGGATACATTAATTAGTCACACAACCACATTATATTCGTCTGACTTACCTGTTCAATGCGATGTCTTTATTTCTCATTCTACACTGGGTAACCCTATCTGGCGCGAGACTTCAGTAGTGTGGAGATTTTAAGAAGTTTCGCTTCATTAGCTTGGCAATTTTAAGACTCCGAAAAATGTATAAATTCAGCTTGAAGGGGGTGTCTATGCGGCGATTGTTAGTTTGAAAGGGGTTTGAGGAGGTGTTTCTTTAGTCTACGAGGCAAACTAAATATGAATTTGGGAAAAGAAAAAAAAAACGTCCGATGAGCTAATGTTAAATTCGTGTGACTTACCTATATATTCAATACGATGATGATCGTCAACAATAAACCAAAGAGTCTAAGCCGAGTCTAGGCACACCTGGCGAGGGGATACCTGTACCAAATAAACATCTCGGAAATGTTAATTGACCACTTGCGAGTTTGCTCACTAGACCTCGACCTCTGTCAAGATTAAATACACAAAACGCACACACAAACACACACACCCACACCCACACACACACACCCACTCAAGACCCCCTTCGAGATACATATGTACGTTTTTCGATAACAAAATTTCAAGCCGGAGGTCGGTTCCTCCAAATTTACAGGCTCGCTATTGCTCGCCAGGAAAAAAGAGCCACCTAAATGGAGCTAAAGGTAAATTGCCAAGCTAAAGGGATGAACGTCTTAAAATGTCAAAACTAATGGGAACTAAGGTAGAAGAGGATCCAGAAAAAAACAAAGACCTTCCCTTAATGAAGGCCTTGTTGCCAATACCAGTGTAAAATAGTCTCAAAATGTGGCTGGCATAAAGTTGTTGATAACAGTTGTTGTTGTTGTTGTTTTTCCCCAAGCTGCCTGGCCGAACAGCCCCAAGGCCCAGAGCAAGGCCAAGGCTATAACCGAGCGCCCCCACAGAACCCTCCCTGCCGACCACAATAAAGCCTGGGTGACCGAAGCCACTCCATGGCGGGGAGCTGAGGAGGGCGCGGAAACGCCCGGGAAACCAAAGCCCCACCCAGGGCCCTGTGCCCCTCAGCAATTATGAAGAGAAAGTTGAAGGGCAAAGGAAAGATGTGACGCTTTGGCTTCCAATCTTGGTAGATTAGGAGGTCAATCCACGCAAGAGACGCCGTCACTTGAGATCTAGAAAATATATAAGTAAAAGGAACAGTCAGAGTAAGCTATGGGTATGGCAGAGATCGCTCAGTTCTCACTCTGATAGACCAGCCCATCACCACAATAACAGTTGAAGATATAAGCTGTGGTGTGATATCCCCCTTAACCCATTTAGTAACGGGGACGTCCTTTTTGTGGTACTCTGGTTACTGCTAGACAACTTTATATAGCTTAGGAAAGATCTCTAGCAATTAAAAGACTACAGCATAACTCGACCAAAGCTTTTAACTACCACATATCCTTCCTAAGCTGCATAAAATCGTCTAAATATAGCTAGAATATAATATAACGCACGTTGCTGGTACTGGAAGGATTAAGTAACGTGTAATGGTAGCTGAGTGACTATATCCTAACTCTCCTAATATAGTTATGGAGGGCACAATATTATTCAATATATATTATTAGCTTATCTCACTAACTTATATTATTAGGTTATATGCCCGCTAACTTTTTCTCCACTTAAGTAGCATAAAGTTGGTTAGATAAGTCATGTCCAAGTTGTTACTATATTTGGATAGCCCTGCGCTGTATTAGTGTCTGCCAAATGTTGGTTAAGGTGTAGGCTATAACTGGAGCCACACTACCATTTTATTACTACAATAAAGAACACTACCAACATTACCAATTTCAACGTCTAAGCGCACGCACGCGCACGCATACACACACACTCGTACGCTTCGACGTCTACCCACTCTAAGAGCACTCAGCCGCACGCACCACACACACACACACACACACACACACTCGTACGCTTCGACGTCTACCCACTCTAAGAGCACTCAGCCGCACGCACCACACACACACACACACACTCGTACGCTTCGACGTCTACCCACTCTAAGAGCACTCAGCCGCACGCACCACACACACTCGTACGCTTCGACGTCTACCCACTCTAAGAGCACTCAGCCGCACGCACCACACACACACACACACTCGTACGCTTCGACGTCTACCCACTCTAAGCGCACTCAGCCGCACGCACCACACACACACACACACACACACACGTGTATTATGTAAATCAATGTAAATATCATATAGAGGCTAGTAAATAACGCCAGAAGAGTGTATACAAATGACCCCCGGGTTAATTGAGGCAACTATACACTCTTTCTTATCTCTCACCAGGCCTCCTCCAAGGATCTCCAGTGGTAGTTACGATAATTTTTTTCGGTAACTCTGATCAAACAGCATATGGACTCGACTATTATTATCATTCTTTCTTCTCAAATTATAACATGTGATTTTAATTAGGCAAGAATTTAGTTAATCAATAAACTCCAAGAATGTTCAATGAAAGAACACACATGGGAACTGATTGTATAGTAAATACAAAACCAATGTACTTAGTTTATCCTTTGAAACGACAATGTGTACATATTTTAGCTACCTCTACACGGTTTTACTCAATTTAGGACCTCTTATAATGAAAGGGCTACAGACGATCTCAGTTAACCCTCTAACTCTGACAAATCCCTTCTAAGTTGAGGAAAATCGTCTGAAGGTAGCAAAATTTATATAAGCAAATGTTGTCATGTGATTGAAGGGATTACTTAACAATATACTACGTTCAACCTGGTCGCCGATACGAGTGTAATAATAAGCAACGGATTCTTGGCTCAATAAAGTTGTCGAACAACGTTGCAAACATATATACAGTATATATATATATATATATATATATATATATATATATATATATATATATATATATATATATTTATTGATACAGTTTGGTCTCTGGATCTAAATTCTACACGATCAGACAAAATTGCTCACCCCGTTGTTTGATATCCAATGCCCCCAAAATGGCGTCCAAACAAAATGCTGTCCACTCTCTGTCCCCCCCGGCCCTCTACCACCCACCCGGCTACTCCATCTTGCTCCATAAAACATTCAGACCAAACTTTTTCCCCCCCGTACTAGGCATCATTCCTGGGGTCTTGAGGGGCCTTATACTCTATATTTGTCTTCACGATGCCTGCCACCTATACTCCCTCTGGTTCTTTGTTTCTCGACTTGGACTTGGACTTGGACTTGGACTCTCTCTCTCTCTCTCTCTGACTCTCTCTCCCTTCCTCTCCCTCCCTCTCCCCCTTTTTTTCTCTCTCTCTCTCTCTCTCTCTCTCTCTCTCTCTCTCTCTCTCTCTCTCTCTCTCTCTCTTTACTATCCTATGCTGTCCTTTTCTTCCACTTGATTATTTTCTGTTTGGGGTTTTGCTATCTCCATTATCCTTGTCATGACCACCACGCTTGGATCGTAAGGTCTGTGGGGTCACCTATGTAAATCTATTCTGATCTGATCGTTCTCGCTCTCGCTCTCTCTCTCTCTCTCTCTCTCTCTCTCTCTCTCTCTCTCTCTTTCTATTACTCACCAACTTAAATTATTTTCACTCACTCACGCACTCACTCTCTCAATCTGTCTCTCTCTGTATTACTCAATTTTACTCACTTTCTTACACTCCTTCTCTCTGCATATCTATAAATTTTGCGCTTTACTACCCTTGTCTTTCACTAATTACCACCTTCACTACTTAATTAATCCTTTCAGTATACCCAGATGCAGTCTTTAACACTATCTGGTCCGACGCCTTGTGGGATATTATAATTAATTTTCTATCAAAATTTTGGATTTTGCCTGGTTTTGCCATTTTCGAGCCAATTTTAGTTTATACCCGAGGCTAACAAAAACGCCTTCCCAGACTTCCCTCCGTCTAAAAAAAAAAATACCCACCCAGACTCCCTTCAAGCTAAATTCGCACATTTTTGGACTACACTTGATTTTCCTCATTAGTTTGGCGATTGTGTTGTGTTTCCCACCATTTGTTTCCCTATTACATGATGTTTTACGCCATTCAAATGTCGAGTTGTTTATGGAATAGCAATAGCGAGTCTGCAGATTATTGAAAACTGACATTTTTTATTGAAAAATGCACAATTCTACCTTGAATGAGGTTCTAGTTTTGTTTTATTATTATTATTATTATATATTTTTGTTAATACGAACGCCTTAATAAACCCGTAACCTCGGCTGGGCTAGTGTTACAAAATATATGCAATGTTATAAATATAACATTGCATAGATTTTGTAACACGTCAAATAACGTCAAATATGTGTAATTATTATGTTCCTTCCAACAACCAACTATACTCCTAAAATCGATTAATGAAATTTACAAACACATGTGGCAGTCCGTGGATTCGAACCCAGGACGCTCACACCGAAAATCAACACCTTATGCATCGCACCACGAAGACAGTAATACTAAACATAATATTATCTTACTGAAGTTGGAAAATAATAAAAGGATGTTTCATCATTAAAGTGATTGCCAACGGAAGTATCACATCATCACCATCATCTCTCTCTCCCTCTCCCTCTCTCTCTTACTATTTCCCAGTATTTGTATCAAATTTATCTTAATAGTTACAAAATTAGTTCCAAAATAATTACACATAGTTACAAATATTAATAGTTATAAAATTAGGTAAAGTTACTAACTAATAGGATGGGTAAAATACTAAGTTATATCAAATTTTGTTGATAGCGTAATTTTTAGTGCACGGAATTTCGATGTGAGTATAGGTTCGAATCCTTGGAGTACCACATGTATTCATTAGTTTCATTTATTTCATTAATTAGGTTTATTTGTAAGTTAAATGGTGGGTTGATTATAATTATGAACTTATAGGTAAGGCATGATAATTCTCTCAGTCTTCCACAATCCCCGAACATCATACTGACCAATAAACGCCTATGCTGATCTCCCAACCAAATATTGTACCATTCATTAACGCTTCTTCGTCTTCTTCTTAATCTTCGTCTTTGTTTGTTGGCCAAATCATTATTCCCTCCACCAATCTCAATCTCTCTCTCTCTCTCTTCTTTAAGCTTAATGTTACATCACCACTCCAAAAATAACCATGCTTACACAGAGAAAATGCAGTATTTCAGTTTTGCCTAAGTTAACCATTTCAGTATACCATGACCAGCTTTAACCATATTTTTCGGTTCTATTGTTCCCCTCTGTAGCAATTATTTTATATTCGATGTATCCGTTACCGCGTTCTATCTTTCCACCCTATTCCATTTGTCATTAATATTATAGATAGATAGATAGATAGATATACAGTATATATTTATTTGTTTATTTTTAGATTAATCATGGTCTTATATTTGTCTGCATATATTCCCACATCTTGTTTGGACTTGGCTTATGTGCTGAATTATCTTTATTATTTTTTACCTCATTGTTATATTGTACTTTTCTCCAGATTTAATTAGTTATCCCCTTCTGTACCGGCGACGTCTTTTCATTCTATTAGTGTTATATTCAGACGATTTTATACAGCTTAAGAAGGATCTGTTGTCGTATAAAGGGTTAGGTGAGGTAGTTCGAAACCTGATAAATGCTGGAGGCCCTTTATAAACTGAATATAATCATCTAACAATAACCATAATATAGTTAAAAGGACGTCGCCGGGATAGAAGGGGTTAATTGTCTTACCGTTGTATATACTGTACTTGACTAATTACCCACCTTAAGTTATTGGCTTACTAAACTAACCTTATTATTATATTTACTGGTTTTATAATTTAACATTAGTTCACATTACTTGCTATTATATGTTTCAGCATTCTGAAACCCCATTATTAAATATCCTTGTTCTCTGGTTTCTCAGTATTATAGTTTTATCTTTTCATATTTCTTATTATCTCACTTTACCTTTCTTCAGACATGGCATCATTTTCTAGATGCACACTTCTTCCATATTTTAATTTCTTGAATCTGTCGAGTTTTCTTGCTTGTTTTGGGTTTCTTCATATAATTTTCTAGTCTTTATATATATTTTTATACCATTCAAGATAATAATAATAAATAATAATAATAATAATAATAATAATAATAATAATAATAATAATAATAATAATAATATAACAGCATAAATAATAATAATAATAATAATAATAATATTAATAATATTAATAATAATAATACAAATAATAATAATATTGCTGTTGCCGTTGATGATTAAAACATTACAATTATTTATATTAATATGGAAATTATTGTGTCTTTGAATCCTCTCACTATGTTTGTTGTATTGTTGTTATATCTGTCAACAACAATTGTGGGGCATATGTGAACTTGATCGTGTTCTTGTCTGGGTTGGGTGTCTGGGGATTCGGCTGAGTGGGATTTTCTTTTGTTTATGTTATTTATAATTTTAGCCTTTATTATTTACAGGTATTCTATATATTTTGTTTTCAATTCCAAATGATGATGTGAAGCATGATGTGAATTATTGTAATAATTGCATATAACAACGCGACCATGGATTGCATGCAGGGTATATACGGTATAATAATATCTACAATACTGTTCTTGTTTTGGCTATTGCATTAATGTAATTGTATTATTAATACTGCTATTTGAAATATAATTAGCCCATTATTTATTTATGTTTAAATATCTCCTTATCTTCACTATATTCCTTGTTCTCCTTCTCCCGTAACAACCAAAGACCCAAATTTAGTAGCTTACGAACTACAATGCCAATAGCAGTGACCACTACAGTATTTATAAGGGTGTAGACGAGGAAGTATTAATACCTTAGGGGAATGTTCGTTAGGACTTTCTGTCGATATTGTTAGTATAATAGGTTGGTTGGTGAACAGATATAATAATTAGTAAGTTTGGGCCTCGAACGTGTAATCTATAGTTGCATACACTCGCATGGGTATAAACAGGTATGGAAAGTTATATAAGATTGGGTTTACTGATAGCGATGTTCTCATTTAATTTCTTGAGTTTATTATTGCTAATACCGGTATATCCTTATTAGGGTATACTGTATATGGGCACTGCAATTACCTTTTTCCATACCCATAATTTTCCACGGTGTACCTCTCTTTGTGGGTCCTTCAACGCTAGATAATTTACCAACTTTTTTTTCTCCCTGAAGGTTGTATTACAATAGAACATTTATCGTAAATCTTCGATGGTCAACATTCTTTCAGAATCATTTACTGTTTTTTTTGCACTGGTATCGGAAACAAGATTAAAGATAGATTAACTTTAACTAATAATCATCCAGATCAGTGTTGAAAATACATGTTGAGGAAATAACCGTTCTTGTGATACTGCCTTAACCTTATTTAATCCTATCAGCTTGTCAATTTCAAGACGTTTCACCCTCTTAGTTTGGTGATTATAACCCCTTCATACCATTCAAGCATCGACTTCTGGGCGACCGAAAGGAAGCTTACAAATTACAGGAAATCGGCCTTTAACCGGGCCATTATTCTACCAAACAATATATACAGTAGATATAGCTAGTAGGTCGTTTATTTTATTTATTGTTTTAATTTAATTGTTTTAGTAGAAGGGGGTCAAGGGAGGCGTGTATTTAGCTTAGGAAACAAACTAGAAATATATTGCTCGATAAATGGCAAAACAATTAAAACCCTCAATACTAAGTAAAAACTATCCCACTAAACCCCAAGCGTGGGATGGGCTAGTTTTAGTTAGCCCTGCACCAGCCAGCCAACCCCGTGGCAAGAGCTGTGTTCCATTAAATAATTCCTTCCTGGATTAGTTGTCTGTATTTCTCGTTTTTTTTCCGATATATTCCAGTTGCGTTATTGTTATTAATCTCGTCGTGTTTTCTATATTGTTTATGAGTTCTTTGGGTTCGCTTTTCCCCTTTCCTTTACTAATATTCCTCTTCCTAATGTTTGTTCTTCGTGTTCGCTTTCGTCCTTGTTTAAAGTATCTACTAATTTTCCTCTTCATCTTCTGTGTAAAATTCTCCTACTCAACGAGACAGAGTAGGGAGCAAGGGAACACGAAAGTGGTCCTGGACCATAAGAATTGGAACTGTAAACGTTTCTGTTCGGACTTTGTCTCGAGACGGCCACCCCCAGCAATGGGTGGTACCTTAATGAGTATATAGGCCTACATACATACATACAAATTGGCTCAGCGACAGAAAGCAAAGAGTAGTCATAAACGGTAAGGCATCTAAATGGACCAATGTAAGTAGCGGGATACCCCAGGGATCGGTACTAGGTCCAATTCTCTTTCTAATATACATCAACGACATAGATAAGGGTCTCACCTGTAAAATCTCAAAATTTGCTGACGATACAAATATTGCAAATAGCGTACTCTCAAAAGAACAAGTTGACGATATGCAACACAATCTAGATAAATTGTCATGTTGGGCCCAAATTTGGCAAATTAGTTTCAATGCGGATAAATGTAAAGTACTACATATCGGATACCTAAATGAGAAAGCAAACTATTCGATGAATGGCACTCAGCTTAAGAATGCAAACAGAGAAACGGATCTGGGAGTAACAATATCGAGTAACCTAAAACCGAGTCAACAATGTTCAGAAATTGTTAAGAAGGCAAACAAAATAATTGGCTTTATAGGCAGGTCATTTGAGCATAAATCCAAAGAAGTTATCCTAACCCTTTACAATTCATTAGTCCGCCCTCTTCTGGAATACTGCGTTCAATCCTGGTGCCCTTATTACCAAAAAGATATAAACAAGCTAGAACGAGTTCAACGTAGAGTTACCAAAATGATACCTAGCCTAAAGAACAAACCATACGAAGAGCATCTTAGAGAATTAAATCTATTTCCTTTAACCCAGCGCAGATTAAGAGGTAACTTAAGTCAAGTGTTCAAAATCATCAAAGGCATCGACAATATGGACTGTAGTAAGTACTTCACTATCGACCAATCTAATTACACGCGGGGAAACGGTTGCAAAATTATTGGTAAATCTTTTAACTCACACGAATCTAAGAATTTCTTCTTCAATCGAGTTGTCAACTTGTGGAATGGGCTTCCCCGAAACGTTATAGACTGCATCACCGTTGATTCATTTAAACTCCGCCTAGACAAATATCTCGCATCAAACCCGCGACTGACTGCGTTTGTAAATGAATAACTTTATTTGTATCCCCCCCTCAGTTACTAACCCATCTGTCCCCTACTAACTTCCAAATCCTGCCACGGACATTAGTTCCAGGGCAGTAATTCCCTTTCCAATGTTCCCTTACCCACTCTAAACCACTGTTTGGACACTTGATCCTCAGTGTTTTGGAGGACAAGCAACCTAGAAGGGTCACTAGATCTGTTGTTGCTTGATTTCCTTTGTACTCCTTATACAATCTTCTTTGTTCTCTCTGTTCGTGTTGAGACCTCATATTGTCGTCTTCGGTTACGTTATTGCCATAACTCTTCTATGTTGGCAATACTTTTGTGCGATGCCTTTTTGTCTTTTACTTTCTTAATCAAGCTTTTCACCTTTCATGCCTCCATGTTTGTATGTAGTCTGTCCAATTGTTGTCATCTTCAGTTGGGTTATTATTACTACTTCTCTAATCTGTCCTTATGTATTCTTTCTAGCTTCGCCCCCTTCTTGTTTTTTTACTTTCCTAATTTTCCTCTCCGTCTTCCTAGTTTTCCCGTTGATGTCTCTCGAGTTGTGTAGCTTCCTGTGTGTGACTCTGGAATCCCTTTGTTTGACCTTTCACGCGTCGTGTTCCATTAAGTAATCCCTCTCTGTATATGTCACCACTGCCCGTCAAATCCTGTGTCTGTATGTATATTCTTATATTGATACCTCTTTTCCTACAATGAAAAGCAATATTTTGGTATGATATTCTCCTGATCTATTATTCTTATATTTATCTAATCCTCTTTTCCAACAATATATAACACTATCTGTATATATTATTCTCCTGAGCTTTCCACTGCATCTTTTCCTCAGTGATGGGACCATTGTTCGTCGTAACTATTTATGTATACACAATTACAAAACTCTCTTCACGCGTATGTAGTTTCAGTATGCCACAGCGAACGAAACGTTGATAATTTAAACCCCACGGGTATATGCAGTAAGTGTCCAGTCTGTTGTCTCTTTCGGTAATTCGCAAAAAGGTGCCCTACTTTTTGTAGGTACTGTACGTACAGTGTCACACACACACTGGCAGTGCTTTCCCATCCTGCAGCAGACCCCTTCTCAAGATCCGTGGTCCATTATGTAATTTTTCTAGACCCCCTTCTCTCTCATGTTTAGTCCCATTAGTTTTGACATTTTAAGATGTATGCCTCATTAATTTGTCGATGTGAAGAACTTTCGTGTCATTTAGGTGTTATTTTGTTTTCCTGGCAAGTGAATGCGAGCCTGTCATTTTGGAGGAACCGGCCTTCGGCCGGAACATTTTTCTACAAAATAATGTACAAGCTAATCTCAAAGAGGGATCTTAACGATTTAAAAAAAAACTTGATGGAGGCTTAGGGAGGAAACTAAAATATTAATACATTATACGAATAAACAAACACATAAACAACACCTACCCCATTAAATATGCCCTTCCTGTATAATATGTCATAGCCAGTGTCCATACTTCTATAATTATATTATGTCCATTCTTCCACTTAGATTCTTCACTTCCTTCATTTATTTTGGTCTCCTGTTTCTTTTCATCATCTCCATATTATTACCACTTCCCGTCATATTCCATTATTTACCAAACGATCAAGAAACCTTACGCTCAAGTAGTTGCAACCTGGGATAACGAACGAAAGTCTTTGAAAACACTTCGGTATGTGGATTAAATCTCCATTGATGTTTCTAATGCAATCTGATATTATAAAACAAAACAAAAAACAAACAAAAAAATCAACAAGGAAAATAAATATATATGTATATAACTAAACTAGATAATACAATAATAATAATAATAATAATAATAATAATAATAATGAATAATAATAACAATAATAAAAAACTGGCAAATTTGTAGGTAGTGTAGGTTCCTCTGTGTGAGCCTCCAAACTCTCACCCCTCCCATCCCGTGTTTTCTGACCCATGCAGCAGATCCCTTCTCAAGCCTTGTGTTCCATTAAGGGGGAGGGGGGGGGGGAAGGGAGGTTGTTGTTTTTTTGGACCCCCTTCTACCTCATGAATAGCCCCATTTGCTTTTAGATCTTAAGACGTTCCGCCCATTAATTTGGCGATTTTAATAAGTTTCGCCTCATTTCCTTGTCAATATTAAGACCTTTCCTGCAATTTAGGTGTCGATTTCATTCCAGAGGAGCGATAGCGAGCCTGTATTATAGTATTAACCGACATTTTTTGCTTTCGAAAAATGTACACATTCATCTTGAAGGGAGTCTTGGGGGTGTTTTTTTAAAGTTTGTTGGAGGTCTAGGTAGGAAACTAAAAAATAATAATACAAATATATATAAATAAGTAAATAAATACGCCCAGACCCCATTAATAAGTAAATAAATACGCCCAGACCCCATTAATACAGCTGCGTTATTGTTCTTCTATTGGTTAGTCTTTGCTTCCTCGACTGATTTAGCCATTCTCACCTCTTTCCCAAATTGCATAGATTAGATTAAAATGCATGATCATAACATAGGATGTTAAATATGAAAAGCAACCAATGCCATGTGTAAATCACTAGGTATATGGATTGCGTCTCCAGCTTTTTTCAAATACCTTCATTCGGGGTTTCATATCGTAACAACCTAGGTGTGAAGGAAGTGTGTGTGTGTTTTTTTTTTTTTTTTTTTTTTACATTTCTCTGTGCGAGCCCCCTTACTTACATCCCCTGCTAATGTTTCTATAATACTGCACAGGATTGCTTATCAACTCCGTGTTCCGATACATAGTTACTTCCTCTTCATCATACTTAAATATTTGATCACCTCTGCTCTATACTAGTTATAATGTTCTTATTATTTTAGTATGTCCATTCGTATAAATTAATTATATTTCTTTCATATTTGTTTTCATCTAGCTTTATTCATTTTTCTTGTTTCCCTTTTCGTGTTTTCTCCAGTTCCGTCCGTCCGTCGGTGCGCTTCTCAGCACTCGTCTCTCTGCACCCAAGATCTATATTCCAGACCCTCCTTAACCTCCGTGTTCCAATAAATAATCCCTCCCTGTATACTCCACTACCTCCTCTCATTTTCGGTTGCGTTATTGTTCTTCCATTTTGCCCATTCCTCTTCTGTTTTTCCATTTTGTTTTGATCTTATATATTCTTCTCCTGTTTCCCTTCATCATCTCCGTATTGCCACAGTTTCCCCTCATCTTCAGTTGCGTCGTATATTTTGCGTTCATATATTTTTATTCATTCCTCTTCTTCTACTCTGCTCTTTCAAATTCATATTATATATTATTCTCTTCCTCTTTATTTTCATAATTGTATTGACCACCTCCCGTCACATCCAGTTGCGTTTACACGATCCAAATCTTTACGTCTAAGTATTGATTTTCTATATATATTTAGGAAATAATAGACAAATCTGTCCGTAACGAGTGTCTCTTGAAATTGAGCGAGTTAACAAAAAACAAATTTAAAGTAGGTTCGAGTCAAAATATCTGGACACACGGAGCTTGAAGGAGTTTAATTACGTCGTATAATGAAGGACAATTTGTTTTGCAGCAAGGGACAGTGAGCGATGGCATTTGCAAAACCATTGGTGTGCAGATTGCTTCTCCATTTTTTTTTTTTTTTTTTTCAATGCTACCAACCGTTATGTAGATCACAATATGTTATAAATATATTTTTCAACCATGGTTATCACACTAGATATAAGTGAATACAGTATCCTTGATAATTATTTACATTTACTTCAAGGTTTGATTAGTGTGGCTCTGGAGTATATTTGTATTGAACTATTATACCAATAGAGGAAAATAATTTGTTATTACACAAATGGATGTCTATTTAATCCGTGGTTGTACGATCCTCTGTGCTCAAGATCCTGTAGTAAGAGTAAAAGGCCATAGTTTTCTTTGAACGACATTTTGGTGCCATAATTATCAGACACCGGAGTGATATTTCATTTTTAATGCAATATAATATAGATCCTGAAGACCAAACGCTACATCATGAACACTACTGCCGAATGATTATTATAGGCATGACAATACATCACTTGAGTGCAAAGAGGGGCTAAATCCAGCAGTGGTACCAACATGGCGGAGGTTGACCCATCTCTGTTACTATAGGGTCTCTACTCCGGGCGCCCTCCAAACACGTCCCCCTGGTGGTGTTTCCTGAACTAGGCACTGGAGACCTGCCCAAGCCCTGTGTTCCATTATTTATTCCCTTCCTGTATATGTGGCCAGCTTCGTCATCTCCAGTTACCCAATTACTGTTTTTTTATATTATCCCTTCTCCCTCAGTTCTTTGGATTTTGTTTTCTCCATAATCCCTTTTTTCTGTATATGTGGACATTTCCGTTATCTCCAATTGCCTTATTACTGTTTCTATGTTATCCATCCCCTTCTATTCTTCGGTTTCTTTTCCATAATTCCTTTCTGTATTTGTGGCCAGCTTCCTCATCTCCAAATGCCTTATTTCTGTTTCTATATTATCAATTCCCTTCAATTTTTCGGTTGTTTTCCCTTTATTCTCAATCTTTTCGTGATCCTGTATATCCTCTGGTAAAGTTAGTTGTTAAAAGTAGTGTTCCTTCCTCTGTGCGACCCTCAAACGCATTCCCTTGCGAGTGTTTCTTTAACACTGCACCACACCCCTACTCAAGCCCCGTGTTCCAATTAATAAGCCCTTCCTGGATGTAATTAATAAGCCCTTCCTGGATGTAATTAATAAGCCCTTCCTGGATGTAATTATTAAGCCCTTCCTGGATGTGATATATGTATGTATGTATATGATGTACAGTCGGCCTAGTAAGTGATGTCTCGGCACCAAGTATATTTCGATAAATAATTGGGATCAGCCATATCTGAAACTTGATTTATTCGTTTCGAGTGAGATATACAAGCACGTTCCTACACTTACCCCCCCTATTCATCATCTGACAGACATTAATACAGCACATAGCGAGCCAAACGTAATGACAGCTGAAACATGACTTATTAGCGCCACTGTATGTATGATGGTCTTGCAATGTGATCATCTTACTTATCTCCAGTTGCCTTGTCGCTGTTTTTTCTATTTTATTCATTCTCCTTCAATTCTTTGGTTTCTTGCCTTTTATTCATCTTCATTTCTTTTGTTCTATCCATTGTCCTTTATTTCTACAGTATATTTGTAATCTTCTCATCATCCTTTTCCTCGTGTAAAGATGGTTTCAGAGGTGGTGTACGTTCCCCTAGGCGACCGTCCAGCTCATCTTCAAGCTGGTGTATCTTTATTCCTGCACCCGACCCCTTCTCACGCCCCGCTTTTTTTTTTATCTTTCTCTCCCTCTCTCTTTGGCTTGTATCCATTCGACCCCATTCAGCCTACTGTTTTAAGAAGTTTACTCCCATCCAGGTGTCAATATTTCCTGGCGAGCGGTAGCGAGCCAGCATATATATATTTTGTTTTGACAGTTAGCTAAATTTGTAAATTTTTCGATAGAAAAATTTCTCCGGCGAAGCCGGATTTCTCCATACCAAAGCTGGCTCGCCTCGCCAGGAAGAAATCGACACCTGGATGGGGATAAACGTCTTAAAACAGTTGGCTGAATGGGGCCGAATGGATACAAACCAGAGAAAGAGAGAAAAGGAGAGAAAGATAAAAAAGCCGGTGACCCCCCCTTAAATTATTCCTTCCTGTATATGGGGCCAGCTTCATCTTCTCCAGTGGCCTAATATTGTATATGTGGCCAGCTTCATCTTCTCCAGTGGCCTAGTATTGTATATGTGGCCAGCTTCATCTTCTCCAGTGGCCTAGTATTGTATATGGGGCCAGCTTCATCTTCTCCAGTGGCCTAGTATTGTATATGTGGCCAGCTTCATCTTCTCCAGTGGCCTAGTATTGTATATGTGGCCAGCTTCATCTTCTCCAGTGGCCTAGTATTGTATATGTGGCCAGCTTCATCTTCTCCAGTGGCCTAGTATTGTATATGTGGCCAGCTTCATCTTCTCCAGTGGCCTAGTATTGTATATGTGGCCAGCTTCATCTTCTCCAGTGGCCTAGTATTGTATATGTGGCCAGCTTCATCTTCTCCAGTGGCCTAGTATTGTATATGTGGCCAGCTTCATCTTCTCCAGTGGCCTAGTATTGTATATGTGGCCAGCTTCATCTTCTCCAGTGGCCTATTATTGTTTATGTGGCCAGCTTCATCTTCTCCAGTGGCCTAGTATTGTATATGTGGCCAGCTTCATCTTCTCCAGTGGCCTAGTATTGTATATGTGGCCAGCTTCATCTTCTCCAGTGGCCTAGTATTGTATATGTGGCCAGCTTCATCTTCTCCAGTGGCCTAGTATTGTATATGTGGCCAGCTTCATCTTCTCCAGTGGCCTAGTATTGTATATGTGGCCAGCTTCATCTTCTCCAGTGGCCTAGTATTGTATATGTGGCCAGCTTCATCTTCTCCAGTGGCCTATTATTGTTTATGTGGCCAGCTTCATCTTCTCCAGTGGCCTAGTATTGTATATGTGGCCAGCTTCATCTTCTCCAGTGGCCTAGTATTGTATATGTGGCCAGCTTCATCTTCTCCAGTGGCCTAGTATTGTATATGTGGCCAGCTTCATCTTCTCCAGTGGCCTATTATTGTTTATGTGGCCAGCTTCATCTTCTCCAGTGGCCTATTATTGTTTATGTGGCCAGCTTCATCTTCTCCAGTGGCCTAGTATTGTATATGTGGCCAGCTTCATCTTCTCCAGTGGCCTATTATTGTTTTTATAGTTTCTTCATTCTCTTTCAGTTCTTCGGTTTCCTTTCCTTTTATCAACCATCTTTCTTGCTTCTATTTGTTTCCATTCTCCTTCAGTTCTTCGGGGGTTTTTTTCCTTTCATGTTTAACCCTTTCATAATCTCTTTCCTCGTGTAAAGATATTTTGTGAAGGTAGTGTACGTTTCTCTGTGCGACCCTCAAGCTAATGTTTCTTTAAGGGGAGGCTTTTAGTTTGTTTTCTACTCCTTCAGCAATCTTAAAATTTCACCCCGTTGACCCTCTTTCAAGATAAATTTGTACATTTTTCGGTAGAAAAATTTCCCGGCTGAAAGCCGGTTCCTCTTATATTACAGGCTCGCTATCGCTCGCCAGGATAAAATCGACACCTAAATGGCACGAAAGGTCTTAAAATTGACAGAAATGGGTCGAAAGTTCTTAAAATCGTCAAAATAATGGGGCGAACGTCTTAAAATTAGAAAAGCAATGGGGCTAAACATGAGGGAGAAAGGGGTCAAGAAAAAAATCCCTCAAGTGGAAATCTCCCCTGAACCTGACCCAATCTCTACCGTCGTGTACTCTTAAATAATCCATGCCTCTACTATACTTCATATGTTTTATTCCTCGAATTGTGATAAACCTCTGTAAAAAAAAAAAATACATTTTAACGAGAACGATCATTATAAAGTCTGTCATCGTTTAAGTGTGCTAGTTTGAATACACAAGTGATTAAATTACATATTATGTTAATATTTGCTTAATAATTATTAAGTGTTTGTTTACAGTGTGATTATATTAATGTTAGTCTTTATATGTCATTTCTTATTTATTATTATTATTATTATTATTATTATTATTATTATATTATTATTTTCGTAGTTATTTCTTCTATGCTCCTACTCTTCCTTCCCATCTTCCTGGTTACCTTGTTCGTGTTGTGACCACTGGCCGTGATCTCTAGTTGTGTTATTGTTACTCTGTTTCCTTTCTGTCTATTTTTACTTCGCCTTCTTCGATTCTCTTTCATCTTTCTTGTTTCTCTTCTCGTGTTCTGACCTTCTCCCGTCGTCTTTCCTTGCGTACGTCTCTCCCTCTGTGACCCTCAACACTCCGTCCCCCTTCTGCACCAGTCGCCGGCCCCTTCTCAAGCGCTGTGTTCCATTAAATAATCCTTTCCTCTCTTTCAGGTTTATCTTTATTCCTCGTTTTGCGACTAACTCCTTTTCATCTTGAGTAATTGTTGCCTTTAATGCTTCCAAAACCCAATTTCTCCATCTATCTACACGTCGTGAACTCCCAGAGGAGTATCCCTTACACTTCAACAAAACAAAAATCAACCCTTCATCTTCTCTCGGTATTCTGGGTGTCTCTTTCTCTTCTGCTCTCTCTTGGAAAGCCCATATTACCAGTCATGCTAAGGCGGCCTCCCAGAAGCTGGGAGTGTTCAACCGCCTCAAGGGGTTCTTTACCCCTGCTCTGCTTCTTGCTCTGTACAGGGGCACAGTGCGTCCTTGTATTGAGTATTGTTCACATTGTTCACACAGCACTTCTAAACAAAGTAGAGAGGAAATCCTTGCGTATCATTAACTCCCGTCCACTCACCGAGTCTCTGCAATCTATCTCTCTCTCTTCGCCGCAATGTTGCATCTCTCTCGCTATTCTATCGCTACTACAATAATCAATGTTCCTCAGAGCTCTCTCAGTATATACCACCTCCTCTACGTAGGGTACGTAGTACCCGTCTTGCAACACAATCCCACCCCTACTCTGTGCAACTCTCCAAGTCAAGAGTGAAACGATATATCCCCAATCTTTCTTCTATTCAACAGCTGAGCTCTGGAAATCTCTCCCTGAACCCATCTTTCCCTCATCCTCTGACTTAAATTGCTTCAAACTCCGTGAGTCCAGGCATTTTGGCTCGACTGTTCCTTGATTTTGGCCCTGTCACTCTTTCAACTCTGGGGGAGGCACTCGCCACAGGCAATTTTGCCTTTTGTCTCCCTCATCCACATAGAATAAACAAAAAATGTCTCATTATTATTCATTTTTTCCGCTGTTCATGTCATCTATTCTCCAAAACTTCCTCTTCATCATTTTACTGGTTTCAATGTTTGTGTTATGACAATTTTCCGTATCTCCAGTTGATTTATTTATTACCGGTGTCTATTATTTTTGTTCTTTTCCTTTATTAATCCACGTCTTCTTTTGTCCTATCTTTGTTCATACTGTGACCACCTACTCATACATCCCTCTCTGCCACCCTCAACACCTGAGACCCTATGGTAACAGAGATCGGCCAACCTCCGCCATATTGGTACCCGTGGCGGCATTATAGTCTCTCTTTACAAACCAATATGTCCATACTTATATATTACTATTCAACAATATTGGTGAAGGATATGTTGCTTGGCTTTTGGATCTAAATTCTACATGATCATTAAGGGGAGATGGGTCGTTTTTCTGGTCCCCTTTCTCCCTCATGTTTTACCCCATTGCTTTTGAGATTTTAAGACGTTCACCCCATTAGTTTGGTGATTTTAAGAACTCTCATCCCATTTTATATTTTAAGACCTTCCGTGTCATTTAGGTGTCTATTTTGTGTACTGGCGAGCATGCAATTTTATAGGAAACGGCCTTCGGCCGGGCCATTTTTCTACCGAAAAATTTACAAATTTATCTTGAAAGGTGGTCTAGCGGGTGTAATGTTAAGCTTGATAGAGGTTTAGGGAACAAACTAAAGACCTCCCTTTAATAACACATCAGCCCGTTGCCTAATGATAACGGCACCAACATGGCGTCCACAGCAGCTCTCTCTTACTACAGGATCTCTACTCAACGCTCGTCCTTTTACACAATCCACTATACCCCTTCTCAAGCGCCATGTTCCATTATACCATCCCTTCATGAGTATATTATATTATATATCACCACCTGGCTCGAACGTCCCTTGATTTTGGCCCTGTCACTCTTTCAACTCTGCGGGAGGCACTCGCTACAGGCAGTTCTGCTTGTTGTCTCCCTCACTCACACAGAAAAACAAAAGAAAAACACTGCCGTTATGACCAGTGTATGTAGTTATATTCTGCTATTTTATCCACCCTTCTTCAGCCTTCGTTATTTTCTTTCCTTTTGTGCTCGCTCTTTTCATCATTCTTTTTCTGGTGTAAAGATTATAATTATCATCCGTTCCTGAGTGTACTGTCATATTTATCACCACCAATGTTTGTTTTGCTATTCTTCTATTTTAACCATCTTTCTTCAAACTTTCGTTATTTTTGTTTCTTTTGTTCTCCATCTCTTCATCTTTCTTTGTCTGGAGTAAAGATAGTTTTTTGGAGGTAGTGTAGCTCCCCCTCTCTGTGTGGCCTCCAACTCTCCGTCCCACTCCTGTGCCAGCCACCAGACCCCTTCTCAAGATCCGTGTTCCATTACATAATCTCCTCCTCTCCTTCATATTCTTTAGACCTTGCTTTGTGGCCTCCTCTCTTTTATTTCCAGATGGGTTATGCTTTTCATTATTTGTTGTTGCTTTTTTATCTTCCTCGAATATCTTAATCCTCCATTGCATAATTTTTCTTGTTTCAAATTTTTTTTTTTTTTACCACTTCCTATTATCTCCAGTTGCGTTACTGTTTTTACTCTACTAATCTGTGCTTTCTTGCTATATAGTTTTAGCTTAATTCTATTCACCTTTAATGTCTTACTTTCCTTACGCGCTGTGACCTCCACCGATCCTCTTTAACTGCGTACGTCCTTCTCTCTGCGACTATCAGGACTCTTAACTGCGTACGTCCTTCTCTCTGCGACTATCAGGACTCTTAACTGCGTACGTCCTTCTCTCTGCGACTATCAGAACTCTTAACTGCATACGTCCTTCTCTCTGCGACTATCAGAACTCTTAACTGCATACGTCCTTCTCTCTGCGACTATCAGAACTCTTAACTGCGTACGTCCTTCTCTCTGCGACTATCAGAACTCTTAACTGCGTACGTCCTTCTCTCTGCGACTATCAGAACTCTTAACTGCGTACGTCCTTCTCTCTGCGACTATCAGAACTCTTAACTGCATACGTCCTTCTCTCTGCGACTATCAGAACTCTTAACTGCGTACGTCCTTCTCTCTGCGACTATCAGAACTCTTAACTGCGTACGTCCTTCTCTCTGCGACTATCAGAACTCTTAACTGCATACGTCCTTCTCTCTGCGACTATCAGAACTCTTAACTGCATACGTCCCTTCTCTCTGCGACTATCAGAACTCTTAACTGCATACGTCCTTCTCTCTGCGACTATCAGAACTCTTAACTGCATACGTCCTTCTCTCTGCGACTATCAGAACTCTTAACTGCATACGTCCTTCTCTCTGCGACTATCAGAACTCTTAACTGCATACGTCCTTCTCTCTGCGACTATCAGAACTCTTAACTGCGTACGTCCTTCTCTCTGCGACTATCAGAACTCGTCCCCCTCCCGCCACAGCCACTCGTATAGACAATCCCTTCTTTGATTGTATATATCGCCACCTCCCGTTGTATCCAGTGTATTAATTGTTATTCTTCTATTTCATCCATATCCTTCAATTATTCGTTATATTCTTTCCCATTTGTGCTCACTCTCTTCATCTTTAATTTTCTGTTGTAAAGATTATATCATCCCTTTCTGAGTGTATTGTAATATTTATCACCACCTGACGTTGTGTCCAGTGTATTTATTGTTATTCTTCTATTTTATCCATCTTTCTTTAAGTCTTCGTAATCTTATTTTCCTTCTGTTCTCCATCTCTTATTCGTCCTTTTTCTTGTGTAAACTTGGTTTGTAGAGGTAGTGTCCGTCCCTCTCTGCGACCCTCCCATTGTATTCATTCTTCTTCAATTCTTCTCCATTTTCATTTCCATCTCTTCGTCATCCATTCTCTCGTGGCAAGATAGTTTTGGGAGGTAGTGTACGCCTTCCTCAGCGACCGTCAGCACTCGTCCCTCTATCCTCCCGCAGCAGCCGCCCGACCCCTTCTGATGCACCGTGTTCCATTAAATAATCCCTTCCTTCCCCTCGTTCCTTCACACACCAAGACGCACCACCGCCACCACTCCACCTTCTCAAGTCCTTTCGATTTTCTGGGTTAGTTATTTTTTTCTCGACGCTGAAAGTCTTGATCAGTTTGGTGGGGAGACGTAGCAAATGTTGTGTTTGCTCTGCGGTACATTTCCAGGTTATTGTATCATGCTGAGGGGAGATGCATTGGATTTAGTGGCAAACGGAAGGGAATTCAGTTATCGGAGGGATTCATAGTGCATAATGTGTGTTTATGTTTTTTTTGTTTTTTTGTTTTTTTCTATGTGATTGAGGGAGGCAAAAGGCATAACTGCCTATAGCGAGTGCCTCCCCCATAGTTGAAAGAGTGACAGGGCCAAAATCAAGGGACGTTCGAGCCAAAATGCCTGGACACACGGAGTTTGAAGCAATTTAAGTCATAGGAAGAGGGAAAGACTGATTCTGGGAGAGAGTTCCAGAGTAGAAGAAAGTTTGAGAGTAACGTTTCACTCTTGGGTTGGAGAGTTGCACAGAGTAGGGGTGGGATTGAGTTGCAAGACGGGTACCACGTGCCCTACGTAAAGGAGGTGGTATGCACTGGGATAGCTCTGAGGAACACTGATTATTATAGTAGCAATAGAATTGCGAGAGAGATGCAACATTGCGGCGGAGAGAGAGAGATTGCAGAGAGTTGGTGAGTGGACGGGAGTTAATGATACGAAAGGCCTTCCTTTCAACTTTTGTCTAGGAGAGCGGTGTGAGAGGAAACCTCCCACACATGTGAACAATACTCAATACAAGGGCGCACTATGCCCCTGTACAGAGCAAGAAGCTGTGCAGGGGAAAAGAACCCCCTAAGGCGGTTGAGCACACCCAGCTTCTGGGAGGCTGCCTTAGCAAGACTGGTAATATGGTCCTTCCAAATGAGAGCAGAAGAAAAAGAGACACCAAGAATATTGAGAGAAGATGAAGGGTTGATTTTTGTATTGTTGAAGAATAAGGGATAGTCCGCTGGGAGATCCTGACGGGTAGATAGATGGAGAAATTGGGTTTTGGAAGCATTAAAGTTACAAAGGTTTTCTCTGCCCCAATTGGAAATAGTATTTAGATCAGAATTTAAGAGTTCTATGGCTTCATTACGTTTGTCGTTGAGGGATTGCTGGCTGGGGCGTTCTGAAAAACTAATGGAGTAGTGTAAGGTTGAGTCGTCTGCGTATGAATGGATGGGAATTAAGGTACAGTTAAGGAGATTTTATACAAATTAGAAAGAGAATAGGAGATAGGACAGAGCCCTGAGGAACACCGGAGATTATAGGGTGAGGAAGTGAACAATGGCCGTCCACAACCGTGGCTATGGAACGGCCGGAAAGGAAATTAGAGACAAAGGCACAGATGGAGGGATAGAAACCGAAGGAGGGTAGTTTAGAAATTAAAGATTTATGCCAGACGCTATCGAAGGCTTTCGATATGTCTAGTGCAATAGAAAAAGTCTCACCGAAGTCCCGAAAGGAGGATGACCAAGAGTTAGTAAGATATGAAAGAAGATCACCAGTAGAGCGACCCTTAAGGAAGCCATACTGGCGATCTGAGAGCAGATTATGAGAAGAGAAATGCTTAAGAAATTTGGAAGCAAGAATAGTTTCAAAAACTTTAGAAAGACAAGAGATAAGAGCAATTGGACGATAGTCGGAGGGTTGAGAGCGGTCACCCTTCTTTGGGACAGGTTGAATGTGAGCAAACTTCCAGTGTTGGTATAACTGTCTTGATAGCGTAATGCATAAGTGCGCGGAATTTTGATGTGAGTATCCTAGGTTCGAGTCCTTGGAGTGTCACATGTATTTGTTGATTTCATTGAGTTTAGAGGTGAAGTTGGTTGGTGGAAAAAAACATAAAAATACATCAGTTCCTCGAAAATGTTCCTATTATTGCCATCCATTGCCTTTTTTCCAACTCGGTATGGGCCTGCACATTTTTCTCCACCTAATTCGGGAAACTACCGTTGTTGTCACTGTTATTATGTTCCTTCCAACAACCAACTATACTCCTAAAATCAATTAATGAAATTTACAAACACATGTGGCAGTCCGTGGATTCGAACCCAGGATGCTCACACCGAAAATCAAACCTTATGCATCGCACCACGAAGACAGTTAAAGGATGGTGGACACTGCCTCCGATTTATTATGCAACTTCGAATCCTGCATATCAATCTAAGCATGTACACACATCCCAACTGCAACTCACGTAGGCTATGCATATGTGAATGGAAAGAACAATTAATGGGGCCTTAACCACTAGGGAAGTCCTCTCGATAAATTGCCCCTGAACCAATATCAATTATTATGTTCCTTCCAACAACCAACTATACTCCTAAAATCGATTAATGAAATTTACAAACACATGTGGCAGTCCGTGGATTCGAACCCAGGATGCTCACACCGAAAATCAACACCTTATGCATCGCACCACGAAGACAGTTAAAGGATGGTGGACACTGCCTCCGATTTATTATGCAACTTCGAATCCTGCATATCAATCTAAGCATGTACATGTTGTTAGACTTGTGCAATGCATTTTAGCTTGTCCCCTAGGCTAACAAAAACACCTTCTCAGACTTCCTTCAAACTAAAAACATGCTCACGCAGACCCCCTTCAACCTATTTGTATATTTTCAATAACAAAATGTCTCGGCCGATTTCTTCTAAGATAATAGGGTCTCAATCGCTCGCCCAGAAGAAAATCGACACGATAAGGAGTGTAGCATATTATTATTGCCAAATTAAAAAGGTGAAATGACTTCAAATCTCCAAACTAAAGCCGGTATCACACGAGCGCTTCTTCACTCAACATTTATCCTCAACATTGGTCTGGCAGCTTATGCGGTCAATATATAAAATATTTCGGTTGCCTAAATTCATCCATCGTCAGTCTAGTTTCCGATACCAATGCCAAATATTCCAGAAATGTTGCCAGAAAAATTTTGATCATCGAATGTTGACTATAAATGCTCTCGTGTGATACCGGCTTAATGGAGCGAGACAGGGGAGAACTAAAAATATGAATTGATGATGTTTAGACATTTAGTTAAGTTGATGAAAATAAACTTCAGGAAACTTTGCATTTATATAGATTTGTTTAGTTTTGCTGCATAGGTCTTTTATTGTACAACATGTAGAAATATAATATATTATAAATGATTATGATTATATGACCTGTTGCTAAATTATATCAATGCTATCAGATCAAGACTTTTATATATACAGAACACATAATCAACTACGCGTTAAGAAGTGTTAGTTTAATGTTTACTACGTTAATAGCGCTGTAAAAAGTATACATACAGTATAACTCATTATATGAAATATAATTACGACTGACTGACTAGGTATCTATAAATATTTCTATAGGTATCATTCCATCGATAATATTTTTGTATCCATCTATCTATGCATTTATATATCTATCTCAGACACATATATCCACACACACACATACCAACACATTTTACATGACATAATTTGGACGTGCATTTTGTGAGTTCCGAGTATATCCGTGGCTAAAGTGCTCGTGAGACTGGGGTTTAATACACTAAAGTCGCTACTTCAGTAATGTTACAAGTCGTCCTAAAAACAGCCAGCCAGACGACACTTTACCCAACTTTGAATGGTCTCTCTCTCTCTCTCTCTCCCCCCCCCCCCCTCTCTCTCTCTCTCTCTCTCTCAGACTTATACTTTCACAGACAAATGCCAGCGCACATAATTATGCACCCACATACCAAAATCACACACGGAAACACTAATACCATAACACACACACACACACACACACACACACACACTTAAAGACACACACACACAAACATGTATATCAGTTAAGCCATGGGAGGGCGTGATACCTTCAACATTGAAACATTGATGTATAGTGAATAAAGCAATAATTCACACTCACTCTCTTTCTCTATCACACACACACACACACACACACACACACACACACACAAACACCCACCCAAACACACACCCCCACACCCACACCCACACACACACACACACTCCCTCAAGTTCCACCATGGTAGGGAGTGATGGCTGGTCATCATTGAGGGTAGTGGCCAAAGTAAGCACGTTAAGCCCGGGACCAGAGCCGGGGAACACGACCCAACGACTGTGTGTGCGTGCGTGTGTGTGTGTGTGGGTGGGTGGGTGTGTGTGTGTGTGTGTGTGTGTGTGTGTAGGTGGGTGGGTGGGAGGAGGGGTGCAGGTGTAGTATGAAGGGTTAAGGGGGGGGGGGAGTACAAGCGTAGAGTGTTATGCATGTGCATTGGTGTGTGTGTGTGTGTGTGTGTGTATGTATGGAAGAGAAAGTT
>CM064497.1:16017494-16159083 GCA_032716605.1 Paralithodes platypus | reverse complement strand
CCGGTACCTAGTCATAGCTTCATAACTATATCTAATCGTAGGGTGGTCTCTTTGCCCCTCCCCTCACCCCCCCCCCCATCCCCTTTTCGCCCCATTAATCAATGATAAATAGTAAGAAAAGGAAGAAGGAAGGAAAAAAGGACACAAACACGGAATTCCCAGAAGACAGCAAGAAGGAGGAAATGATAAAGACTAAACAATAAACCGGGCAAAGACTAAATAAAGAAAGAAGGGAAGAATGTGTTGATAAGAGACGCGGAAGAAGCCAGTTTAACAGGAAGGAAAAAGACAAGAAATTAATGAGATAAAAACTTGAATGGAGGAAACAAGACCGAGATCATTATAGAGATGGCTCAGTTACTAACCCATCTGTCCCCTATAACTTCCTAATCCTGCCACGGACATTAGTTCCAGGGCAGTAGTTCCCTTTCCAATGTTCCCTTACCCACTCTAAACCACTGTTTGGACACTTGATCCTCAGTGTTTTGGAGGACAAGCAGCCTAGAAGGGTCACTAGACCTGTTGTTGCTTGATTTCGTTTGTATGACACTGAAAGAAAAAAAAACGAAATACACAAAAACAGAGAACAAGGAAAACAAAGAGGAAACAAGACATGATTATACTGTAGGGGGGACGACAGAGAGAAAATACAATCTTAAGAATAACACTAAAGATATAGCAGGTGATACTTGAAGGAACCGTTTTAACTCCACAACAGTTCCCTAATGTACCATTACCTACATACTTAAACAGTAGCCAAAGGGAATATATACTGCATATATAATATATATATATATATACCGGTATATATATATATATATATATATATATATATATATATATATATATATATTTATTATATTTTATTTATATATTTTTTCTTTCATTTTCAATACATTTTCAGGAATTTTCTCTTCTAGTTTATTCTCTAAACTCCCGTCAAGCTATAAAGTGCATCTCTTTTAGGCTAAGCATTCACATTTTTTCGACGGAAAAATGTTCCGGCCAAAGACCGATTTCTTCTAAAAAGCAGGATCCCTGTCGCCAATTTATCTAGCCAAGATAAAAGAGACACCTAAAAAAGTGAAACGTATTATAATGGCCAAACTCTTTCTCTCTCTTTTTGGCTTGTATCCATTCGGCCCTATTCAGCTTACTGTTTTAAGACGCTTACCCCCATCCAGGTGTCAATATTTTCCTGGCGAGCGGTAGCGAGCCAGCATATATATTTTGTTTTGTTTTGACAGAAAGCTATATTTGTAAATTTTTCGATAGAAAAATTTCTCCGGCGAAGCCGAATTTCTCCATACAATGCTGGCTCATTATCGCTCGCCAGGATGATATCGACACCTGGATGGGGATAAACGTCTTAAAACAGTTGGCTGAATGGGACCGAATGGATACAAGCCAGGGAAAGAGAGAAAAGGAGAGAGAGAGATAAAAAAAAAAAACGCAGGTGAACCCCCTTAACCGGGAATGTGGTGCCCAAAAAGACTACCCCTGATTATAATGGTAACTTGAAGAGAAAGATAACAAACGGAGATGATGAGAGTTGAGGGAACAGTTCCAACACCACCACCATAAGTCCCTATAATACTTAACTTAAGGGGAGATTTCCACTTGAGGGATTTATTTCTGGACCCCTTTCTCTCTCATGTTTAGCCCCATTGCTTTTTAGATTTTAAGACGCTCGCCCCCTTTAGTTTGGCGATTTTAAGAACTTTTGCCCCATTTCTGTCAATTTTAAGAACTTTCGTGCCATTTAGGTGTCGATTTTTTCCTGGCGAGCGATAGCGAGCCTGTAATTTTCTACCGACAAATTTACAAATTTATCTTGAAAGGGGGTCTAGGGGGTGTCATTTTAAGCTTGATGGAGTTCTAGGGAAGAAACTAAATACCTCCCCTTAAGGGGATAGGGTATAGATTTTGGGTCGGTTTATTGATTTAATTATTTTGTCTTTTATTTTAGTTTCCTTCGTAGACCTCTATCAAACTTTAAAAAAAAACACCCCCTAGAACACCCCTTCAAAATAAATGTGTACATGTTTCGGTAGGATTCCTCATACAATTCCAGGCTCGCTTTCGCTCGCCAGGAAAAAATCGACACGAAGGGTCCTAATATTGACAACAAAATGGGGTGAAAGGTCTTAAAATCGCAAAACTAAAGGGCTGAACGTAATTAAAAAACTAATGGGGATAAACATGAGGGAAACGGGGTTCTAGAAAAACGACCCATCTCCCCTTAACACTTCCAAAGCGGATTGGATATTGGTTTGTAGTTTTCGAGCATTGTATTTGTTCGTTTCTTTGCCTAGATCCCTTAAAAAAACAGCGTTAACCTAGACCCCTCCTCAAGCTAAATGTTTACATTTTGGCAACAAAATAAATGTTCTAGCCGAAGGCCAGTTTCTTTTAAATTGCAAGCTTGCTATCGCTCACCAGGACAAAATCAACAGCTAAGTGGGTCGAAACGTCTTATAACTGCCAAACTAATGGTGCAAACAGTGTTATAATCGCCAAAGTAAAGGGGTGAAACGGGGTCGAGAAATCCAATAATAGAACCCCCGCTAAATAAATCCCTCGCCGATGGGGTACTTGAGGGCGCGGCTACGGGGCCCTCCACGACGATTATCAACCAACACACGCGGTGCACAGCAGAACACACATAACACCTCAAAATGGTCTCTTTAAGGGGAGATGGCCCGGGTTTTCTGGACCACTTTCTCCCTCATGTTTAGCCCCATTACTTTTCAGATGTTAAGATGTTTGCCCCATTAGTTAGTCGATTTTAAGACCTTGCGCCCCATTTCGTCGTCAATATTTGGACCTTTCGTGTTATTTAGGTGTCGATTTTTCCCCTGGCGAACGATAGTGAGCCTGTAATATTGAAAGAACCGGCCTTCGGCCGAGACATTTTTCCACCGAAAAATGTACAAATTAATCTAGAAGGGGGATCTAATGGATGTTTTTTTTTAAATTTGGTGAAGGTCTAGGGAAAAAACTAGAAAAATAATGAATACATGCAAAAATCGCCCAAAAAGTGAACCCTCCCCCCTTAAGGCTAGAATTGTAGTTATTTCTTCATTTATTTATATACTATTATGTTGTTTGACTTATTTATATAATTTATTTATATATTATTATGTTGTTTTACTTATTTATATAATTTATTTATATATTATTATGTTGTTTTACTTATTTATATAATTTATTTATATATTATTATGTTGTTTTACTTATTTATATAATTTATTTATATATTATTATGTTGTTTTACTTATTTATATAATTTATTTATATAATTTATTTATGTATTTATCAGTTTCCTCCCAAAACCTCCATCAAGCTTTAACAAAATACCCCCATGACGCCCCTTCCAGATAAATGTTTACATGTTCGCTATCATTCACCAGGAAAAAATAGACAACTAAATGGCGCAAACGGTATTATAATAGCAAAACTACTGGAGCGAACGTCTTAAAATATCAAAACTAATGGTGCTAAACATGAGAGAGAAGGGGTCCACAAATAAACAAACCTCCCCTTAACCCCTTCTGTACTGCTACGCCTTTTTTTACTTTCTTCTGGCTACCATTAGACGATTATATTCAGCTTAAAAAGGGTCTCCAGCAAATGACAGGCTTAGAACTATCTCACTTAACTCTTTTTACAAACCACACATCCTTCTTAGACTGCACACAATCGTCTAATTATAGCTAGCATGAAATTAACAACACGTCGCCGGTACAGAAGTGGTTAAGCTACGAGAAGTTAACCCAAGAACGGATTGATAAGGACGTCAGATCAGCGTAGGAATTGGGTTTATAGAAGTTATGAAAAGGGTAATTAAAGTGTCCATAATGTTATACGTTTATAAATGTATATTGGTAAAGGTAGCGCCAACGAACTTGCCAAAAAGCTCGATCCCTTAACTCTTCGTAACTCAAAAGGGCCTAGAGCAAACTGGCTGTAAATATCCACACCTATTACCTGGTGGACTCTTCCCAAATGATAGGAATTTAGGCTATGCATGTATGTATGTATGTATATGTATGTAATTAAAGTGTCCATAATGTTATACCTTTATAGATGTATATTAGTAAAGGTAGAGAGAGAGAGAGAGAGAGAGAGAGAGAGAGAGAGAGAGAGAGAGAGAGAGAGAGAGAGAGAGAGAGAGAGAGAGTGTGAGTGAGAGTGAGAGAGCGAGAGAGAGAAAAGAACTAAGAGAAAACAGGTTGTAGTTGTAATGACCTTGTTTAAGACAGCCTTCATCTTCTCCCACACAGTCCCAGGAGAGAGGGAGAATGAGAAAGAACAACAGGGAGGCGCTCAGAGAAAAACAAAAATGCCAGGGGAAAAGTTTAATATAAAGATAAAACACACATGACCAAATGAATGCACATACAGAAAAAAAAAAAAAAAAAAAAAAAAAAAAAAAACACACACGCACGCAACACACACACACACACACACGCACACACATTCACATAATGTCCCAACGACTATATGTTACAGTCTCTGCTATAGTGATAAGTAACACCCCGTTCTCAACATCAATGATCAATTACAAACCCCAATGTACATGAATAAACTAATGAAAGCATATGTTCCTCCTGGGATTCGAACTCGGGACACCACACCCAAAATATAAGCATCTAAGGCTGGCCATTACACCACCAACACAGGAAATGAACTTAAGGGGAGGTTTTTAGTTTGGTCTCTAGATATCCATCAAGCTTAAGATTACACCCCCTTGAGCCCCTTTCAAGATAAATTTGTACATTTTTCGGTAGAAAAATGTCCCGGCTGAAGGCCGGTTCCTCTTAAATTACAGGCTCGCTATAGCTCGCCAGGATAAAATCGACACCTAAATGGCACGAAAAGTCTTAAAATTGACAGAAATGGGTCGAAAGTTCTTAAAATCGTCAAAATAATGGGGCGAACGTCTTAAAAATAGAAAAGCAATGGGGCTATACATGAGGGAGAAAGGAGTAAGACAAAAATCCCTGGAGTGGAAACCTCCCCTTAAGCTTCAGAGTGCGTACATTAGGAATATTGACAGAGCGTTATAAGAGAACACTATATTGACAGAGCGTTATAAGAGAACACTATATTGACAGAGCGTTATAAGAGAACACTATATTGACAGAGCGTTATAAGAGAACACTATATGACAGAGCGTTATAAAGAACACTATTGACAGAGCGTTATAAGAGAACACTATATTGACAGAGCGTTATAAGAGAACACTATATTGACAGAGCGTTATAAGAGAACACTATATTGACAGAGCGTTATAAGAGAACACTATATTGACAGAGCGTTATAAGAGAACACTATATTGACAGAGCGTTATAAGAGAACACTATATTGACAGAGCGTTATAAGAGAACACTATATTGACAGAGCGTTATAAGAGAACACTATATTGACAGAGCGTTATAAGAGAACACTATATTGACAGAGCGTTATAAGAGAACACTATATTGACAGAGCGTTATAAGAGAACAATATATTGACAGAGCGTTATAAGAGAACACTATATTGTCAGAGCGTTATAAGAGAACACTATATTGACAGAGCGTTATAAGAGAACACTATATTGACAGAGCGTTATAAGAGAACACTATATTGACAGAGCGTTATAAGAGAACACTATATTGACAGAGCGTTATAAGAGAACACTATATTGACAGAGCATTATAAGAGAACACTATATTGACAGAGCGTTATAAGAGAACACTATATTGACAGAGCATTATAAGAAACACTATATTGACAGAGCGGTATAAGAGACCACTATGATGACAGAGCGTTATAAGAGAACACTATATTGACAGAGCGTTATAAGAGAACACTATATTGACAGAGCGTTATAAGAGAACACTATATTGACAGAGCGTTATAAGAGAACACTATATGACAGCGCGTTATAAGAGAACACTATATTGACAGAGCGTTATAAGAGAACACTATATTGACAGAGCGTTATAAGAGAACACTATATTGACAGAGTGTTATAAGAGAACACTATATTGACAGAGTGTTATAAGAGAACACTATATTGACAGAGCGTTATAAGAGAACACTATATTGACAGAGCGTTATAAGAGAACACTATATTGACAGAGCGTTATAAGAGAACACTATATTGACAGAGCGTTATAAGAGAACACTATATTGACAGAGCGTTATAAGAGAACACTATATTGACAGAGCGTTATAAGAGAACACTATATTGACAGAGCGTTATAAGAGAACAATATATTGACAGAGCGTTATAAGAGAACACTATATTGACAGAGCGTTATAAGAGAACACTATATTGACAGAGCGTTATAAGAGAACACTATATTGACAGAGCGTTATAAGAGAACACTATATTGACAGAGCGTTATAAGAGAACACTATATTGACAGAGCGTTATAAGAGAACACTATATCACAGAGCGTTATAAGAGAACACTATTGACAGAGCGTTATAAGAGAACACTATATTGACAGAGCGTTATAAGAGAACACTATATTGACAGAGCTTTATAAGAGAACACTATATTGACAGAGCGTTATAAGAGAACACTATATTGACAGAGCGTTATAAGAGAACACTATATTGACAGAGCGTTATAAGAGAACACTATATTGACAGAGCGTTATAAGAGAACACTATATTGACAGAGCGTTATAAGAGAACACTACTAAGGTTGAAATCCGTTTTAAGCAATAATACAAATATTTATAGATGAATCAATATTGCTGTAAATCCATTACATTTTTAAAAACTTAATTAACCCCTTCTGTACCGACGACGTTTTTTTTTTTTTTATTCTGGCTATATTTAGAGGATTTTGTGCAGTTTAAGAAGGATCTGTGGTAGTAAAAAGGGTTAAGTGAGATAGTTCGAAGCCTATCAATTGCTGGAGGCCCTTTTGAAGCTGAATAAAATCGTCTAATAGTAGCCAGATTAAAAGCAAAATGTCGTTGCCAGTACAGAAGGGGTTAATGACATCAATTAATGAATACATGTGGTACTCCCAATTAATGAATACATGTGGTACTCCCGATTAATGAATACATGTGGTACTCCCGATTAATGAATACATGTGGTACTCCCGATTAATGAATACATGTGGTACTCACGATTAATGAATACATGTGGTACTCCCGATTAATGAATACATGTGGTACTCCCGATTAATGAATACATGTGGTACTCCCGATTAATGAATACATGTGGTACTCCCGATTAATGAATACATGTGGTACTCCCGATTAATGAATACATGTGGTACTCCCGATTAATGAATACATGTGGTACTCCCGATTAATGAATACATGTGGTACTCACGATTAATGAATACATGTGGTACTCCCGATTAATGAATACATGTGGTACTCCCGATTAATGAATACATGTGGTACTCCCGATTAATGAATACATGTGGTACTCCCGATTAATGAATACATGTGGTACTCACGATTAATGAATACATGTGGTACTCCCGATTAATGAATACATGTGGTACTCACGATTACACTTGAAGTACATGAATAAATGTTTTTAACCTGTCCCAGGATCGAACCAGGAACACTCAGGACGAGAGTGCATGTTTTAACCCACTCCACCATTTACAGTATTAAGTAAAACCCCGTTCCTAACATTGATCATCAATTACAAATCCCAATGCAATTGAATAAACTAATGAAAGCATATGGTCCTCCCGGGATTCGAACTCGGGACACCACACCCAGAACATATACAGCATATTAGGAGATGGGGATATTCTACTTGGTGGAAATATTCCATTCCATAGCAAGTGGTAGGACCCATGTTTCGGAGTACACAGACGAGTGATTTTTACAGCTAGTCCGATGTAACAGTTATTCATGTAACTCACGTGTATATGCGAGATATACTGAATGGATACAAGCCAGGGAAAGAGAGAAAAGGAGATAAATAAAAAGAAAACAAAACGGTGACCCCCCTTAAGGCCACGATATATGTCCTGGAATGTACATACTAAGAATACAACATAACAACATGCACACCGACACACACGAGAGACTATTTCATCATTACACTATGGAAGCCTTGAGTTAAACAAGGCTTAAGGGGGTAGTGCTTGGTTTTCCGTCTATGTATACAGTATATTGATTTATTGATCTTTGAGTGTCCTCGCTAGACCTCCATCAAGCTTAAAATAGCACCCCTTAGACCCCCTTTTAAGATAAATTTGTACATTTTTCGGTAGAACAATGTCCTGGCCGAAGGCCGGTTCCTTCTAAAATTACAGGGTCGCTATCGCTCGCCAGGAAAAAATCGACACCTAAATGGCACGAAGGGTCTTAACATTGACGAATAAATGGGACGAAAGATCTTAAAATCGACAAAATAACGGCACGAAAATCTTAAAACCTCAAAACTAATATGCTAAACATGAGGGAGAAGGGGGTCCATAAAAAGCTAGTACTACCCCCTTATAAAACGGGCCACGATATAAGGGCCAAATTGATAAACTTTGGGAGGCTACAAAAGTTGTCTCCCTTCCGCCTAAGTGAAGTTTGAGGCAAGGAAAATATGGTTGAAGGAGGACATGAGTTTAGTAATGATCTAGCTGGCTTCACTGATACGTATATTTGGCAACAGGAATTTTGTACCAACTCGAGTGATTTTATGTATGGAGGAAAAATTGTAAGTGTGAATTGGAAGTGTAGCTTGTTAGGCAATACCGTACTTAAAACGTTACCATTTAAAGGTTCGATATCAAATTATTCTATAAGTTAATCACACTGTCTTTACTTCGAAACAAAATGACGGTTTGGGTACGAATTCATGTGGGCATAGTCAGTAGAGTGTCGGCTGCTGATCAAAGGGTCGGCGGATCGAGCCCGCACTGTCAAAATCTTATAGGTAGATCTCAAGCCCGGGCAACTTGCCCTAGCGATTCGTGACAACGCCTAATATTCATTCTCGGGAACTATGGCGTCTGGCAAACAAATAAATAAATAACTTTACACAGTTAAATATACTTTACACATATGCATAAACACAACCAGGATTGGATCTACACCTACACCCACATATCGTTCAGTTGCCAACACATAAACCTGAAGAGCTAACAGTTTTTTGTTTTCATAGTATTTATTTTATACAGAAGTATTTTATAAATACATATGGTCGCACTGACTAAACCTTTTGAGAGCTTTAGCTCTCTTGTTAGGCATCCATTTGGTTACACACTTTACTATTTCTCTATTGGTGGCTACATAAATATATATAAATATTATTTTTATCATATCAACCGACAAACACACATTAACAAGTATTCATAAACATACACAGACATATACACAAGTCGATATACAAATACCTCGGAAATAGAGAACTAAGGTAAAGGATAATATTTTAAATTGATAGTATACATTCGCGCAAGAACACATTCATAAACACATACGTACAGTTTATACAGCTGCAAACACTTAAACAATTATACATATTAAGCTACATACACATGTCTACAGTTACACATCCGTAATTATATAAAAAGTTATATACGCACACTTGTTCATAAATGCATCTCCACAAACATGTACCGTATACATACACAGAAACGTTCAGCACACTAACAAATACTTAACCATTATAACAGGGTAATACATAGTACCGATGATAATAAATGTGTTACCCACTTCAAATAAGATAATTACAGAAGGGTAAACTAAGACAGATACCTGAAGCTATAAATATATCTGCGAGGGTGGTATATATCCTGCCACTTATTCACAACACTAATTATGTTTAGGTAGCTGCACACAAAGTAATCTAGTGTAACAAGTCAAAATAAGTAGTTTGCCGATGACCTATGATAATTCGTGTGAAATATAGAGCCATTAAGGGGTGGAGAAATTCCCAGTGCCGTAAATGCCCACATGACAGAAAACGTGTTCATTGTTATAAAGACTCGACAACCTACGACTCTCTCTGGAGAACTCTTCTTCGAACCTGAAGAGGACTCTAAAGAGAGTCGAAACTTGTCGTGTCTT
The DNA here is from genome assembly GCA_032716605.1 of Paralithodes platypus. Taxonomy (NCBI): domain Eukaryota; kingdom Metazoa; phylum Arthropoda; class Malacostraca; order Decapoda; family Lithodidae; genus Paralithodes; species Paralithodes platypus. The sequence goes on along the minus strand of CM064497.1, from coordinate 16,149,040 downwards.
TATAACAATAAAAAATAAGTTTATGTCATGTGGGTTATTTCTCTCTCTCTCTCTCACTCAGTGTTTGGACACTTGATCCTCAGTGTTTTGGAGGACAAGCAGCCTAGAAGGGTCACTAGACCTGTTGTTGCTTGATTTCCTTTGTACTCCTTTGTACACACACACAGAGCCACTATACTTCTATACCTCTATATTTCAGTGACATCAAAAACAAATAGTAATCGAATCGAAATGGGCTAATTGAAATACATAAGGGCTGTTAAGGAAAATTGAAAGTACCATATACTGTAAGTTCACAGTTTATGAGGAAAGTTTTCGGTGAACTATTAATTTTGACTGTACTTTACACATATTGACAAACACACCTGCATGGACACATCCGGGATTGGATACACACACCCACGTTCCCTGACACACATACTGTATTGCACACTATACTGTAGGTCATACACTCTCTCTCTCTCTCTCTCTCTCTCTCTCTCTCTCTCTCTCTCTCTCTCTCTCTCTCTCTCTCTCTCTCTCTCTCTCTCTCTTCTCTCTTCTCTCTCTCTCTCTCCTCTCTCTCTCTCTCTCTCTCTCTCTCTCTCTCTCTCTCTCTCTCTCTCTCTCTCTCTCTCTCTCTCTCTCTCTCTCTCTTGCTAATGATAGATTAAAATCCTCACAAAATGACGAAGAACGGGTGAAATTTGTAGAGCTACGACGCAAAGCCAAAAAGTTAATTAAGCAAAGTAAAAAAAAACTGGAGTTACATGTTGCGAATCAAAGTAAAACAAACCCGAAAGAATTCTATAGTTATATCAGAAAGAAAAAAGTAGTTACTTCAACTGTTGGACCGTTAGTCGATGAAAATGGAGAATACAAAAAAGACGAAGTACAAATGAGTAATGCCCTCAATACCTTCTTTGCATCAGTTTTTACAACCGAAGACCTCAGTGATATCCCTACACCATCGCCGATTCAGATTGATAATTCAGATGTTCTAAGCAATATCACCGTTACAGAGAGAGAAGTATTGAATTGTTTAGATAAACTCAAGGTAAATAAAACGCCTGGACCTGATACAATCTCGCCTAGAAGCTAAGGATGAGCTCTCCAAACCACTGACATTGCTATTCAATGAATCCTTGCAGTCTGGGACTATGCCTGATCAGTGGAAGCTAGCCAACGTAACACCGATATTAAAAAAAGGAAGCAAATCCCTACCCAGTAACTATCGTCCAATTAGCTTAACCTCAATTGTATGTAAAATGCTAGAAACGGTCATAAGAGACAGACTCGTAAATCACTTAGAGGCAAATAACTTACTTAAAGATACTCAACACGGCTTTCGTAAAAAACGTTCCTGTTTAACAAACCTCTTAGACTTCTTCCACGATATCCTCAACCTCTACGATGAGAGTAAAGCTGTAGATATTATATACCTTGATTTTCAAAAGGCCTTTGACAAAGTTCCCCACAAACGTTTACTGCTAAAACTAAAAGCGCATGGAATACAAGACGGTGTGTTGAAATGGATAGCAAATTGGCTCAGCGACAGAAAGCAAAGAGTAGTCATAAACGGTAAGGCATCTAAATGGACCAATGTAAGTAGCGGGGTACCCCAGGGATCGGTACTAGGACCAATTCTCTTTCTAATTTACATCAACGACATAGAGGAGGGTCTCACCTGTACAATCTCAAAATTTGCTGACGATACAAAAAATTGCAAATAGCGTACTCTCAAAAGAACAAGTTGACGATATGCAATACAATCTAGATAAATTGTCATGTTGGGCCCAAATTTGGCAAATGAGTTTCAATGCGGATAAATGTAAAGTACTACATATCGGATACCTAAATGAGAAAGCAAACTATTCGATGAATGGCACTCAGCTTAAGAATGTAAACAGAGAAACCGATCTGGGAGTAACAATATCGAGTAACCTAGAACCGAGTCAACAATGTTCAGAAGTTGTTAAGAAGGCAAACAAAATAATTGGCTTTATAGGCAGGTCATTTGAGCATAAATCCAAAGAAGTTATCCTAACCCTTTACAATTCCTTAGTCCGCCCTCTTCTGGAATACTGCGTTCAATCCTGGTGCCCTTATTACCAAAAAGATATAAACAAGCTAGAACGAGTTCAACGTAGAGTTACCAAAATTATACCTAGCCTAAAGAACAAACCATACGAAGAGCGTCTTAGAAAATTAAATCTATTTCCTTTAACCCAGCGCAGATTAAGAGGTGACTTAATTCAAGTGTTCAAAATCATCAAAGGCATCGACAATATGAACTGTAGTAAGTACTTCACTATCGACCAATCTAATTACACACGGAGAAACGGTTGCAAAATTATTGGTAAATCTTTTACCTCACACGAATCTAAGAATTTCTTCTTCAATCGAGTTGTCAACTTGTGGAATGGGCTTCCCCGAGACGTTATAGACTGCAGCACCGTTGATTCATTTAAACTCCGCTTAGACAAATATCTCTCATCAAACCCGCGACTGACTGCGTTTGTAAATGAATAACTTTATGTTATCCCCCCCTCAGTTACCAACCCATCTGTCCCCTACTAACTTCCTAATCCTGCCACGGAAATTAGTTCCAGGGCAGTAGTTCCCTTTCCAATGTTCCCTTACCCACTCTAAACCACTGTTTGGACACTTGATCCTCAGTGTTTTGGAGGACAAGCAGCCTAGAAGGATCACTAGACCTGTTGTTGCTTGATTTCCTTTGTACTCCTTTGTACTCTCTCTCTCTCTCTCGGCAGTTTCCCCTTCTCACATTCGCTTGTCATATCTTTAATTTGCTTTATCTCCCTCTTCCAACGATCTTTCGCTGGCGCTCTACTTTCAGTTTTTCTTCAGCCCCCTCATTCATCTCTCTCTCTCTCTCTCTCTCTCTCTCTCTCTCTCTCGGGGTTCTGATATCTAGCCTACTATAATTAAATCATGACCACCTCGTGTAGATCATAAAGGTCTGCGTGGTCAGTGTGTCTGTGTAAATCACTCTTCCCCCCCCCCCCCCCTCTCTCTCTCTATGTCCCTCTCTCCCTCTCTTTTTCTCCCTCTCTCTCTCTATGTCCCTCTCTCCCTCTCTTTTTCTCCCTCTCTCTCCCTATTTGTGTGTATTTCAACATTTTTGTTTTCGGTTAGGCCTATTTAAGTAAGTGAAGCGACCTGAAGGGAGTGAAGTGTTTTTAAAGTGAGTTTAGTGTTTATAAAGTGAGTTAAGTGTTTTTAAGTGAGTGAAGTGATCTGAAGAAAGTGATCGTCACCATGCCTCGTGCCTGTACGAACTGCGCCGGTAGGTTTGGTGCTTCCATGTTTGCTCCTGTCGATCCACAAGTCTGCCGACTCTGCCAGCAACGAGAGGATTTGACAGCAAAATTGGATGAAGCCCACAACAAGATCAACGCCCTCACCAGGAAGCTGGAATCACTCCAAGAGTTTGTAACACTCAACGTTGGAGTATCACTAACTCCAATTGTTTCAACTCCAGCATCCACCACCGCCCCAACGTCATCTGCCAACAATCCAACACCTGCAGTAGACACTGCAGCAGATGCTTCTGACGAACCTGAGCCGACATCAAACCAGGACAGCCGCCCTGTTCACCTTAGTCTCTCCCCCACTCCTCGTGCAAGAAGCCTGCTAGCACGAACAGTACCAACCCCTCGCCCCCATTCTAACCACTCCTCTCCCCGACCTGTACGTAGAGTCCCGCCACCACAGGTTTCCGGATTTACACCAGTGAGGAACGGTGCACGGGCAACGCAGAAAAGGTCTCATCTACCAGTCACAATGTCAAACAGATTTGAGATATTGGTAGAGATGGAAGACGAACCAGAGGAGACCAGGCTTGTTGGGGATTCCATCCTACGAGGACAGGTCGAAGAGTTCTGCGACAGAGTCCCAAATCAACGAAAAAGATTTTGCATCCCAGGAGCTGGACTGGACGACATTGTGGAAGCCTTCGAAGATACCACAAAGGATGCAAATGAAAATACCCTTTTTGTCATCCATGCTGGTTCAAATGACGTCATGCGCACCAGATCCGAAGAGTTGATGGAGAAATATCGCAAGATGATCCAGCACTACAAAAACAAGTCAAGGAATATCATCATCTCAGGCATTCTCCCCAAGATCGACGCACCTGACAAATTCTACGACAAGGCCTTCAGCACAAATAGCCGACTAAAATATTTGTGTCTGAGGGAAGAAGTTGAATTCATCAACCTCTGGGACAACTTCTACAACCAGCCTACTCTGTTCCGCAAGGATGGCACTCATCTAAACCCTGTGGGTTCAGCACGCATGGGTCGTCTCCTACACGAAGCAGTCCGCAGCCATGGATCAAAAAACGCCATCCGAGAAGAAGCAGCAGTGACATAAATCATCCAACGCCAAGAAAAAAACAGAGGCAACCGAGGACCACCAGCGATAAGGACCGAAGACAGCGAGGACCGAGGACAGCCATGAACATAAATGTAGATCCGACAAGAACCAAAAATATTATTAAAGAGCGTTCCGTTAGTTCTAAAATAACAAATTTAAAGGTGTTCTATGCAAACGCTCGTAGCATACGCAATAAATTTTCAGATTTAGAGGAGCTAGTGTTTACAGAAAATTATGATGTGATTGGCATAACAGAATCTTGGCTCAATACAGAAGATAGAGACTTTTTAGCAGAGTATTCACTTCCCGGTTATGTAATGTTTGAGAAAAGCCGAATAAATCGAAATGGAGGTGGCGTTTTACTTTATATCAAAGAAAGTCTTAACCCTACCCTCTTGTCAAAACCTCAAATTGTGAACGTCGACGCATCTTTTGTGCTAATAAAGAATAATAAAGGTACCAAAATAATACTTGCATTAATATACAGACCTCCAGCTCAATCAGTGCAAACTGACCGAGAAATTTACGAACAAATTGCAGATGTAAGTAACTCACAAGATACCGTAATTTTTGGCGACTTTAATTTACCTGTGACCAAGTGGGGCGATACTCTTACTTCACACTCCGGACATGACTTGTATACGAACTTGCAAGAGAGTTCGCTTTATCAATTTGTTCGAACGCCAACCCGTGGTAATAACGTTCTTGACATTGTACTTGCAACAAAAGAAGAATTAATAGAGAATTTGAATGTTGGTGATGAATTCAGTAACAGCGACCATCGTACGATAACTTTCACTTTAAAGTTTACTAGTAACGAACCAAATAGTAGCATCGAAAAAGTACCTAATTTCAAGAAAGCAAACTTCCATAAACTTAGAGCTATGTTTAAAGAAACTGACTGGAGCTTTTTAATTCACAATAATGACATAAATACATCTTGGAAGTTATTCGAAGCCACTTACCTAAAAGCAGTGCAAGACTGCATACCATCGAAAATACGGCGTCCAGGCCATAATAATAAGCCCAAATGGTGGAATAAAGATATTTCAAACTGCCTGCTTGCTAAAAAATTTGCTAATGATAGATTAAAATCCTCACAAAATGACGAAGAACGGCTGAAATTTGTAGAGCTACGACGCAAAGCCAAAAAGTTAATTAAGCAAAGTAAAAAGACCTTAGAGTTACATATTGCGAATCAAAGTAAAACAAACCCGAAAGAATTCTATAGTTATATCAGAGAGAAAAAAGTAGTTACTTCAACTGTTGGACCGTTAGTCGATGAAAATGGAGAATACACCCAAGACGAAGTACAAATGAGTAATGCCCTCAATACCTTCTTTGCATCAGTTTTTACAACAGAAGACCTCAGTGATATCCCTACACCATCGCCGATTCAGATTGATAATTCAGATGTTCTAAGCAATATCACCGTTACAGAGAGAGAAGTATTGAATTGTTTAGATAAACTCAAGGTAAATAAAACGCCTGGACCTGATACAATCTCGCCTAGAGTTCTAAAGGAAGCTAAGGATGAGCTCTCCAAACCACTGACATTACTATTCAATAAATCCTTGCAGTCTGGAACTATGCCCGATCAGTGGAAACTAGCCAACGTAACACCGATATTAAAAAAAGGCAGCAAATCCCTACCCAGTAACTATCGTCCAATTAGCTTAACCTCAGTTGTATGTAAAATGCTAGAAACGGTCATACGAGACAGACTCGTAAATCACTTAGAGGAAAATAACATACTTAAAGATACTCAACACGGCTTTCGTAAAAAACGTTCCTGTTTAACAAACCTCTTAGACTTCTTCCACGATATCCTCAACCTCTACGATGAGAGTAAAGCTGTAGATATTATATACCTTGATTTTCAAAAGGTCTTTGACAAAGTTCCCCACAAACGTGTACTGCTAAAACTAAAAGCGCATGGAATACAAGACGGTGTGTTGAAATGGATAGAAAATTGGCTCAGCGACAGAAAGCAAAGAGTAGTCATAAACGGTAAGGCATCTAAATGGACCAATGTAAGTAGCGGGGTACCCTAGGGATCGGTACTAGGACCAATTCTCTTTCTAATTTACATCAACGACATAGATGAGGGTCTCACCTGTACAATCTCAAAATTTGCTGACGATACAAAAATTGCAAATAGCGTACTCTCAAAAGAACAAGTTGACGATATGCAACACAATCTAGATAAATTGTCATGTTGGGCCCAAATTTGGCAAATGAGTTTCAATGCGGATAAATGTAAAGTACTACATATCGGATACCTAAATGAGAAAGCAAACTATTCGATGAATGGCACTCAGCTTAAGAATGTAAACAGAGAAACCGATCTGGGAGTAACAATATCGAGTAACCTAAAACCGAGTCAACAATGTTCAGAAGTTGTTAAGAAGGCAAACAAAATAATTGGCTTTATAGGCAGGTCATTTGAGCATAAATCCAAAGAAGTTATCCTAACCCTTTACAATTCCTTAGTCCGCCCTCTTCTGGAATACTGCGTTCAATCCTGGTGCCCTTATTACCAAAAAGATATAAACAAGCTAGAACGAGTTCAACGTAGAGTTACCAAAATGATACCTAGCCTAAAGAACAAACCATACGAAGAGCGTCTTAGAGAATTAAATCTATTTCCTTTAACCCAGCGCAGATTAAGAGGTGACTTAATTCAAGTGTTCAAAATCATCAAAGGCATCGACAATATGAACTGTAGTAAGTACTTCACTATCGACCAATCTAATTACACGCGGGGAAACGGTTGCAAAATTATTGGTAAATCTTTTAACTCACACGAATCTAAGAATTTCTTCTTCAATCGAGTTGTCAACTTGTGGAATGGGCTTCCCCGAAACGTTATAGACTTCATCACCGTTGATTCATTTAAACTCCGCCTAGACAAATATCTCGCATCAAACCCGCGACTGACTGCGTTTGTAAATGAATAACTTTATTTTATCCCCCCCTCAGTTACTAACCCATCTGTCCCCTACTCACTTCCTAATCCTGCCACGGACATTAGTTCCAGGGCAGTAATTCCCTTTCCAATGTTCCCTTACCCACTCTAAACCACTGTTTGGACACTTGATCCTCAGTGTTTTGGAGGACAAGCAACCTAGAAGGGTCACTAGATCTGTTGTTGCTTGATTTCCTTTGTACTCCCTCTCTCTCTCTCTCTCTGGACTACATTGTACAAGTCAGAGGAAGGATTCACATCGCTCACCTTAAAGTTCGAGCAACCTTACCCTAGTCTATCCCCGGATTCAATCCATTAATTTGGAGATTTAAAGACGTTTAGTTTCATTTGCTTGGCGATTATGAGACACTTCGCCACATTCAGTTGTCAATATACTTCTGGGGGAGCAATAGCAAATGAAAAACAGGCCTTCGACCTGGACATTTTACCACCGAAGAATGTACATATTTAGATTGAAGGTTGGGTAGCTTTTCCTAGCTTGAAGGGGGGTCTGGGAAAGCGTTTTGGTTTTTAAATTACCAACACTTTGCTTGAAAATGGCGAAATAATCAAAACCTTCAATCTTAACAAATTAACAATAAACCCCCAAATGTTACAGCAGATACAGTAGTGTTAAGGCGTGTTTTTAAGTGTACTCCCTAGACCACCATCAAGCTAAAAAGAAAATATCCCCAAGACCCTCCATCGAGATAAATTTGAACAATTTTCCGTAGTAAAATATCCCAGTCGAAAGCCGATTCCTCCTAAAGTGCAGACTTGCTTTCACTCGCCAGGATACAAAATCAACACCGTAAGGCACGAAATATCTTAAAATTAACAACAAAATGGGGTGAAAGATCATAAAATCGCCGAAGGTATTAAAATCTCAAAATTTATGGGGCTAAACATGATGGAGAAGGGGGTCCAGAAATAACAAACCTCGCCTTAAGGATCGTGCACCACCTACAGTATGTAAGAAGTACAGATTTTTACTCCACAAGGCCTGTAGTAGGAGAGACTAGCTAATTTACACGTAGTAGTTCAATAATTTCGTATAGTCATTATATAAAACAATCAAAATGTTGTGTAGTATTTACGATAGTTCTGATGGTAAATGTATTAACCTAATTCAATACCATATTTGTGGCTAGATTTGTTATAGATTTTGAGTACTAAATGGATCACTGCATACGAATGGACAATCTTGGTGGTTAGAGTGTTTACAATCTGTGTGTGGTATCCCAGACAGTAACATCATCAAAGTACACACCCGTCCGCTGATTGAAAGGGTTAATCGATTAGGAAACTAGTAAAAGAGGATTGTTTAAAAACTCTACACTGGTAAAAAATAAAATGTATTATTAACCCTTTCCTTACCGGTGCCACCATTTAACTTTATTCAGGTTACCATTATACAATTTCATTCAGTTTAAAAAGGACTTCCGGAAATGTATAGGCTTCGAACTCTCTCACTTAACCCTTTTTACTACTACAGATCTTTATTTAACTGCACAAGGTCGCCGAAAAATAGCTATAATAAAATTGAAAAGATGTCGTCGGTACAGAAGGAGTTAACAGTAAAAGATTGTAAATTACCATTATTGAAAACACTAATCTGAATAAAATCGTCTAATAATATACAAAATGCGTAATCAGAAATGAAAGGGTTAAGTGGTAGTAATAACTCGATTGTTTTAGTAATTTTTGAGTTATTAGAAATTTTGGGATGTTTAAACTCCTCATAATGAATACATATCAATACATAATGAACACATGATAAATACATATGCCTATATTAACCCTACCTGGAACACTTTTTTCGGAGTTAAAGAAAGTTTCGCACAAAATAAAACAAATTAATTGGAAATAAATACTCAAATAATCTGATTCAACAAAATAATTGGAATGAATGACTTAAGATGATAAATCGCATGTTTTCCCACTGCAAATAGAGTAAAGTATGTCTTTGGCAATAATTTAACATGTGTATATACCCAATTAGGTATTGGTAACCCCTCCCCTATCCCCCCTTTCCCACCTCCTCCCCTCTCTCTCTCTCTCTCTCTTTCTCTCTCTCTCCCTCTCTATTTCTTTCTTTCTCACTCACTCACTCACTCTCTCTCTCTCACTCACACTCTCTCTCTCTCTCTTTCTCACTCTCTCTATTTCTTTCTCACTCACTCACTCACTCACTCACTCACTCTCACTCTCTCTCTCTCTCTCTCTCTCTCTCTCTCTCTCTCGTACATCCTGGTAAAACTGATATACCCGCCTCCTCCATTTCGGACTACACGTTTGCCGTCCTTGGTTGACAACGGTGGAAAGCTGAACGTTTTATTTTACATGGTACAGTGACATTCTTGCTCAGAGTGATATGGCATTTGGATTTCATGGTTGAATTTGCTTGAACTAAACAATATATTGTATAATATTATATGATTAGAGATAGACAGTCATACAGACAAAAATGCAACTGAAAGAGCATCTGGAATCCGATACATACCCTGCGGGGTGCTAACACTGCCAAATCTATCCATCATGTGTGTAGTCTCTCTCTCCCCCCCCCCCCCCACACACACTGTTTTTGTTCTTGTGGGGGGGGGGGGGAGAGAGACTCCAAGAAGAAGGAACATAAAAGTATGTCATCATCCAATGGCAATTAAAATTTAATGGGATCCTTTTGCGTACCGAATTAATAGACTGACCAAGTTTCATCAAAATGTATAATTTATTCTAGAGATATTGTATGAACAGACTCACTGGAAGTATCAATTACAAAATAGTCATAGGCACTAAAAACCAATTTTGGTTTAGTTTTGTTTTCTTATCTGTGCAATAATATTGAGATAATGACATATTCATGTATGAGGGTCAAGTCCCAATCCCCCATATCACAAAAAACGAACAAAACTATTCAGGGTTGTATTCGGGAGGATCCAAGGTGGGGGGAATGGGAGCGGAGGATTCATCCAATATTAACCAAAAGATAACGGGATCCTTTCAGGTATAACGTGAAAAATCTGACAAAGGTTCGTCAAGATCCATTAATTTATGCTCGAGATATTCTTCAAACAGACAGAGACATACATACAAACACACTTACAGACAGACACAAATATATACAAACCTACAAACAGACCCACTGAAGGTTTCGATTACAAAAGTCAATGAGGTATGTATAATGACATACAGAACATAGCCACCATAAACCGAGTTATTCCATGCTATATTGTTAGAGATCAAGCCTTAATAATATACGGGGACCAAGGCTTTCATCTCCTATTGAGGTCACCCACTCATCTAAAAAATAGTTGTGTAAATTCCTCAAGTAACCAACAACTAGTACCCCAAGTATCGCAAATATCACGCAACAAAACTTATCATGTCCATGTAGGAGAGAGTGGAGAGTGGGGGCGTCATTCAAAGTTAAACAATAATAATGGGATCTTAAGGAGAGGCTGACCTTTAACCCCCCCATTCACCCTGTATAAGAGATTGTGTTTCTGGCATTATACCATTTTAATACCAATGGAAATACTAAGACTCGCTGAAGAATTAATCATTCTACAAGCGCGCGCGCACACACGCAAATTTTCGCATTATATTAAACAAAAATTGTAGATTCCTTCAAATTTCATGCAATTATTTTATGGCGTATCCAACAATCATCACCTACAACTTACCGTGCTCGTGCTCGCTCTCCCATATTGAAAAAGAAAAGGTGCTGAAAAATATAAATATTTTGGAGCAATATTCAACATTAAATCTTTCGAGACAGTCAAAATATCCGAGTATCAGCCATTTTGAGCACGCTAGTATACTCCATTATACTCTCACATATAGTGTATGCAAGGGGAACGAAATCTTCCATAGTTACCCGTGCAACTGCATTTTCTCTGGGTAAGTTGAAGGAAAACTATGTTTTGGCTTATATTTGATGGTAGACTATGATTTTTTTCCAGATATCTATGTCATATATCGGATTGGGGGGATTGGGGGGGAGGGGGGGTTAGGGATGTCCTATGGGTTATTATGCCCTCCTATGCTAGTCTCCTATGTTTAGAGAAACATTTTAGACCATTTTAGAAGAAAAGAAAAAAATGGCCAATAAAAGGTCAGCCTCACCTTCTTAATGGGAAGCAAACGAAGGGCTGACCCAAAAGTAGTTGAAATTAATTCACTAGTTTTCGAAAGATTTTGAAAACAGTACGACAGACACAGACACACACACACACAAACACACACACACACAGACACATAGAGAGAAAGAGGCGGGAACAGTATTTTTTCACTAGGCGCCAATGGGGTCACGCAGGATAATAAACATGGACAGACAGAGGAAGAGACGGACAGAGAGGGCGGCAGGCAATATGGCACACACAAAGTTAGAAATAATACCCACTATCTCAAAAGATCCTGCTGCCCATTCCAGGGAGGAACTCTTGCTGATATATATATATATATATATATATATATATAATGGGATATGTATATATGGATTAAGTGAGGTTGAATCTATTAATCCTTCCTAAGATGAACAAAATCGTCTAATGAGAGCCAGAGTATAAGGAAGAAACGCATCTTATTGTTGAGAAGGTTAAACACAGGATAAAGACTGAAAGGAAGGAAAGACTAAATGAAGAAACCAACGATGAGAAAGAGGGAGAATTAGCAGAGCAGAAGTAAATACAGAGAGAGAGAGAGAAAGCACCAACACAAGCCAGAGAGCTACAACAGGGTGATGGGGGAGGAGGGAGATTATAATATGCACCTGAGGCACATACAGTTATAGATAGATAGATAGATAGATAAGTAGATTGATAGATATATAGGTAAGTAGAGCAAATAATATATAGATGTATTATATGCATTAGATAGATACTAGCAGAGGTATCAGGAAGGGAAGCAAAAGGTGGAATGATACGGTGAGAAAGGCAGTTGAGGAGAAGAGACAGTGTTTTGAGAGGGTTTTACAGGATTGTAGTGTTGAGGTATGGGAGAGGTACAAGGAGAAAAGGAGAGAGGCAAAATGGAAAATTAGAGAAGCTAAAAAAGATGCAAACGAAAGGTGAGGTAAAAGGTTGAGTGAGATTTTTGAAGAACGAAATAAGATGTTCTGGAAGGAGGTACAGTGGCGCTAATAAGTCATGTCTCAACTGTCATGACGTTTGGCTCGCTCTATGCTGTATTAATGTCTGTCAGATGTTGAATAGGGTGGGTAAGTGTAGGGATATGTTTGTATATCTCACTCAAAAAGAAGAAATCCTGTGTAAATATTGCTGATACCAATTATCGATCAAAACATACTTGGTGCCGAGACATGACTTATTAGCGCGACTGTACATAGAGTAAGGAAAGGAGGACAAAAGAGGGATGAGTCAGTGAAAGATGCAAATGGAGAATTACTAGTAGAAGGAGTTGAAGTGAGGAAAAGATATGCCGAGTATTTTTAATCTTTGCTAAATGCAAGAGATGGAAGAGATGCAGTGATTGAAGCAATGGTAGATGGAGATAGGTTACCCAGGTCATCCAGGTGGCAGGGAATGAATGAAAGGATTGAGGAAAATGAGGTGAAAGAAGCAGTGAAACAATTGAGAGCGGGAAAAGCAGAAGGTTTGGATGGTATTGTTGTGGAGTGTATAAAGAAGGGTGAAGATGTGATAATAGATTGGCTGGTGAGACTTTTCAATGTGTGCTTTGTTGTGTTAATGGTACCAATATACTGGAAGAGTGCATGTATTGTGCCGTTGTACAAGGGGAAGGGAGATCGGCAGGAGTGTAAAGTTATAGAGGCATTAGTTTCTTATCAGTGGTTGCAAAGCTGTATTGCAGGGTGGCGATAGAGAGGATAATAAAGTGTACGGAAGTTGCAATAGAAGAACAGTGCGGTTTTAGGAGGGGAAGAGGGTGCGTGGATCAAATGTTTGCAATAAGACAGTTATGCGAGAAGTATTTAGAGAAGAATAAGGATATATTTTGTGCTTTTATGGATTTGGAAAAAGTGTATGATCGTGTGGATCGTGAAGCAATGTGGAAGGTGTTAAGGATTTATGAAATAAGAGGAAATTTGTTAAAAGCAGTTAAGAGGTTTTATGAAGGGAGCAGAGCATGTGTTAGAGTAGGAAATGGTGAGTTGAGTGAATGGTTTGAGGTAAATGTAGGTTTGCGACAGAGTTGTGTAATGTCACCATGGCTGTTTAATATGTTTATGGATGGTGTAGTGAGGGAGGTGAAAATAAGAACTATGGGAAGAATATTGGGTTTAGTAGGAAAGAATGATAGAGATTGGGAGTTGAATCAGTTGCTGTTCGCTGATGACACAGTGTTGGTGGTGGATTCTGAGGAGAAACTGCAGCGGGTAGTCAAAGAGTTTGGTGTGGTTTGTGGGAGGAGGAAACTGAAGGTGAACGTCAATAAAAGTAAAGTAATGGTGTGTAATAGGGGTGATCGTAGGGTGAATCTAGATGTGAGGCTGGATGGGGAAATATTAGAACAAGTAAAGTGTTTTAAATATCTAGGAGGAATGATAAGCAGGAATGGAGGTATGGAAATGGAGGTAAAACAGAGAGTGTGTGAAGGAAGGAAGGTTTTCGGAGCAATGGGAAGTATGTGGAAGATGAAAAATCTCGGAATAAAAGTAAAAAGTGCAATGTATCAAGGAATTGTTGTGCCAACAGTGATGTATGGGGCTGAGACATGGGCTCTGAAGGAAAAGGAGAGAAGAAAGCTGGATGTGATGGAGATGAGCTGCTTGAGGAGTATGTGTGGAGTTACTCATAGAGACAGATTGAGGAATTAAGAGATACGTAGGAAAGTGGGGCAGCAGGAAAATGTGTCAGCCAGAGTGGATAGAAGGGTGATTAGCTGGTATGGTCATGTTGAACGAATGGAAGATGAAAGATTATCAAAGAGAATATGTGAGTCATATACAAGGGGCGACAGAAGGGCAGGAAGACCCTCATTGAGATGGAGAGACTGTGTAAGACAAGCTTTGGATGATAGAAGAATGACTATAGATGAGGCAAGGGAAGTGGTAATAAACAGGAATGAATGAAGAATGCTTGTGAATTGATGAGTGAACACGTGGTAATTTGGGGGAAGGGGTCGGGCGCAAGTTGGACTAGATCATTGGTCCATCAGGCACCTGGCCTGGGGAAATGGTTTATATGAAGGGTGCGCCTGGAAGTGTGGTGGGCAGGCTTGCGGTTTCGCTCTACTGCATGTCTGCCTGCCGAGATCGGAACCTCTCCGGGTGGTCGGTGGCCGGGGAAGTGCTGGAGGAACCTTGGTGATCCTGGTCTCTGGGTCTTCTCCTTGATCCTTGATGACCTAGATGTGTGTTAGTTTGTATTTTGTTTTTGTGTGTTCATTGTTTTCTGTTGTGTTGTCCCTATTCTGGCTCTGTCTTGAGTCAGCCCCCCCCCCCCCCCCAAATAAAAAAAAATAGGAAAAGTGGAGATTGGGACTGAGTATATATATATATATATATATATATATATATACCGGTATATAGATAGATAGATAGATAGATAGATAGATAGATAGATAGATAGATACAGCCAGTATAACCCTAAGACAAAGGAGAGGTAGCTGGCCCACCAAGACTAAGAGCCACAAAAAGAGTGATGGAGCAGGATGAGGGAGATTATAATATGCACCTGGGGAACATACACTCAGACATACACTCACGGACATGGGTAGTCAGAGATAGGTTAGATAGATAGATAGGAGTCTGCGTTCACAAATATCTACAAACAACTCGAGAATCACAGTCTGCACTGTAAAATGTATAAGAGTAATGTCGGATTCTTCTGTTCATATCAATTTACGTAAACGATTGCAAGACATTATGTGTAATATATTAAATTTGAACACACAATCATAAGCATGTGGAGGCTGTTCTTGCTCCAGAATGTCTCTGGAAATTACAAATATTTCCTATAATGTACCTGAGGATTTTATAAGTAAGGTCAGGATCTCTCTCCCTTAACATGTATTTCTCTCATCCTTTGATTTGAGCTACTCCAAGTTCCGTGTGTCCAGACATTTTGACTCTAACGCACCTTGCATTTGGCTCTCTATCACTCCTTCAGCTTTAGGAGGGGCGTGACTTGTTACAGGCAGTTTTGCCTTTTGTCTCCTTCATACACATAGAGAGAAAATCCCTGGTTGAGCTGAAGCAACACAGAACAAAACTGTATGGAGATGCTGGGAGATATAGGCTAGTCTGACTATTTCATCTGACGGTAAATCGGTAGAAGTAGGTAGAGCAAAACGTTGAAGAAAGTGTTCTCAGATGGTATGGTCACATGACACGAATGCCTGAAGAAAAAATAAATAAAAGGATCTATGTTAGTGAAGTGGAAGGAAGAAGGCGTGGAAAGCCGAGAAGATGATGGTATGATATGGTGTCATAATGTGTGTCAAAGCGTGAAAAGGGAACGGCTGAAGCAAAAGAATTAGCAAATGACAGGAATGAATGGAGGAAGTTTGTTACAGAGTACATGAAGGTTTCTGGACCTTTTTAAATGACAAACCTGGAAGGTCTTTATCCCAGATGTTGATGTGAAGAGACCTTGTCCAGAAGTAAAAAATCTTAGGTGAAGCCATTGATTTCGGGGGCTGATAAGTGATTGGTGCTTCAGAATGCTTGTGTGCTTGATTTTGTTAGGCGAACTGTTATTTGTTCTTCTCCTGTCACCTCTTTTTCCTTCCTCGAGTATCTTGTTGATCCTCCCTACACCTTGTGGCTGGCTACTGACTGACTGACTGACGGTAAATCGTCATGTCCTTATCGTGATTATTCAGCTATTACAGTTATGTTGTATCGAACTACATTCATTGTTTAAAGTTGATATTCATATGATGCAAATATATTACAGTTTCATAGTTTGCTTTTAAATATTTAAAAAAAAACGGCTTTTAAGGAATGTATTATTCCGTCAGCGGACAACAAACTATAGGGTTAACTCAAATATGTCTATAGTCTGTTCATTATAAGTAGGCCAGACACCCTGACCTCTAACCTTTTATAACTCAAGAGGACTCGAATAATCGAGCAAATATTTCTATAATAAAGGTAGAAGCGGTGAGGGATATGTACTCTGAACCTTTTGATCACCACCGCCACAGGAAGAGCGCTCCACTCCGCCACCCCTACATAAGCTATTGGTAGAAGCGGTGAGGGATATGTACTCTGAACCTTTTGATCACCACCGCCACAGGAAGAGCGCTCCACTCCGCCACCCCTACATAAGCTATTGGTAGAAGCGGTGAGGGATATGTACTCTGAACCTTTTGATCACCACCGCCACAGGAAGAGCGCTCCACTCCGCCACCCCTACATAAGCTATTGGTAGAAGCGGTGAGGGATATGTACTCTGAACCTTTTGATCACCACCGCCACAGGAAGAGCGCTCCACTCCGCCACCCCTACATAAGCTATTGGTAGAAGCGGTGAGGGATATGTACTCTGAACCTTTTGATCACCACCGCCACAGGAAGAGCACTCCACTCCGCCACCCCTACATAAGCTATTGGTAGAAGCGGTGAGGGATATGTACTCTGAACCTTTTGATCACCACCGCCACAGGAAGAGCACTCCACTCCGCCACCCCTACATAAGCTATTGGTAGAAGCGGTGAGGGATATGTACTCTGAACCTTTTGATCACCACCGCCACAGGAAGAGCACTCCACTCCGCCACCCCTACATAAGCTATTGGTAGAAGCGGTGAGGGATATGTACTCTGAACCTTTTGATCACCACCGCCACAGGAAGAGCACTCCACTCCGCCACCCCTACATAAGCTATTGGTAGAAGCGGTGAGGGATATGTACTCTGAACCTTTTGATCACCACCGCCACAGGAAGAGCACTCCACTCCGCCACCCCTACATAAGCTATTGGTAGAAGCGGTGAGGGATATGTACTCTGAACCTTTTGATCACCACCGCCACAGGAAGAGCACTCCACTCCGCCACCCCTACATAAGCTATTGGTAGAAGCGGTGAGGGATATGTACTCTGAACCTTTTGATCACCACCGCCACAGGAAGAGCGCTCCACTCCGCCACCCCTACATAAGCTCAACCTGGAGACAATAAACAACTACCATCTCTCCAATTGCTTTCTGTGGCAATGTTTCATTATACAATTCTTAAAAAAAATAGTAGAACAATGGTATTAATCAGAAATGGAAGAAATAATGGTCCTAACTCACCACACGTTAATGAATGACAGAGCAAACAACATAATAAATTATGTATACAGTAAATATATAGTACGGGGTCAGACAATACGCGTAGTTATAACACTGTTGGAATATACGTGCAATTCCAAGTACATGCCCTATATGCCTCTTTATTCATATAGGAGAGAGAGAAAGATAGAGTGATAGAGAGAGAGGACGGAGAGAGCGGCCGTAGTAAGCCACAAAAGAGATAGAGAATGATGAGCGAGATTATAATACGCACCTGGGGACCCATTGAAGAAGATGGGCGAGGTGTAGAGGCGCTGTGTAAAGAGGTAGAGGGGGTACTACTTTAAGATATTATTGGACCAATCTCAGAGGAGCTGTTCAGGCGTCATTTAACCCAATCAGACTGATGACTATGTTCTTTAACCCCCTCTGTACCGGCGACGTATTTTGCATCATACTCTGGCAACAATTAGACGATTTTATTGAGTTTAATAAGGGTCTCCAGCAATTAACAGGCTTCGAACTATCTCGCTTAATTAGTTTTACTACCACAGAGCCTTGTTAAACTCCAAGAAATCGTCTAAATATGGCTAAAATACAACTAAAAAGATGTCACCGGTACAAGAGAAGTTAACCCTTTCAGCACACGAGGGAGCGTTTCTTCAATATATTCAGACTATTATTAGGCGATGTTATATATTTTAATAATGAATTGTTCGAGTCAGAAGGTTTATTGATATATATTTGAACCCATATGATTCCTATTGAGAGCCTTCAAAACACGAGTAAAATGTTCTAATGTTAGGCAGATTTAAATTAAAAAGTGTCTTGGTATATGAACAAAGTTTAACCCTTTCAATAAGTGTTTCTATATTTTACTTTTGCTTTTACTAGGATATATATAAGAGTATATTTGTATATATAGCTATTATTTTCACACCCATACTCGTGGGGGCCAGTAGGTTTGTTGAACATTTACGAGTTCCTCATGTTCCTTTATGTTCTTATTTAATGATAACAATACACAAGCATCTTAGTAGTGGAATCTAGACTAACTTGGTGTGAAACAAAACTAAGTATATTTAACGAGTATAAATGGTAGTAAACGAGACTTAAATATAGTAAGTGTCATTGAAGAGATAAACAGAAAACATTACATTGCTGATAAAGTTGACAAAGAGAGCAGCAAATAGTGTCAATAGAGAGAGAGAGGGGATGAACACAGAAGATAATCATCAACAGATACACATTAAGGGGAGGTATTTAGTTTGTACCCTAGACCTTCATCAAGCTTAAAAATTACACTCCCTAGACCCCCTTCAAGATAAATTTGTACATTTTTCGGTAGAAAAATGTCCCTGCCGAAGGCCGTTTCTTCTTACATTACAGGCTCGCTATCGCTCGCCAGGAAAAAATCGACATAAAAAAGGCACGAAATTTCTAAAAATTGACAAATGGGGCGAAAGTTCTTAAAATCGCCAAATTAATGGGGCGAACGTCTTAAAATCTCAATAGCAGTGGAGTTATAAACATGAGGGAGAAAGGGGTTAAGAAAAAAATCCCTCAAGTGGAAATCTCCCTTAAGTACACAAAGAGAAGTACCAGCAAGAAAAGATAAACTAAATAAATAATCGGTTAATAATTATAAGAGTGCAATAATTGCCGCAGGATATCATTATATACAGTGAATGAGAGAGAGAGAGAGAGAGAGAGAGATTTGCATAGATACACTGACCACACAGACCTTACGATTCCAGCGAGGTGGTTAGGACTTAAGTCTAGTATACTAGGGGGTGTTGTTCTAAGCTTGAAGGAGGTCTAGCAAGGAAACTTAAAAATAATAAATAAAATATATAAATATATAGACCAGAAACCAAGCACTACCCCCTTAGCTTGTATAGGAACGTTGGGATGCCGTTAGTGTTTGACTGGTGACTCGTTCACTTTTAAGGATATGCTGTCTGTTCGATAACATTAACTTCGATAGAGACTACTTATTCGCAACTAAAGTCTGGTTATTTAAACTGATTTGTCGATACTTATAGGAAAACTAAGTGATCCCTGTAGAGTGAAGCCGATAATGGGACTATATATAGCTACTCTAAGGGTGCGGATAATGGGACTATATATAGCTACTCTAAGGGTGCGGATAATGGGACTATATATAGCTACTCTAAGGGTGCGGATAATGGGACTATATATAGCTACTCTAAGGGTGCGGATAATGGGACTATATATAGCTACTCTAAGGGTGCGGATAATGGGACTATATATAGCTACTCTAAGGGTGCGGATAATGGGACTATATATAGCTACTCTAAGGGTGCGGATAATGGGACTATATATAGCTACTCTAAGGGTGCGGATAATGGGACTATATATAGCTACTCTAAGGGTGCGGATAATGGGACTATATATAGCTACTCTAAGGGTGCGGATAATGGGACTATATATAGCTACTCTAAGGGTGCGGATAATGGGACTATATAGCTACTCTAAGGGTGCGGATAATGGGACTATATATAGCTACTCTAAGGGTGCGGATAATGGGACTATATATAGCTACTCTAAGGGTGCGGATAATGGGACTATATATAGCTACTCTAAGGGTGCGGATAATGGGACTATATATAGCTACTCTAAGGGTGCGGATAATGGGACTATATATAGCTACTCTAAGGGTGCGGATAATGGGACTATATATAGCTACTCTAAGGGTGCGGATAATGGGACTATATATAGCTACTCTAAGGGTGCGGATAATGGGACTATATATAGCTACTCTAAGGGTGCGGATAATGGGACTATATATAGCTACTCTAAGGGTGCGGATACCTCGATTAGCGTATACTATTGGTGGTTGATGATGGTACTGGTGTTTATTAGGGATTAGTTAAGGGGAGATATTCACTTGAGGGATTTTTTTCTCGACTCCTTTCTCCCTCATGTTTAGCCCCATTGTTTTTCTAATTTTAAGACGTTCGCCCCATTATTTTGACGATTTTAAGAACTTTCGACCCATTTCTGTCAATTTTAAAACCTTTCGTGCTATTTAGATGTCGATTTTATCCTGGCGAGCGATAGCGAGCCTGTTATTTAAGAGGAACCGGCTTTCAGCCGGGACATTTTTCTATCGAAAAATGTACAAATTTATCTTGAAATGGGCTCAAGGGGGTGTAATATTAAGCTTGATGGATACCAAAGTAAAAAAAAAAACTTAAGCCCTTCTGTACCGGTAACGTCTTTGTTTGACTTTATTCTGGCTACTGTTAGACGATTGTATTCAGTTTATAAGGCCTCCTGAAATTTACTATCTCACTTAACCCTTCTTAAGTCTTTCACGCTTTTATGACGCAGAGGTTGCCAGATTAGCAATAAGAACTAGAGTTATCTCACTCTTATAATTACCTCTCCAAAATTAGTTTTCTGCCCACAGCTAACTCAAAGACAACTGCAGAGGTTGAAGTAACTAAACTAAAGGTTTATAAATACCCGTGATGGTAACATAGGCTGTCAAGTATCCCTAATAGGCTCAAAATTGGTTCATAAGCGTGAAAGGGTTAATACCACAGATCCTTCTTAAACTGCACATAATCGTCAAAATAAAGGTAGCATAAAATATAAAAGACGTCACCGGTACAGAAGGGGTTAATTATGTTAATGAAGATGATATTTATGTAGAAATAATATAAATATGAATAATGATAATGTGGTAGTGTGCCATTTGCTGTTATCACTTATGTCAACATGTATTTTGCAACATGTTATTGTAAAACATTACATATAGTCGAATGGACACAGAAATGTTGAGAAATAAATTCATATTGTTGAGAGTTAATGGGGGTCACCGGCTTTTTTCTCTTTCTCTCCTTTTCTCTCTTTCCCTGGCTTGTATCCATTCAACCCCATTCAGCCAACTGTCTTAAGACGTTCATCCCCATTCAGGTGTCGATTTCTTCCTGGCGAGCGATAGCGAGCCAGCATTGTATGGAGAAATCTGTCTTCGCCGGAGACATTTTTCTATCGAAAAATGTACCAATTTAGCTTGCTGTCAAAACAAAAACATATATATGCTGGCTCGCGGGAAAATATTGACACCTGGATGGGGGTAAACGTCTTAAAACAGTAGGCTGAATGAGGCCGAATGGATACAAGCCAAAGAGAGAGGGAGAAAAAGAGAAAACAAGCGAGGTGGGCTCCCTTAAGTTCATCGATGTGTTAATATCCGCAACACGGTAGCATATTGCACTTCGCATCACATTTAACAGGAATAATTAAATTCGTCAAATTCGAGGAATAATAATTATCTTGATCTCAATGTGAAATAATTATCTTGATCTCAATGTGAAGTCGTTCCAGTGATATACAAAGGAGTAGAATACATAAATCGTTCCAGTGATATACAAAGGAGTAGAATACATAAATCGTTCCAGTTATATACAAAGGAGTAGAATACATAAATCGTTCCAGTGATATACAAAGGAGTAGCATACATAAATCGTTCCAGTGATATACAAAGGAGTAGAATGCATAAATCGTTCCAGTTATATACAAAGGAGTAGAATACATAAATCGTTCCAGTTATATACAAAGGAGTAGAATACATAATGATCACAGAGTCATGAACAGCATTGTACATTTTATTAATGAATTACTTTGTATGGAATTAACCACATGCAAGTCTCAGGCTATAAGGAGGTTAGAGGTGTACACATTGATATGTAAGGGAGGTCACCGGCTTTTTCTTTATCTTTCTCTCCTTTTATCTCTTTCCCTGGCTTGTATTCATTCGGCCCCATTCAACCAACTGTTTTAGGACGTTTATCCCTATCCAGGTGTTGATATCTTCCTGGCGAGCGATAGCGAGCCAGCTTTATATGGAGAAATCCGGCTTCGCCGGAGACATTTTTCTATCGAAAAATTTACAAATTTAGCTTGCTGTCAAAATAAAAATATATATATGCTGGCTCGCTACCGCTCGCCAGGAAAATATTGACACCTGGATGGGGGAAACGTCTTAAAGCAGTAGGCTGAATGGGGCCGAATGGATACAAGCCAAAGATAGAGGGAGAGAAAGATAAAAAAGCTCCCTTAGATATGCCAAATACATTAAGGTTGCAGTGTATATCAAAAGCTCCCTTAGATATGCCAAATACATTACGGTTACAGTGTATATCAAAAGCTCCCTTAGATATGCCAAATACATTACGGTTACAGTGTATATCAAAAGCTCCCTTAGATATGCCAAATACATTACGGTTATTGTGTATATCAAAAGCTCCCTTAGATATGCCAAATACATTACGGTTAGTGTATATCAAAAGCTCCCTTAGATATGTCAAATACATTACGGTTACAGTGTATATCAAAAGCTCCCTTAGATATGCCAAATACATTAAGGTTGCAGTGTATATCAAAAGCTCCCTTAGATATGCCAAATACATTACGGTTACAGTGTATATCAAAATCTCCCTTAGATATGCCAAATACATTACGGTTACAGTGTATATCAAAAGCTCCCTTAGATATGCCAAATACATTACGGTTACAGTGTATATCAAAAGCTCCTTTAGATATGCCAAATACATTACGGTTACAGTGTATATCAAAAGACATAAGATAAAATTCCGCAAACTTTATATATATTACAAACTTACAACATTGCTCAATTTCTGCGAATATTTGATGTTTGCAGCTTCAACTTCCACATAGCTCGAAACTCACAAGTAAAGTGGTCAATTAACTAAACGACCGAAATTACTGTTATTCAGATTCTTGTTCAGACATTATATACATTCAAAATTAAAAGCAATGGTCTAGTCCAGTGTTTCTCAACCTTTTTCTGGTCGTGGCCCCCTTCAATCCAATGCAAGTTCTTGTGGCCCCTCCATGCCAACTTTGAGTTCTTATCCCCCCCCCCCCCCCTCATCCGTCCCTCACGTTAATACGCCTAGGAAAGTAGGTATATTAATGGTTCTAGTTTGAATAGTACCATGTACGGTACTCAAAACACTAACTTCAGGCATAAATCAAATAACAATATTAATTGGATAATTTTATTTGAATACTTATTTATTTACAAAAGGAATACAAAACAAGAAATACATGTAGGTACAATTGGCTCTATCTTGAAAGGTTTCAGTGGGATCCCTGTGACTGTTGCAGGGCTGCCAACTTGTCAATGTTTGGCTTGAAAGCTGTCAGAGAGAGACGTAAATCGCCTCTTTTTTCTATGTCAAGGCGATTTAGAGTCTTTTTCTGTGGCCCCCCCGTGGCCCCCCATTTTTCAAATTTGGCCTTGTGGCCCCTGAAAAAATCTCATGGCCCCCAAGGGGGCCATATGGCCCACGTTGAGAAACACTGGTCTAGTCAAATCATACTTAAGGGAGCCCACCTCGCTTTGTTTTATCTTGCCTTCCCTCTCTCTCTTTGGCTTGTATCCATTCCCCCATTCAGCCTACTGTTTTAAGACGTTTACCCCCATTCAGGTGTCAATATTTTCCTGGCGAGCGGTAGCGAGCCAGCATATATATATATTTTTGTTTTGACAGCAAGCTAAATTTGTAAATTTTTCGATAGAAAAATGTCTCCGGCGAAGCCGTATTTCTCCAGACAATGCTGGCTCGCTATCGCTCGAAAGGAAGAAATGGACACCTGGATATGGATAAACGTCTTAAAACAATTGGCTGAATGGGGCCGAATGGATACAAGCCAGGGGAAAAAGAAAATTAGAGAAATATAAAAAACAAATGGTGGCCCCCCTTAAGGAGTAATACATTCCTTACAACATGGCAAGGGAAAGAAAGAGTTAAAAGGAGTTGCAAGAAAAGACTAGTATTTCCAAGACTTTGAAGTCATTTCAAGGAGGTGCAGAAAAGCAGACCGTTAATACCCCCCCCCCCCCCTCTCTCTCTGTCTCTCCTTCATTTATATATATATATATATATATATATATATATAGAGAGAGAGAGAGAGAGAGAGAACGAGCGAGTGAGAGATTAAAAGGAGATTCAACATATACCAGCGACAACAATAGAAACAGCCAGCCAGAGACAGACTACGAGATAAGATAAGGCAGCGTTGAAAGCAAACACCACCACCAGCATCAGACAAGGAAAAAACCCAGCCACCAAGAGAGAGTGAGAATAAAAGTAGTGGTGGAGGCGCGCAGCAAGTCTGGCACCCAGGCAGATGAGAGACGGAACGCTGGAAAAGGTTAAGGGAGCCCACCTCACTTTTGTTTTCTTTCTCTCCCTCTCTCTTTGGCTTGTATCCATTCGGCCACATTCAGCCTACTGTTTTAAGACGTTTAACCCCATACAGGTGTCAATATTTTCCTGGCGAGCGGTAGCGAGCCAGCATATATATATTTTTGTTTTGACAGCAACCTAAAGTTGTAAATTTTCGATAGAAAAATTTCTCCTGTGATGCCGGATTTCTCCATACAATGCTGGCTCGCTATCGTTCGCCAGGAAGAAATCGACACCTGGATGGGGATAAAAGTCTTAACACAGTTGGCTGAATGGGGCCGAATGGATACAAGCCAGGGAAAGAGAAACAAGGAGAGAAGGATAAAAAATAGCCGGTGACCCCCCTTAAGGCGAGGAGAGCCCAGAAATTGAATACGAATGAGAGAAACACCGAGACACACACACACACGCGGAGCAAGGGAACCGGATGAACTATTGCGTTGGAGGGATGGAGGAATGAAAGGAAATATATGTTAAGATAGCGGTTTTGGTGTTACTGCTGATGAAGATGTTAAGATAGCGGTTTTTGTGTTACTGCTGATGAAGATGTAAGAGGTCGATCATAATAATTGTTAATAAACTAGCTATATATTTATGGAGTTCATACTTTACGGGGAAAGGGAATCTCTGCACTATAGACGTAAAATATACTTACTATATATATAATAAACGCCTCTAAGAACACACAGGTCATACAACAAACACTTTATTGTCAGTAATGACTGAAGAGACCCATTTCCCTGGTGTTTTGTTCAAGGTTTTTCTTGTCTTTGACAGATTGGCTGCCTAGTCCAACAAATGCCATATTCACCCATTATAATATACATATATATATATATATATATTATAATGGGTGAATATATGGTATTTGTTGGACTAGGCAGTCAATCTGTCAAAGACAAGAAAACACTTGAACAAAACACCAGGAAAAGTGGTCTCTTCAGTCATTACTGACAATAAAGTGTGTTGTGTATGACCTGTGTGTTCTTAGAGGCGTTTATTAGAAATACTAGTGGTTTCCAATGACCTTCGATCAGGTCCGATTTAAAGTACATCCATGACTTAGCTAGTCAATTTAGAGACCAAAAGGCATGCTAGTTCTTTCCAATCCTTCTTAAAAGACAACGAAAATATGTTCCTTTTCTTAATATTTCTTATGCTGAAATGTCTCCCATCTTGTACTAGATATCACCACTAGATATCATTCAGTTGTTATAGATTTAGGCCCAATTCATTCAATTGATCCCTGCTTGCCTTAGGCTGCGTTTACACCAAGCGAATCGAATCGATTCGATTCGCTTGGTGTAAACGCAGCCTTAAGATATACAGTCAAATGCATGAATCGTGATATACTCGTTTGACCCAGTATCAAACCCAGACGAGACAATATGCTGTTTTATTATAGACCAAATTCTTCGGAAATTGGATCACTGTACACAATCAAAACAGTTATGATTCCGATCGAGCTGAGTATATGACAGGAACGCAAAACATGTATTATAAGTAACACCCCGTTCTTTAACATTAATATCAAATACAAACCCCAATGTACTTGAATAAACTAATGAAAGCATATGGCCCTCCCGGGATTCGAACTCGGGACACCACACCCAGAACATAAGCACCTAAACCATTACACCACCAACACAGTTAAAGGTTGAGTACATGTATATTTAATTGCACAGTGTACTAAGTCAGACGTTACACCAATATTCAAAATTGCGAGGTTGTCCAAAGAAATTATGAAGAAAACAAAAATAATAATAATTACCTATAGTCTATTTGTTTTTAACCTGGCGAATTTGCAATTGCTCTCTTTGGGCTAGAGCTATATTTCAGGCTGATTGGCTGATGGTAATGTGAAATATTTATCTTATACTTGCAGCTGAAATATTGTATTCAGACACAGTACCATCAGCTAAAATTAGAATTCTCAAATCCAAAGTGACCAAGTACATATTTACCAGGTTAATAACAATAGACCATAGGACTGGCTGATGTACAGGAGGCAATCATGGTCAAGAAAAAGAGCTCGACATCATTATTTAGTAGCATACTGACTGAACATTCAGGAACGAAGATCAAGAGAGTAATGTTGATTGAGTACCAAGCGACCAAATCAGGGATCTGTATACTTTTTGATAACCCGGCATGTCAAAGCCCATAGTAACTTTCACGGAGCAATTCCGTCTGATTGGGATCACTTGGCGATGAAAGCCATCATGAACCATATTGAATCCAAGACTATAAATTACATTATAACATTCATGATTGCATGATTTTTCATAGTAAACGTCATACTTTATTTGGTATTTATTAAAGCTGCAATCAAAACTTGACAGAATATACAGTAGTTGTAATTCGAAAGGTACCAAGAGAAGCGTCCGTGAGACCTGGCCTTTTTATCCAGTTCGTCTCGCGAGAAGCAGAGCAGAGCAGAACAGAGCAAAAGAGAGAGAGAGAGAGAGAGAGAGAGAGAGAGAGAGAGAGAGAGAGAGAGAGAGAGAGAGAGAGAGAGAGAGAGAGAGAGAGAGAGAGAGAGAGAGAGAGAGAGAGAGAGAGAGAGAAGTGGGAGAGAAACCAACAGAGAGAAGAGAGAGAGAGAGAGAGAGAGCGAGCGAGCGAGCGAGCGAGCGAGCGAGCGAGCGAGCGAGCGAGAGAGAGAGAGAGAGAGAGAGAGAGAGAGAGAGAGAGAGAGAGAGAGAGAGAGAGAGAGAGAGAGCGAGCGAGCGAGCGAGCGAGCGAGCGAGCGAGCGAGAGAGAGAGAGAGAGAGAGAGAGCTAGAGACTGAGTAAGATGTATCGAGAGGTTGAGAGTGCGTCACTGGGAAAGGGTACGTGATGTGACTGATGAAAAGGATCGCTCGCACCATTATACTCAGAGCCCAGATTTGCTTCATATATCTTCCAAACCGAATTTGTGCAGAGCTTTAGTTCAATTTAATAATAATACAAATATTATCACTGATACTACTTATACTACTACTTCTAATAAAACAAAATATGTATTATCATCATAGATAATACTATTACTACTGCTGCTAATAATAATAATAATTGGCCAACATGAAGGTCTATTTTCCAGTATGTTTCCAAACATGTTCGCTATCTCCAGGTTACCATTAACTGCCGAGTGGCCGAAGACCGTGTGTTAGGTGACTTGCCCATTTGTATGTCTTGCTCGGGAATCGATTCCCAGGGCCTCTCGGCTGTAAGACGAGCGTGCAATCAATGCGCCACAGGACACATATAAATACCCTTAGTGACATAAATAGTAAAACACGATAATACATTATTCTATACATACAAGTAATTACTAAGATAAGTAAGTAAAGTAGGTCAGTGTGAGAGAAGGGGATGGAGTCTGGCACAGTCACGCTCAAGACACGTGTTGCTTATGTAAACAACTAGAACTTTACATTATTGTTTGATAGATCAAAATATCAACAAAACTATTATAAAAGTTAAATAAAGGCTTGTAATTGTGCAGGAGTGTACATTTATAGTGTTTCTTAATAGTTAAATATATGAGGCTGGTATTGTGGATGTAGGGCCGGACTTCCGACAGTGGCTGTACATTGAGGGGAGAGGAGGTGGTGAACGAGACACGCAAGACAGATTGACGCCAGTATTGGGGAGAGAGAGAGTGTGAGAGTGAGTTACAAGGAGCTACAAGGAAGTTAATATCTCAAGGACCTTACTGTCCATTCCGCGGAGATACTCGAAGTGGAAAGAGAGATATTGTGTAGAGCCCTGCACTGATAGCAGAGTGTGCAGAATACTGTCTATTAAGTATTTTAAAGACTTGAATGACCTGACCTCGTAGCCAATAAGTTTCCAACCAAACAAGAGCAAAAACTCTAAACCTCTCCTAATAGCTCAGTCTCTTTATGCGTGGAATAAGCTTTGTAGCCCTAGCTTGGATTCTTTCTAGTCACTTTATATCTTTGCCGAGCGCTGTAGACCAAAATTGAACAACATATTCTAGAAGAGGCCGTATCAATGTATTGTAGAGTGTAAAAACCATCACCTTATTTTTGTATTAAAACTGTCTTAATTAAAAAAAAATCACCAACCAACTGTACCCTTTATTTTTTTTTTTTTTTTTTTTTTTTTTTTATTTTTTTTTTTTTATTTTTTTTTTTTTGGGGGGGGATTTTTATATCTACTTTAATGCTCTGCTTGGAAATCCTTAGGTCACTGCTAATCAGAAAACTCAAATATTTTTCCAAAGCATTCAGTTCCAGAGTCCTTCCCCATAATGAATAATCTAATTTGGGATTTGTTTGGCAGATATGCATCACATTGCTTTTCT
The DNA here is from genome assembly GCA_032716605.1 of Paralithodes platypus. Classification (NCBI taxonomy): domain Eukaryota; kingdom Metazoa; phylum Arthropoda; class Malacostraca; order Decapoda; family Lithodidae; genus Paralithodes; species Paralithodes platypus. The sequence continues at coordinate 16,119,929 of CM064497.1, read as the reverse complement.
CCAAGTTTAGAGGCATCTACCAAGTCTCAGATCATTCACCTAGCCTGTTAAGATCATTGCTGCGTTGTTCAACCCATATCGGATTGTTCAAATTCACTACAATTTTAGTATTATCTGCAAACTAAGTTGACAGATCAATATCGATGTAATTGACATATATGATAAACAACAGTGGGCCAAGTTCAGATCCCTGTGGAATTCCACAAGGAACTGGAGTCCACTAAGAAGAAAAACCATTGATTACAACTCACTGCTGTCTACTTGTTTGCCAACTTTCTATTCAGTATATTATCTAGTATATTACCTAGTGCGCTCACTTTTGACATTAGCCTACAATGAGGCACCGTGTCAAATGTTTTTTGAAATTCTAAGTAAAGAATGCCTATTGCTCTACTTTTGTCATATTCTCTTAACATGGCAAAAATTCAGCAAGTTGGTATGACATGATCGGTGTCGACTGAAGCCATATTGGGAATCCATAATTCAGTTGTGGATGTCCTGTTAGTTAACTATCTACTATCCCGTCTAACATTTGTACTATAATAGATGTCAAGCTAATTGGCCAAAACAAATTTGGGCACACGTGATTTCCTCTTTTGGGGTCACGTTGGCAAGCTTCCAGTACCCGAGTGCCTCTCCAGTTTCTAAGGATTTATTGAAGATTTCCGCTAAATGAGATGCAACTTGATAGCAAACTTCTCGCATGACTCTGGGAAGAAAGCCATCTGGGAAAGATGACTTAAACATATTTAGCTTGTCTATCATTGCACTGGGTGAGGGTTGCCCTGTCCAGAGTGAGGTTTGGCATCCTCAACCCAACCTTAGCTGTTTCTGTCTGTCTCTTTTCCTGTACTACTTTTCTTACATCGGGGGCGGGAGCTAGGAATCTTCCTCCCCTTGTAAAGTTCACCTACTAGACGAGACAGAAAAAAGGGGCACGGGAACGCAAAAATGTTCTCAGTCCCGAAGAATTGGAACTTTAAATGCTGTTTCTGTTCGGACTCTGTCTCGAGTCAGCCACCTCCAGCTATGGGGTATGTGCCTGAGTATACACATACATTTGCATTGCCACCTCCTCTGGGTTACATCTTATTCTGTTGAGAACTTCACCCTCATCAACTGATCCTGGACTTGGAATGTCACTGGTATCTTCCCTTGTAAAAATGCTGAAGCAAAAGAGAGAGTGGGCGAGTAGAATATAACACATAATACCGTTTTATTGAAAAAAAAAAAAAAAAATTACCTTGTATTTATAAACATTCTAAATTATGTTATAACTGTTCTATATATCTATTGTGAAGTACTGAAACTGAATGGCATTCTTACTGTCAGGTATAAGGTTTTGGTTCCATACTAATCATTAAGATAAATAGCCTCCTTTATTTTAATGTATATTTAAATTAGTCGTTCTTCACAGGATTCATTGCTTAGTTTGGGGATCATCTTAGTTACGCACTAATTTTTCAATATCATAATAATAATATGAGACCAAAACTGAACACAAATTACATACACTTAAAATCAAATGATGCAGCAAAGAAAGGCAGCTACAAACCAGGAAATAAATAAAATGGAAGAGGTAAATGCAAGACAAATTAGAAGTGCAAATAAGGGTCAGTAACCAAAAGAGGAAGAGAGGGAAACTAGAGCATTCAGGAGAGGCCGACAGAGAGGGCGGTGGTAGGAGGGGAGAGAATAAAAAATACAATAAATGGGAGAGAAGGAAGAATGAGACCAGACGTGCGGAAAATATAATCAATGGTCCATTGACACCTTAAGCATTTTTTATCACACACAAACAGGTATATATATATATATATATATACAGTATATAATTATAGGCCTATATATATATGCAGGGTATCCACAAAAGTGTAAAATTTTTACCTATTCATATCTTTTTATCTTAAGAAGCTATGGTGATGATTAACACACAACATAGTTCAACATAGTTAGTATTAAGTTTTACTCTGCTTATTGTGGCATGTACTAAATCACACCAGTACAAAATTTCCATCCACACATTCTCCAACATTTCAAAATTTACAGAGGCCTTTTACATATTTGTTTATCCAATTCATGTACGTATTTGATATAGCAAAGAAAGTGAGGGATGAAATCTGATGTCAGTGGGCCTTGAATTTACTCTTCATTTTCGTGAACTAGATCATGGGGGTAAATAAAAAAGTGAGTGCAGATTATTCATAACCAATCAATAACTCAGACAAATACAAATTGCTTTCCTCTCAGTGAACATTATCGGGTGTTTATTCGATAATCGCAATATTCGAGGATTTAGTTCTTAGTTTAGTTGCTGACTGCACATCACGATTTTGGAGGGGTTGGGGCCTTGACCCCTATATATAATCTCCAATATTAATGCACGGATCATCTCAATTCTTGGTACCAATATTCCTTGGATCATAATACATGCTCCATTTCCTTTTGCAATTAGTACTGGTACTTCCAATGTGTCTCTCTGCATGTGTGTCTGTCTGTTTGTCTGTTCCATAATACCTCGAGGATAAAAGAATGAATATTGACGAAATTGGATCAATCCCTTAATTTGGTACCAAAAAGGATCTCAATAACTGTTGGTTAACATTGGAAGACATCCCCGCTCCCTGCCCCCCCCCCCCCCCCCTATGTATACCCCCCAAACAAACACTGCATGCACGGTATATTCACATCACTGCACAGGGTTGATTGGCATCGGCTTCCGGATGGGCTATAATTCAGATAGTTTTTTTTTTTTTTTCCTAGATGTGGTTCCTCAGTGGAGAAAATCGTCCCGTAATAACCAGAATATAATTTAGAAAGTCATCGCATACTGAAAGGCTTAAGGGGAGATGGTTCACACCTCCATACAAAAAAAAAAAAAAAAAAAAAAACACTTCTATATTAATTTGTAAATTTTTCGGTAGAAAAATTGCCCGGCCGAAGGCCGGTTCTTCCAACATTACAGGCTCACTACTATCGTTCGCCAGGGAAAACATCGACACCTATATAGTACGAAAGGTCTAAATATTGACGAAGAAATGGGGCGAAAGGTCTTAAAATCGACTAACTAATGGGGATAAAATCTTAAATTCTGAAAACGAATTGAGCTAGACATGAGGGAACAGGGGGTCCAAACAAAGCGGGCCATGTCCCCTTAATAGAGATAGGCTAGAGGAGAAAGGATGGTATGAAATAGATGGTATGGAAATAATATACAGAGCAGGCATGAAGGGGATGGGAAAATTAGGCAGGATATGAAGGAAGGGAGAAGGGGTATGGAAAGAAGGAGCAAGACGAAGGATGATAGGAGGAAACAGGGCGAGAATAAATAATAAGAGAATAGAGAAAAGTAAAAAGAAAGGAATGGAGAAAAGGAATTAAAGAAGGTAGGTAGAAAAGGAATACATTAGTGGTGAAGGAAGGCATGCAAGTAAGAAAGGCAGGGATAGTTAGGAAGATAGAAGAGGAAAGAAAGGAAGTCAGAAAAGAAAGGTAGGCAAGATAGGAAAATAGAAAAGTAAAGAAAAGGAAGGCATAGAAGAAAGAAAGGCAAGAAAGATAGGAAAATAGAAAAGGAAAGCAAAGAAGTCAGAAAAGGAAGGCATAAAAGAAAGAAAGGCAAGAAAGATAGGAAAATAGAAATGGAAAGCAAGGAAGTCAGAAAAGGAAAGCATAAATGTAACAAAGGCAGGAAAGATACGAAGATAAAAAAGGAATGAAGGGTTTAAAACAGAATAGAGAGATAGAAACATTATAAGGAAGGAAGGAAGTAAACAAGAATGGATAATTAGGATAGTTATAAGGAAGGAAAGAAGTAGAAAAGGATGAAGAAATAGAAAAGTTAAAAAAGGAAGGAAGTCAGAAAAGAAAGGTTGAACAAGAAGAATAGACCCCAAAATAAGGCAAACAAAGATGGCAAACAGAAATGGCATGAATTAATTAGGAAAGGAGAAAAGGGTTTAAGGGGAGGTTTATATTTATTTTTGTTTATTTATTAATTTACTTAGTATGTTTTAAGTTTCCTCCCCAGACCTCCATTAAGCTTTAACCCCCCCCCCCCCTCTTTCGATATAAATTTGTACATTTTTCGGTAGAAAAGTGCCCCGGCCGAAGGCCGCTTCCTGTTAAATTCATATTTATTTTCACCAACCCACCAATTAATTTACAAATAAACCTAACTAATGAAATCAATGAAAGCAACGAATACATGTTACAGGGTTGAAATATTTCGGGTGGCAGTAGCAAAACACTAAATAATTATAGATGTTATAAATATTTAGTGAACCAATTAATGCATAGTAATATAAATTGTTATACTGTATATTGAGTGAGAGCTCTAGTTTTCAGAAACTGTATAGCTGCATTGTTTTGTCTATACGTATTTTATTGTATTATATTATTTCTTCTAACTGGTCATCTGCAACGTTTGTTCAATTGTCTTTGGTTAGTTTGGTCTTTTTGTAACGCTCTCCCAACATCTCCAATTACATAGTGTTGTTTTTCTTCTCACTGTTTTTGTGTTGCGTATTTTTTCGCCCGGTTGTTTTGTTCCCGGTCACCCTTGTGTTCTTATTGTTCATGTTCTTCAATGGGGTCCCCTTCTCGCTTATTTAGTTATCAGGCAATTTCAGTTTATTACACACACACACACACGCACACGTACACACACACACACACATACACACACACACACACACACACTATCTCTCTCTCTCTTCCACATACTCAAACAATCTCCCAAACACATAATCACACCTTCACACACAATCATGCCTCTCTCACTTTTTGTCTTTTACGCAAACACTCAAGCATATTCACAAACACATCTTCACTCATGCTCTCTCTCTCGCTTACTAACACATAATTCCACTTGCATGCACACTCATCTCTTCCTCTCTCTTCTCATGCAAATATTAAGGCATTCTCACAAGCAAACAAGCATAGCCTCACTCGTGTAATATCACCCTCTCACACTCCCTCATACTCTCTCACTCACTCTCATAAACACAAACTCTCTCTTTCATGTAAATATTGACGCATTTTTACAAGCACACTATCACTCCTTCACTCATGCGATATCACGATCACACACTCATTTTTCTCCCTTACATACACAGACACACACAGACACACGCACACATATACACACAGTCTCACAAACACGCTATCATACTTTCTCACCTATACACTTACAGTCACACACACACACACACACTCTCTCTCTCTCTTTCTCTCTATGTAATGTACACTCATTTTCTCTCACACACTTGTTCTAACCCTCTCTCTCTCTCTCTTTCTATCTCACGGAGGCAGGAGGCAGGATGTCATTCTTTGCCGTGGAGGTATATTTTACACACTAAAATAGTTTACACTACGGCCACTCACACACTCTCTCTTTCTCACAGACACGCACACACCACTATCCTTATCACATATACATAAACACTCACTGTCTACCTCAACATTTTGACATTTGACTACCAGGATATCCGCAATTTTATTATGGATTCCCCATATGGCTTAACCCGCCGTGTGTCAACGATGTACATGTATATCAAGCTGGTTGAACGCAGCCAGTGCCTATGACATATACTGTATACACATCCGACAATTTTTTTTTATCGAAAATCGTTTTTTGTCAGTCAATTTTTTTTTCTTTTTTCTATGTGATTGAGGGAGGCAAAAGGCATAACTGCCTATAGCGAGTGCCTCCCCCATAGTTGAAGGAGTGACAGGGCCAAAATCAAGGGACGTTCGAGCCAAAATGCCTGGACACACGGAGTTTGAAGCAATTTAAGTCATAGGAAGAGGGAAAGACTGATTCTGGGAGAGAGTTCCAGAGCTCAGCTGTTGAGTAGAAGAAAGTTTGAGAGTAACGTTTCACTCTTGGGTTGGAGAGTTGCACAGAGTAGGGGTGGGATTGAGTTGCAAGACGGGTACCACGTGCCCTACGTAAAGGAGGTGGTATGCACTGGGATAGCTCTGAGGAACACTGATTATTATAGTAGCGATAGAATAGCGAGAGAGATGCACCATTGCGGCGGAGAGAGAGAGATTGCAGAGAGTTGGTGAGTGGACGGGAGTTAATGGTACGAAAGGCCTTCCTTTCAACTTTGTCTAGGAGAGCGGTGTGAGAAGAACCTCCCCACACATGTGAACAATACTCAATACAAGAGCACACTATACAGAGCAAGAAGCTGTGCAGGGGAAAAGAACCCCCTAAGGCGGTTGAGCACACCCAGCTTCTGGGAGGCTGCCTTAGCAAGACTGGTAATATGGTCCTTCCAAATGAGAGCAGAAGAAAAAGAGACACCAAGAATATTGAGAGAAGATGATTAGGTCACACATGGGCAGACTTATAGCTGACCATTACCCAAAGTATAAGTATTTTTTTACTTGCAATGCCCACTCTACAACCAAAATTTTAAGCCTAGATTGAACCATGTTTGTGACTCCCTGTTTTGCCAACTTCTTTGGTGAAAAATATTCATAACAAATTCAAAATCATTAGTCTAGTTTGAGCCTCAGGAAAATTTTCAGCCACTAAATTGCATGTTTTAGAGAGCCAAAATCCACGAAATTGGGCTAGAATATTTTTTTGAACTGTTCTCCTTCATGCCTTCACATTTAGAGTCTATTAAGCAGAAAAATAAAAAAATAAATGTCCGAAACTGGCTGCGTCGAGCCAATGAAATAATGGCGGTAACAGGGGGTTATAGGCAACACCTGTCATATCTTACTCACTTGCTGAAATGCTTCCATGGCATAAGTAGAGCCATAGACATCCTATACTTAGATAATATAATACCTTTTTGACAAAGTACCTCATTGTAGGCTAATGTCAAAAGTGAGTGGACTAGGCAACAGCACATACTGTAGGTAACAAACTGGATACAACAATGGCTAACAGGTAGACAGCATAAAGTGGTAATTAATGATATTTCTTCTGATGGGACTCCAGTTACTTCTTGAGTTCCACAGCGATCTGTTCTTGGTCCACTGCTGTTTATCATATAGACCTGTCTATGACATTGATATTGGTCTGTTGATCGTGTGATTTCTAAGTTTGCATAATATATCAACTTGGAGTGAATGTGAACAATCCTAAAGCTTGTGCACCTTTTTACCGTTCGGTGAGTACTTTCTTGGGTTGTTTATTGGGTTTTACACACTCCTCTTCATTTTACCAAGATAAAAAAAAAAAAAATTTTTACTTGGGTTTGGTGGGGAGAGATTTTGCCCAATCTTGTGGGTAAGTATGGTTTAAGAGGCAGTTCCAATACAGAAATATACCATTTAGTTCGTATGCTCTACAAAGCTTTCATAAGGCCTCTTCTAGACTATTTTGTTCAATTCTAGTCTCCAACACTCAGAAAAGATATAGAGGGACTAGAAATATTCCAAGCTAGGGCTACAAAACTTATTCCATCAATAAGAAAACTGAGATTTGAGAGGTCTCTTTGTGTTGAAAACGTGTATACTACACGCCCAACATATTCAAGTCTTTAAAATATTTAATGGGTTTGACGATGTGGATAATAACAAACTATTTATCTTCAATAGACATATAACACGCAACCATGGCTGGAAGTAGGAATTGAAGAGGTTCAGAACTAGTGTATGCGGAAACCTTTTCACTTATAAGATCGGTTCTACCTGGAAAAAACTTTCCTCAGACGTTGTAAATAGTTCTTCAGTAGAGCAGCTAAAGAAGAGCATGGACTGTATTTTGCACACTCTGCAGTGAGTGCAGTGCTCTACACACTATATCCCTCTCCACTTCGAGTATCTCCCCGAAATGCACCGCAAGGTCTTTAAGGTACTAATCATTCCTTGTAACTCTTTCTCTCTCTCGTTCTCTATCTCACGGAGGCAGGAGGCAGGCCGTCATTCTTTACCGTGGTGGTATATTTTACACACCATTATAGTTTACACCATGGCTACACTCTCTCTCTCTCTCTCTCTCTCTCTCTCTCTCTCTCTCTCTCTCTCTCTCTCTCTCTCTCTCTCTCTCTCTCTCTCTCTCTCTCTCTCTCTCAGCCACCCAACCAACCACTCAGGCGTTACTTTCTGCCTTTAATAATGATTCAGTTTTCTTTCTGAAGTCTTAAATTTAGTGAGTTTTTTTGTGTATGTGCTTCTATCAGTATTATCATAATTATGCATACCTTCATTATATTTTCCCTCCTTCCTGCCGCCTTACCTGTCTTATTAAATTAGTTCCTTTACTTTCAACTTGAGTCCATATTTTCCTCCCTTCTCCCCGCTCTGCATTTATTAAGGGGGGATGGGCGTATTTATTTGCTATTTTTGTATCTTTTTCATTATTTTTTTGTTTCCTCCCTAGGCCTCCATCAAGCTTAAAAAAAAACTCGCAAGACCCGCCATCAAGATAAATTTGTACTTTTTTTATAGAAAAATATCCCGGCCAAAGGTCGGTTACTACTATATTACAGGCTCGCTATCGCTCGCCAGGAAAAAATCGACACAAATAGAACGAATGGTCTCAATATGACAAGTAATGAAGCGAAAGGTCTTAAAATCGCCAAACTAATGGGGCGAACCTCTTCAAATCTCAAAACTAAAGGGGCTAAAAATGAGAGAGAAGGGGAGGCCAGAAAAAATAAGCTAATCCTCCCTTAATACGGCCATTCTTTACCGTGGTGACACACTATTATAACTAACACACTCACTCTCTCTCTCTCTCTCTCTCGTCTTGCCTTATACCTGCTTTCCTACATGTCTTCCTTAATTAATCGTGGCCGTATTCACATTTTCATTCTTCATAGCATCAGGATCTTTTGCCATAATTAATTTGGCCCGTCTTTGGCTTCTTCATTCAATATTAGCTTCAGTATTCCTCCCTTCTGATTTTTTATTTTTCACCTTCCTTTTTTTTTCTTCCTCCCTGTCTTCAGTCATTTCTTTTGTTATTATTCTTGTTTATTATTAGTGTTATTATTGTTTATCATGTTTGTATATTATTATTGTTACACCACCTCCTCTCTGCCACCAAGCTAGCCAAGCTTTGATGTGTATCTACATTTTTATTTATTTTTTTTTTTTTTTGGTATGGACCCCCTTCTCTCATAAGTTTAGCCCCATTAATATTAAAATTATAAAAAGTCCCCCCCCCCCCCCCCCTCCGTTAGTTTCGTGCTTCTAAAACCTGTCGCCCCATTGTCAATGTTAAGACCTTTCGTGACATTTAGGTGTCGATTTTTACCTGGCGAGCGATAGCAAGCATGCAATTCAGGAGGAACCAGAACGAGAATTTTTTTTACCGAAAAAACAAAAATATTTCTCGAATGGGGGTCTTGAGGGTATTTTTTAAGAAGTGTGATAAAGGTCTAAGGGGCGAAAACAAATACAAAATAAGTATATATATATATATATATATATATATAATATACTGTATATACACAATGAGATAAATAAAACAAAATAAATAAATAAACAAATATATAAATTAAAGTAAAATGAACTTCCTCTTAAATATAATATTTGCCTTTGATCAATGTCTTCGTTGTTCTTTTCCTTCTATATTTTTGCTTCATCATTTCCTCCCTTGCTTCTCTTTTGCATCGTATATGTTTTGCATCAATTCCTTCGTTCAGAGAGTTGGTCCTTCTTGGGTATCGGACAATATCGATGTTTGTATATATATATATATATATATATATATATATATATATATATATATATATATATTTGTTTTTCTTCAAACTTTTCAGATGTACACCTTTCCTGCCATTTTTAGTATCATATTATTTATCCATACTAGTACGCCCCATTCACGTATTCATTCATTCGTCACACATATGGTATACAGGCTTTTAGCACACCTATATACATTACAACCTCTCTCTCTGTCTCTCTCTCTCTCTCTCTCTCTCTCTCTCTCTCTCTCTCCCTCAGCCAACCAACCATATCGGTCTTGCATTAAACCTGCCTTACTGCTTCACTGTTTTTGTTTCTTTCTTTTTTTTGGCCAGAATTCCCCTCTTTCAACATATCGTTCGGATATTTGTTTTCCTTTATTCCTTCTTTTTTTTCATTCATTATTTTCCTCAATCATTTCTACTTTCAGCGACTTGATTATTCGTTGGTACCATCACACTTTGCGATCTTCCACATATATTATATTCCTTCCTTCCTTCCTTCCTTCCTTCCTTCCTTCCTTCCTTCCTTCCTTCCTTCCTTCCTTCCTTCCTTCCTTCCTTCCTTCCTTCCTTCCTTCCTTCCTTCCTTCCTTCCTTCCTTCCTTCCTTCCTTCCTTCCTTCCTTCCTTCCTTCCTTCCTTCCTTCCTTCCTTCCTTCCTTCCTTCCTTCCTTCTTCCTTCCTTCCTTCCTTCCTTCCTTCCTTCCTTCCTTCCTTCCTTCCTTCCTTCCTTCCTTCGTGATCTATTCCTCTCCTGCTATCGTCATTATCTTCACACACATTGCGATCTTCCACATATATGATTTCCCTTTCAACCTTCCTTCCTTCCTTCCTTCCTTCCATCCTTCGTGATGTATTCCTCTCCTGCTATCGTCATTATCTTCATACTAGCCCACCTTTCTTCCTTCACTAATACATTATGGGGGGATGGGCGTATTTATAATTTATTTAGTTTCCTCGCTACCCCTCAATCAAGCTTTAAAAAAAAACATCCCCCCCCCCCCCAAGACCCTCCTTGAAGATACATTTGTACATTTTTCGATTGAAAAGTGTCCCTGCTGAAGGCCGGTTCCTCATAAATTACAGGCTCGCTATCGCTCGCCAGGAAAATATCGACACCTAAATGACACGAAAAGTCTTAATATTGAGAAAAACATTGGGCGAAAGGTCTAAAATCGTCAAAGTAATGGGCCAAACGCCATAAAATCTGAACACTAATGGTGCTAAAAAAAGAGGAAGGAAGGGGACCAGAAAAACGACCTATCTGCCCTTAAGGGGAGATCTCCACTTGAGGGATTTTTTTTCTTGACCCCTTTCTCCCTCATGTTTAGCCCCATTTGCTTTTGATATTATAAAACATTTGCCCCATTAGTTTAGCGATTTTAAGAACTTTCACTCACCCCATATTAAGACCTTTCGTGCCATTCAGGTGTCGATTTTATCCTGGCGAGCGATAGCGAGCCTGTATTTTAAGAGGAACCGGCCTTCGGCCGGGACATTTTTCTACCGAAAAATGTACAAATTTATCTTGAAAGGGACTCAAGGGGGTGTAATTTTAAGCTTGATGGAGGTCTAGGGAACAAACTAAATACCTCCCCTTAACCCATTCAGTACCGGTGTCGTCCTTCTAACTATATTCTGGCCACTATTAGTCGATTATATATATATTCAGTTTATAAAGGGCCTCCAGCGATTGACAGCCTTCGAACTATCTCACTTAACCCTTTTACTACCACAGATCCTTCTTAACCCCTTCTGTACCGGCGCCGTCCTTTGTACCGGCGCCGTCCTTTTCCCTTATTCTGGCTACTATTAGACGATTGTGTTCAGTTTAAAAGGGGCCTCCAGCAATTAAAAGGTTTCTAAATATCTCCATTAACATTTATACTACCACAGATCCTTCTTAAACTGCACAACATGGTGTAAATATAGCTAGACAAAAATAAAAAAGACGTCTTCGGTACAGAAGGGGTAAATTCTTTCTTCACACTTAAGGGGAGGTATTTAGTTTGTTCCCTACGTTTTCATCAAGCTTAAAATTACACCCCCTAGACCCCCTTTCAAGATAAATTTGTACATTTTTCGGTAGAAAAATTTCTACAGGCTCGCTATCGCTCGCCAGGAAAAAATCAACACCTTCATGGCACGAAAGGTCTTAAAATTGACAGTAATGGGGCAAAATGTCATCAAATGTCCAAACTACTAGGGCGAACGTCTTAAAATCTCAAAAGCAATGGGGCTAAACATGAGGGAGAAAGGGGTCCAGAAAAATATATCTCAAGTGGAAATCTCCCCTTCAGTACTATAAAGAATAGGCCGTATATCTACTCACCAGTATACATTACACAACAGGCAACCCACCCACCCACCCACCACTAGCATGCCGTTCTTCCTTCACTCACATATTCATGCATTATTCACATTTAAGGGGTACAGTATGGTACTCTTTTCTTCTAGACCCCTTCTCCCTCCTGTTTAATCACATTACTTTTAAGGTTTTAAGACATTCGGCCCATTAGTTTGGCGATTTTAACACCTTTCGTCCCATTTCCTTGTCAATTTTCGTGCCATTTAGGCGTCATTGTTTTTCCTGGCGAGTGTTAGCAAGCCTGTTATTTTAAGAGGAACTGGCCTTCGGCCGGAACATTTATCTACCAAAAGAAGTACAAATTTATCTTAAAGGGGATTTGGGGGTGATTTTTAAAGCTTGATGGAGATCTAGCGAGAAAACTAAACAGTAAATATATATACACAAAACAAATAATATTCATTACCCTCTTAAGGTATACAGTATTTGCACACACCACAGTCAACCCACCACTTCCCCCTTGTTATATGCCTGCCCTCCCTGCCTTTACTCTCAATGTCCCTCTTTGAAGCCTTTGTTCAGAGATTGTTATTTACTTGCTTTCTTTGTACAGTATTATCTTTATCATTACGTCGTTTATAATTTGGTTTTCCTTTCAGCCTCCCTCTCTTCACAATGTCCCTACTTCATTTATTGTTTTATGTGTTCATTATGTACCCGCGTGTGTGTGTATGTGTGTGTGTGTGTGTGTGTCTGTGTGTGTGTGTGTGTGTCTGTGTGTGTATGTGTCTGTGTGTGTGTGTGTGTGTCTGTGTGTGTGTGTCTGTGTCTGTGTGTGTGTGTGTCTGTGTGTGTGTGGACGTGTGTGTGTGTCTTAATAATAATAATAATAATAATAATAATAATAATACAACAGAATATTAATAATGATAGTAATAATGATAATAATAGGTGTATTTCGAGCCGGCAGTCAAATGAGGCTGAAAATACACAATTCCTTATCCTAAGTAATCAACATATTGACTCTAGCTGCCACAGGAGAGCCAACATATCCCCAGAAGGGGTACGATGTGGGTAGGGAACCAGATGGAACACAAAGGTGGTGCATTTACACAGCCCGGAAAGTTTTTGACAGAAACCTCACCGGCAGGTACCTGGAATCGAACCCACGCTACCGTAACCAAACGACTAGAATGCAATGCCGCAGTGTGTGTGAGTGTGTGTGTGTGTGTGTGTGTGTGTGTGTGTGTGTGTGTGTGTGTGTGTGTGTGTTTGTGTGTGTGTACATTTTATTTTAACTGGGCATTATAATTTACACCTAAGCCTCCCAACTACTCAGCCGCTTGTTTCAGATTCGCTTCCCTTAATGCTTCCCTGTATTCCTTTATTGCTTCATTATAAGTGTCCTTCCCTTTTTTATTTCCTCGTTCATTAATTTCTTCAGTGGTTCATAATTTTGTTCCTTAGTTCCTTCATTCAGTGTTATCTTAGTATGCATTCGTTAATTCTATTATCCCTTTTCCTCCTTTCTCAATGTCTTTCCGTCTATTTAGTTAATATATTTATTTTTACCATTATAATACACAACATTGTAGTGTCTCCAGCTAATTCGGCCTTTCTTTAGTTTTTACTTCAATTAAATCGGTTGTATTCTATATTCCTGCATTCTGCATTCGTTCCAAAAATATTGTCTTTATTTACATTTTCCTTCCTCAACTCATTCGTTCGGAGAGTTATCCATACATCCTATTTTACCCCGTTCCTTGGTTTCTTAATTCAATATTATTTTAATTATTCCTTTCTAGAATAGTTTTGTGTTCCTTTCATCCTTCACCCCTCTTCTTCATAAATGACTCCCTCTTTGTTATATATTTCGTTCTATGTCTATGAAGGAGACAAAAGGCAAAGCTACCTGTAACAAATGTACACCCCCCCCCCCCCCCCACACACAAGTTGAATGAGTGACAGAAAAACAGTTGTTGGTGTATTGGAAAGAAGTGTGGTGTGCTTGTAGTGTAGGGAAATTAATATAATAGGCAGAGGAGGTGTCTTTAGAGCTAGCTGGATTACTGAAATTCTAGCAACTCCTTGTCACATGCCAAAAGGCCTCCTCTGCGTATTGCCCTGCTAATTATTTACCTTGGTGAGTATAATTAACATATACCATTCCAGTTTACACACTTGTTTCGTGAGTGTCTTTCTACTCTCTCTCTCTCTCTCTCCTTGTTTACCTTTATCTCCTGCACCGTCCCCCTCTTTCTTATCTCATTCTGTCCGTCTTGTCCCCCTCCTCTCTCTCTCTCTCTCTCTCTCTCTCTCTCTCTCTCTCTCTCTCTCTCTCTCTCCGTATCTACTTCTGCTCTGCTAATTCTCCCTCTTTCTTATCATTAGTTCCTTCATTTAGTCTTTCCTTCCTCCCAGTCTCTATCCTGTGTTTAAGGGGAGGTTTTTAGTTGATTCCCTAGACTTCCATCAAGCTTAAAATTACTCCCCCTTGATCCCCTTTCAAGATAAATTTGTACATTTTTCGGTAGAAAAATTTCCCGGCCGAAGGCCGGTTCCCCTTAAATTACAGGCTCGCTATCGCTCGCCAGGAAAAAATCGACACCTAAATGGCACGAATGGTCTTATAATTGACAGAAATGGGGCAAGGGTTCTTAAAATCGCCCAAGCTAATAAGGCAAGCGTCTTTAAATCTCACAAGCAATGGGGCTAGACATGAGGGAGAAAGTGGTTCAGAAAAAAATCCTCCAGGTGGAAATCTCCCCTTAACCTTCACAACAACAGGATGCGTTTCTTCCTTTTATTCTGGCTCGCATTAGACGATTGTGTTCATCTTAGGAAGGATTAATAGATTCAACCTCACTTAATCCTCTCATTCCAACAGACACTCACTAATCTTAAGGGGTCACCTGTTTTTTTGTATTTTTCTCTCCTTTACTCTCTTTCTCTGGCTTGTATCCATTCGGCCCCATTCAGCCAACTGTTTTAAGACGTTTATCCCCATCTAGGTGTCAATTTATTCCTGGCGAGCGATAGCGAGCCAGCATTGTATGGAGAAATCCGGCTTCGCTGGAGATATTTTTCTATCGAAAAATGTACAAATTTAGCTTGCTGTCAAAACAAAAATATATATATGCTGGCTCGCTACCGCTTGCCAGGAAAATATTGACACCTGGATGGGGGTAAACGTTTTAAAACACTAGGCTGAATGGGGCCGAATGGATGCAAGCCAAAGAGAGAGGGAGAGAAAAAGAAAAAAAGCGAGGTGAGCCCCCTTAATAACATTGTTTGATAAAAGGCAGACTGCTATGAAAGAGTGCGTTCTGGTATACGAAAGCGTTAATTAATTCATGCTTTCTTCTCCCCTTACTTTTTCATTCGTTCGTTTCTTCCCCAGCTCAGTAATTAATTCGGCCTTTGCTGTGTGTGTTTCGTTCATTCATCATATTTTTCCTCTCTTCCTTAATTCATCCATTCATTGTTTTCTTGGTCAGGTTCTTCATTTAGTATTGCTTATTTCCTTCATTCACACTTTTCATTCTTATACATTTCATTCAGAATGTTCGCTCTTATTTCAAGCTTTAACCCTTTCAAGCTCCAGTACGCGTTGCTGTTCTGTTTTCTGGCTACTATTAGACAATTGTACTCAGATTAGTAACGATATATGGAAGTCAGAGGGTTGATTGAGATAGTATTTACCATTTTAATACCCACAGATCCTTCCTAAGCTGCATAAAATCGTCTAATGATAGCCAAAATATACTGCTAAAACGCGTCAGAGCTTCAAGGGGTTAATGTCGTTAATTTGTGGTTATCTTTCCATTACTCCCTTGTTCCTGTCTTACGTCATTAATTACTGTTCCCCTAACATTGTTCTTACATTCAATTAGTTATCTTAATCTGGTGTTTTCTTTTATTATCTTCGATTCACTAAGATATCCATGCACGTTTTTCATATTGTCTTCCTTAAATTACTCTACGAAAGATTTATTTAACAATTCATAGAAAAGTATGTTCCAGGTAGAAGCGATGTTTTGCATGAAAAGGTTTCCTCATATAACAGCGTCAAACCTCTTCAATTATATATTCCAAGTTATCAGAACCATTTAATATTTGATCTACAGTAGCTATAAGAGTCTACGCGCCACCTCACTTCCAAAACAACTAGTAATACAATGATAATAGTGTAACCTAAATAACCAGAACATCAATCAATAAATAAATGAATAAATACAATATGAGGTTTCAACTAGTTACCACACCTCCATCTTCTAATCGGTGGGATAAGATTGATAACCCTAAATTGAACTTCTAGTTTATTTATAATTGCTTTGCTGTATATCTTTCTTGGCACATATAGTGTCTTACATATATAGTCGGTTATATATTAGCTGACAGAATATTGAATCCCTGACCAATTGATTTCTCGACAAATAATGGCACTATATGAAACTAATGTCTCTGCATCATATTGAAACTAATGTCTCTGCATCATATATGAAACTAATGTCTCTGCATCATATTGAAACTAATGTCTCTGCATCATATATGAAACTAATGTCTCTGCATCATATATGAAACTAATGTCTCTGCATCATATATGAAACTAATGTCTCTGCATCATATATGAAACTAATGTCTCTGCATCATATTGAAACTAATGTCTCTGCATCATATATGAAACTAATGTCTCTGCATCATATTGAAACTAATGTCTCTGCATCATATTGAAACTAATGTCTCTGCATCATATTGAAACTAATGTCTCTGCATCATATTGAAACTAATGTCTGCATCATATATGAAACTAATGTCTGCATCATATTGAAACTAATGTCTCTGCATCATATTGAAACTAATGTCTCTGCATCATATTGAAACTAATGTCTCTGCATCATATTGAAACTAATGTCTCTGCATCATATTGAAACTAATGTCTCTGCATCATATTGAAACTAATGTCTCTGCATCATATTGAAACTAATGTCTCTGCATCATATTGAAACTAATGTCTCTGCATCATATTGAAACTAATGTCTCTGCATCATATTGAAACTAATGTCTCTGCATCATATTGAAACTAATGTATCTGCATCATATTGAAACTAATGTCTCTGCATCATATTGAAACTAATGTCTCTGCATCATATTGAAACTAATGTCTCTGCATCATATTGAAACTAATGTCTCTGCATCATATTGAAACTAATGTCTCTGCATCATATATGAAACTAATGTCTCTGCATCATATTGAAACTAATGTCTCTGCATCATATTGAAACTAATGTCCCTGCATCATATTGAAACTAATGTCTCTGCATCATATTGAAACTAATGTCTCTGCATCATATTGAAACTAATGTCTCTGCATCATATTGAAACTAATGTCTCTGCATCATATTGAAACTAATGTCTCTGCATCATATATGAAACTAATGTCTCTGCATCATATATGAAACTAATGTCTATGCATCATATTGAAACTAATGTCTCTGCATCATATATGAAACTAATGTCTCTGCATCATATTGAAACTAATGTCTCTGCATCATATTGAAACTAATGTCTCTGCATCATATTGAAACTAATGTCTGCATCATATTGAAACTAATGTCTCTGCATCATATTGAAACAAATGTCTCTGCATCATATATGAAACTAATGTCTCTGCATCATATTTACAGCAAATTTTCCTACCTAACAAATTTCCCTACAAAATCTTCGTAAAAAATATAGTAATTAAGAGAGAGAGAGAGAGAGAGAGAGAGAGAGAGAGAGAGAGAGAGAGAGAGAGAGAGAAGTTGAACGATGAAAAGCGAATGGTCAAAAGACATAGCGCAAACATATATAAACATTGGGAGTCGAGATAAATGCTCTAATAAAAAAAAAACACACACACACACACACACACACACACACACACACACACACACACACACACACACCAAGGCAACAAAGGAGAAATATACAAAGGGTACAGCTGATAAAAACGAAAGTAAACTAGGTGAACAAAAGAACCACAAAACAGAAAATAAAACGTTAGGATAAAAAAAAAAAAAAAAAAACGATATATCAAATAACAAATGTATAAAGGTTGCAGATGAAAAAACAAAAGCAAAAGAATAAACAAAAACAAGATAAATTGAACGACCAAGAACTGCCTACTCGAAATAGGCAAACTGTTATTGTGTAGGCCGAAATTGGGTTTGTTTTTAGATTTATTATGGCTAATACTTTGTTGTGGAGATTAATGCTGTCATCCGGTTTGGGTAATCATCGAATCCTTTTCCAGTTCGTTCTGTACAGCATTTCTATCAGTTTTTCCATACCATTTATAATAATACTTCTCGCCATATTTTTGTTAATGCCCTAGAAAGCAAAGCAAAATAACTAACACAAACTAAACACACAAAGAATTCATGCAGTATTCAAAGTCAGTCAGATATTGAATACTAATTCCTATATTATACATAGTTAGTAATATTGATTTGTTTTCATACGATTACCATTACTTATGTTCTCGTAATAATAAAAGAACAAAGTACGGTTTGTAATTTTAACTCGACTAGTCAGTGCTGGAAATTGATGGCTGTAATGACTATGAAAACCAGTATTTAACGTAAGAACATGCATACAAATATACATATTTTCGTACTCAAGGAAACGTATATATATGTGAATACTCCAAGGTATTAGCGCTAAGAATTCTGGCAAAGATTCTTGGGTATTTTGAGAGAGAGAGAGAGAGAGAGAGAGAGAGAGAGAGAGAGAGAGAGAGAGAGAGTGAGAGTGAGTGAGAGAGAGAGAGAGAGAGAGAGAGAGATGAATACAGAACCTGAAGAAAATAATGCAAGTAGAGCGCGAGCGAGGGAACATTGGAAGAGGGAGATAAAGAAAATTAAAGTATCAAAGAAATGAGCGAGATTTGAGGAACAAGGGTCCAAACAGAGCGATGTCCGGGGAGAGACTCGAATAGGAATGAGAGATTGTTTAGTGGCAATATAGAGGTTTTTACAAGGAATAACTGGGCGAGACTGTCTCCCAACTTCTGAGGGAAGTAACAAAGTGACATACTTAGGAAATAGAATATGAAAAAGAGCTGACCTTTTAAATGAAAGGCAAGAATTTTGTGGAAATCTAATTACCTCAGCCATGGTTGTGTGTTGTATTGATATTCAGGCTAAACATTTTGCCACATTGTCAATCCCATTAAGTATTATAAAAATTCAATAAGCTGCCCTCTTAGCCTGCGTGTTTTCACCTGAAAGTGATTAAGAGCTCTCAACCGGTCTTCTAATCAATGGAATTAGCTTAGTATCCTTAGCTACTCTTTCCAGTCGCTCTATATCTTTCCTGAGTGCTGGAGA
The DNA here is from genome assembly GCA_032716605.1 of Paralithodes platypus. NCBI lineage: Eukaryota > Metazoa > Arthropoda > Malacostraca > Decapoda > Lithodidae > Paralithodes > Paralithodes platypus. The sequence continues at coordinate 16,100,590 of CM064497.1, read as the reverse complement.
CCAGAAATTGAACCGCATACTCCCGAAGAGGCCGTATCAGAGCATTGTAAAGTGTGAGAACTATGTCTTTATACTTAAATGAAAGGAGCAAATGGTTTAAGAGGTTTCTGAGTTTTCTTCTCTACTTCAATTAACTACATGGAAAAACTTCAGGTCACTGCTGATCAGAACACCCAAATCTTTGTCTAAGTCAGTCACCTCCAGAGGCATTCCCAATAGGGAATGACTTGGGATTTGCAAAACATTACCGAATCAGCTTTTATGCTTTTTCCAAGTTTAGATGCATCTGCCATGCCTCAGACCGTTCACCAAGTCTGTTAAGGTCCATTCTGAGCTGTTCAACCACGTTGGGGCCCTTCACATTCATGCCAAGCTTTATGTCATCTGCAAACTTGGAGATCACACTCAACAAACCAATATCGATGTCATTGATGTACATGAAAAACAAAAGTGGGCCAAGGACATATGCCTGTGGAACACCAGAAGTGACTGGAGTCCACAGAGAGAGAGAGAGAGAGAGAGAGAGAGAGAGAGAGAGAGAGAGAGAGAGAGAGAGAGAGAGAGAGATAAGAGATAGGAGGAAAACTTTGATAATGAGATGGACTGGAGAGAATGGTAAAGAGAGAATAGAAGGAAACGAGGGAGGGAGCAACAGGAGAAGAACAGTGTAAGCAAATTAACTTCTTCGGTGTTACGACTAATTTCTACCTTGTATTCTGGCTAACAGTAGATGATGTTACTCAACTAAGGAAGGCATTGTGGGAGTCAGAGAGAGTTAATTGAGATACCAGTTTGCTCAAGTCTCTAATCTTTTAACAGGCGATCCCGAATTCGCTTCAGTAAGATAATTATTAACAAGGATCTTACCTGACTCACTGAACATTGTATTACCATGGTATGTACAGTTGTTGGGGTTTTGTCGATTCCCTTTCCAGATAAGGATGGCCAACTTTCATTTCCAATCAAAGGCAATGGTAACAGTTCGCCAAACAGCAGTCAGGACCGCATGCATCCAATGGACATGGACTCACTCCTGGCTTTCAAAAGTTCTCCAAAAAATACCACAGACACAAGGAGTCTTCCCACGCTCCTCCCTAGCCACAACCTCCTTTACCTCAGCAAGTGAGACACACACACACACTCGGTCTCTCTGTTTTGCTGATTATATTTGTCTACGGGGAGGAGCATCCATGTTCAACAGCTATAAGCAAACCTATTACTTAATAATATAACTAGTTAACTTGCCTGTATGCAATCTCATGCTTTGTATGTTAGTAAAGCTGTAAATTGTTCCTTCATTCATATTCAGTCTACGGTTGCAATTATCAATAATCCGTTTAATGTTATTATAATCATTAATTGAAATACACGGTCAAACAGGCCCTACACTGATTCATTCCATACGGATGCAGCATCTGTCAGGTAATATAGGGCAAACGAATATCCATTGTTATTCTGACTCAAACAGGTTCATCCTTAGCTGAATACAATGGTCTCATGATAGCCGTAATATAAAATGGATAATGTATCCTCATCGTATTGGAAGGGTTAAAACTACACTGTACATTCAATGTTGTGGGGGAATTAATGAATATGGCCGCAGGCAAACCCCTGATTGGCTGCCGGCTCGGCAAATATTGAATCAATTACTAAATTGCCTGTCGTTTGTGGGCTGGGGAGAGTACGTATGCTGGGACAATACCTGAAGGGGGGGGGGGGTCTGTTCCCTCTTATCCCTCAGGTAGTTACATTATTTTTGACATTTTAAGACGTTGGCTCCATTAGTTTGGCTATATTAGGACCTTTTGCCACATTCCTTTGTCAATTCTAATACCTTTCGTGCCATTTGGATGTCGGTTCTTTCCTGTTGAGTCATAGCGTGCCTCTGTTTACCTAACAGTAAATAGGAACCTGGAGTTACTGGATATTTGTAGCGTTCCCAGAAAACTGCGGTAACTTGGAAAATATGCAGTGGCCCCTGTGTACTGGACTGGTTACCCAACACACGTTCCGAAGGCCAATTATACGGAGATAAGCACACGGCTAAGCCCAGTCTAACGTAGGCCTCCTCCAAATGTACTTTTTAATCAAATTACGCGTTTGACGTCAGCTACATACGGACATTTATATATGATTTAGTAAGGACCAGTTACCATTACAACACTTATGGAGATGGTTTTGAACCAATGATTCCTAAACGTCCTTTTTAAAGCCGAGTATTAGCTGCTATTGACATGTAAAAGGTAACACAAATAGCGGTTTGTAGCAGAATATTTGAAAATTGAATAATAAATTTGCTTAATATTACAAGTTGGATAATTATAAAAATGGAGGAGGTAGCTGATTAATGTTCGTAAATGAATGTAGATAGCATAATATAATAATTACCAAGGTTATTAATTTGTCTAAGTACTATGACGTCTCTTTCCCACATTAACTTAATTAGAGTAATATAAGAAAAGGTGTGGTGATATCATCATTAATAGATGCTTAATTTCCGAAATATATATGAAAATAATAGTAAGACTAGCTGAGCAGGTGGTGGATTCCCTTCAGAACTAGAACGTCATGCTTAGTATTTTCTGGCTAACTGTAGACGATTTTATTTGGCTTTGGAATAATATAAAAAAATCACAAGGTGGCATAAAAGTCTCTTAACTTTCACAAGATCTTGTCTTGGAGAAGGTAGGCTAGAAAAGTTAGAAAAGGTTCAAAATGAAGTAATATGGATTGTATTAAACTGCCCTCCAATCCAATGCAATTGGAATTAAACCTAGGGTCATTAAGAAATAGAATTGAAGAGGTAAATATTATAGCTGCTATTAGACATATAAGATCAGGAGGTGGGATTAAATTCTCAAATAACCTTACTGAAGGTATACACAACTTCCGAACCTTCAGGAAACAAGGCAAGTAAGGGTATTTAAAAGGACTGATCAATTGTTAGGGTTATGTGTATACTATCGATCAAATGTTTGTGTAGTCCCTCAATCTATATCTCAACTTCCACCCTGGGAGGAGCAAATAACTGAAATAGATATAATACCTTTGTTAAAGAAAACATGTTTGTATGAAAGTATAGAACTTGAATCAATGGTAGAAGAAAATATGTTAGTTGTATGAGGCTGATGTAGCCCACGTGTGTTGTGATGGCTCAGTAGCAGAAGATGGAAGAGCAGGGTGTGGTGTCTTGGTGATAGACAAGGCAAATAATTAACAAATTGATTTTACGAAGATATAGAATAGCTGATAACGTATCTTCAACCCTAGCAGAAATGTGTGCCATTTTCTATGGACTACTAGAAATTAGAAATGGAGAGGGAGATGTTTGTTTTTTCGTTGATAGTCGAAGTGCCCTGGAATCCTTAAATAGCAAACACCCAGTATGTAAGGACATAGTTGATCAGTGTAAGATTATTATACATAATCTTCGTAATAAACACAGGAAAATTACCTTCACTTGGATACCGTCCCACGTAGGGATAGTTAACAATGAAAGAGTCGATAAACTGGCAAAACTAGGGACAGAAAAAGAAACTATTGATCTAGATTGCATGCTATCATTGAAACAAATAAAATCAATAATACGTAAAAAGCAGGATGAACAAATGATTGAAAAAATGCAAGCCAGATACAGTAACAGCCAGACTTTAGATCACTACATTAATGTTGCACAAAGAACAAACTTTACATATTATGGGCGATACAGGAATGCTTCTAAGGATTCCTTATGGTATACTGAAAATTAGTTTTATAGGTACATGTGGCCGCTCAGGAGTGAAAGAACGCAGAATGTGTAAAAATAAGGGGCCTTTACATTGTTAATAATACCTGTTAGGATATAACATTCTCTTGAATGCCTTCATTCGTTAAATTGTTAGTATGATGTAACTTAAGGGGTATATTATGAAGTATTATATTATTTTTTTACTATTACGACTTGTTATTATGATTTATTTAGTAGTGATTATTATAGGTTTTCCTGATTTTGAGGTAGATGCTAGGCCAGGATGATTAGCGTAGTGTGTTAACTTTTTAATGTTATTACTATAACGTGATGTACGTATCATTAACTAGTACTATCTACAATTTTACCAGTCCACGAAAATATCAGATACTGTAGCGTAAATTAAGTTTGCCATACATGTTTTTTGTGAATCTTTGCTAATGACCTCAGTGGCTGGGGACGAGAATTTTTTTTTACCGAAAAACAAAAATATTTCCCGCCCCCCCGTCTTGCAGCCAACCCCCCCCCCCCCCGTTCTCTAAGAAGTGTGATAAAGGTCTAAGATAATCTGACTGTTTTCCCGCCCACTGGGGATTGGCAGTGATTAACTAACTGCCCCTGTCTCAAAGTCTCTCTATATATATATATCTCTATATATATATAAGCTATATATATATATATATATATATATATATATATATATAATTATATAATTATATATATTACAATATAGACTGGGGGGAAGGAAGCCCAAGCATCTTCACCCTTTTGAGTCTCCGTGTATTCACATACCTGTATGCAACATTTGTATATCCTGTATTTATACGAACTTAATAAAATAATCAAATAAAAAAAAATCCCTCTCTCTCTCAGGAAAGGTTCGATATTGGAGGAGGCAAATGGCGAGAGAAGATGAGAATGCAAGTGAGAGAAAATAGAAAACAAACACAAAAGAGGAGGAAGGAGAGGGAGAGATAACTGGAATAACATTAGAGAACAAGATAAAGTGACAGTGATAGTGAGAGATAAAAAGGCTTGCATAAGACAAAAGCGGGAAAGACACAAAAAGACAGACAGCCATACACACAGGACAGACAGGCATACAGACAGAGAGATAGTTACACAGACTACCATATATATATATACAGACAACACAGCCCACTAGTTCCCAACGAAGTGGTTCGGCCATAACTTTCGACTATAATAGGCGATTATTTAGTATAAAAAAATCGCCTAGTGCTAGCCAAAATAATAAAATTCAAATCTTAATTTAACCGATGCATTACCTCGAAGTAGTTTTAAGCATCTTGGCTAAGATATACTTCCTATTCTGAATAACAACCTCTATGTTATTGCCAGAATAATATTAGAGAAGTAAAAGGGCTAAGCATTTCTGAAGAAATTATTTTGCCACACCGGTCAAAGAATAGGATATCAAATTATTATTCACTAAACCCCCTTCCCCCTCCCTGGACCCCCACCCCTCCCACCCCCAACACATCCCCCTCCACCCACCCCAAACACACTCCCTCTGGCAATGAACCGTATTAGTAAGATTACAAGAACAAATTTGCATGGCTCAAATTAATGAAGGAAGCGTAACGAAACAAAGAGAGTCTACTCTGAACAATTAATAATTAATCAGCGCACAAGCTATCTTCCTAATTACTGTAAAGAGTATTTCAGGAGATAATTAAGCAACTAAACTATTCTCATTTGAGCATGTCCCTTGAGGAGGAAGAGCACGCTCAAAATAAATAGTTACCTACTATCTTAATGGAAATGTGTATGAAAGAGAGAGAGAGAGAGAGAGAGAGAGAGAGAGAGAGAGAGAGAGAGAGAGAGAGAGAGAGAGAGAGAGAGAGAGAGAGAGAGAGAGAAGAAAACTCGACACTTCTAAGACATGAAACAAATAGCTCTAGTCACCAGCTATACAAAATGCATGGTATCTGTCAAGGAATGGTGATAGTAACTTAAACGTTCACAATTCATGAATAAGGTTCTCAGTGAACTATATATATTAATTGTAGAGTTGCTCAAATAAGTGATGTCGCGGCACCAAGTATATTTCGATCAATAATTGGTATCAGCAATATCTAAGCATTAATTAATCGCTTCGAGTGAGATATACAAACATGTTCCTATCTTTACACACCTTATGCAACATCTGACAAACATCAATACAGCACACAGCAAGCAAAACGTAATGTCAGCAGGGACGGGACTTATTAGGCCAACCGTACCTACCCAAATATATATACACAATTTTCTGTCGCTGAATCGCCCTTATGATAGTGGAAACGTCAACTGCACAATGCATTAGCAATTCTACTGCATTAATGTAACCACAAACATTAAAGTCGCCTTTGCCCTAAGTTCCCCACTGCATTAGACCACAAGCAGAGATAGAGAGAGAGAGAGAGTACAAAGGAGTACAAAGGAGTACAAAGGAAATCAAGCAACAACAGATCTAGTGACCCTTCTAGGTTGCTTGTCCTCCAAAACACTGAGGATCAAGTGTCCAAACAGTGGTTTAGAGTGGGTAAGGGAACATTGGAAAGGGAATTACTGCCCTGGAACTAATGTCCGTGGCAGGATTAGGAAGTTAGTAGGGGACAGGGGTTAGTAACTGAAAGAGAGTTAGTAACTAAGAGAGACAGAGACAGAGACAGAGACAGAGAGAGAGAGAGAGAGAGAGAGAGAGAGAGAGAGAGAGAGAGAGGAGGGAATGAGAGAAATACAACATTGCAGCATGTAGAGAGAGATTGTAGGCGAGTTGATGAGACAAAATGCTCTTGACTACCCTTTCAAGAAGTGCGGTATGGGTGGATCCTGCCCACTCATGTGAACAGTATTTCATACATGGACGTACAGAACAATAAGCTACAAGAATCCACAGAGACGGTTGAACACACCTAATTTCTGGGAAGCTGTTTTAGCGAGAGTGGTAATATGGTTATTCCAAGAAAGTTCAGAGGAAAACAGAGACACCAAGAATATTGAGAGTGGACGAAGGTTGATTTGAATGTTGTTGAAGAGTAAGTGATAGTCGCTTATATTTTATCTCTAAGACTCAAAAGGTTTACTAGTATATCGATAAACCATCTTAATAATATTGGTCCTTCTTAAGCAGCATATAAAATCGTTTAATTTTAGCTGGAATAAAATAGGCGTCATCGTGCTGAATGGGTTAATGTAATATTGTCTACCTTGTAAAATATCAAAGGTTTAAACAATTAACTAAAATCAAGCAGGATATATTGATAGACTTCCCCTTGATTACTAAATATATTTGTCTATCCTTATAGCACTACCAACATACGTTTAGAAAGATTAAGTATTATGGGATCATTAATTACCCTCTTCACCCCATAGCTATTTACAGAGGGAAATATTACAGCGAAATTATTACAGTTTTTTAAATTAATTTGCGTAATTAAAACATGAATGGTTTTTAACCCTGTCAAGCATATGATTCACATTCTAGTTTATTCTAATTGCTTGTACGGGATTTTATTCAGTTTAGAAAAGACTTCTAGGTATCAAGGGGTAAAAGACTAATTTAATTGACACTAACTCTAGGCATGTCCTTAATAAAATAAATAACCTCGTCAACGGTAGCTTATCTACAAATGGGTGTGACCTAAATGAAAGGGTTATATGGCCTCTGTCTAGCCAACTTGGAAGAGGGAAGGATAAACATTCAAACTTTTTAGTATTCGGATGTTATTCTTTATTTCATTGTAGCTATTTATGATTTTAGACAGCTTAAGACGGACCCAAGGCAATAACAGTTGGCAAGGTAACTCAATTGTCATATTTTATCCCCCACCGATCCCCTTTTAACTGAATAGTATCGTTTTCTGGTAGCCAGAATACGATGAAGGAATGCGTCATAGTATACTGAAAGGGTTAATCCTCACCAAACAAAAAATCTAGTAAAGAAAACGGCGACCGGACCACTCAAGCAATAAACAATTTGCAGTGGGGAGATTGTAGATACCAATCGAACAGGGCGATACCCAGGGGAGGCCTTATAGGCAATAATAAGGAGCGGCTGGAACTCCCGTTTCATTTGTCTGGCTTCCCTCACTGTTTCTGTTTGTGTTTCAACTACATAGAGTAATCCAGCTAGCTCTCACAAATACCTCTTCCTCCTATGTAAGAGGGTTAATTGAGATACTGTTTGCCCCTTTGAATCCTAGAGATTCATGGAAGTCAGAGGGTTAAATGAGATAGTATTTACTTTTTGAATTCCCACTTATCCTTCTTAAGGGGAGGTGGTTCGTTTTTCTGGACACCTTCCTCCCTCATGTTTAGCCCCATTAGTTTTTAGATTGTAAGACGTTTGACCTATTAGTCTGACGATTTTAAGATTTTGAGTTCCATTTCTGTGTCAATGGTGTGAGCGAGAGACCTTTCGTGTCATTTAGGTGTCGATTTCTTCCTGGCAAGTGATAGTGAACCGGCCTTTGCCAGGGATATTGTTCTACCGAGAAAAACAAATTAAAACAAAATCTTGCAGGTATTTTTAAAGCTTGATGAGGTTATTGTGGAAGAAAATACAATAAATAAATAAATAAAGACATGAAAAAGTGAATACAAATATATACAAGTTTCCTCTAAACCAACATCATTACTCATCTGCGCTGTCTATCATCACTATTATAAGGCATAAGGTACAGTTAAGACACCCTCAAGTTGATTAAGGTTTTGGAAGTCATAAATTACGATCTTTAACTGTTAATCCCTTCATCATTATGACGCGTTTTGACAGCTTATTCTGGCTATCACTATGCAATTTTATATACCTTAGCAAGGATATGGGGGACTGAGAAAATAAGTGAGTTTGTTTTAACTCCAAAGATTCCTGAAGATCTTTCCTAAGCCTCACAAGATCGTCTAATGATAGCCAGAATATAGATAAAATGCCTCGTCGAATAACGAAACGGTGTATTTTTCGGATATATTTTTGTTATACATTTTTTCACCAACCAACTTCACTTCTAAACTCAATTAATGAAATCAACAAATACATGTGGCACTCCAAGGACTCGAACCTAGGACACTCACTCCGAAATGCAGCGCACTTGTGCATTAAGCTATCAAGACAGACAGAGCAAGTAGCATGGAAATGTTGACGAGGATCTAATAGAAACTTCAAAGAGAAATACGTTTACTTTCAACACTAAAACGAGAAGGATATGATGTAAATGTGATACAAGCAAAGTGAGTCAGCAAAGTAAATCTCGACAGCAGCATATAGCCTGGGAAATTTGTACACTATTCACTCCAGCTAATCTTGTTTCTACCTCCCCCTCTCCCATCCGCACAAGAGAGAGAACGAGTGTGTGTGTGAGAATCAGTGTGTGAGAATCAGTGTGAGTGTGTGTGTGTGGGAGTGAGTGAGTGAGAGTTGTCAGTGTGTGTGTGTGTGTGTGTGTGAGAGAGAGTGAGTGAGATACTGAGTGAATGTGACTGAGTGAGAGTGAATGTGAGTGAGTGAGTGAGAGTAAATGTGAGTGAGAGAGACTGGGAGACTGAGAGAGAGACGTGTGAAAAGTGTTGTAGGGGAGACTATGAAGTGAAATAGGAGCCCTGCCGGTGAGGGAAAATAGCAGCATATGGGGGATATAGAGGAAGGGAGGCTCAGCAGGGACAACATATCAATATATATATATATATATATATATATATATATATATATATATATATATATATATATATATATATATGTATACTGTATATATATATTCTATATTGTATATATGTGTGTGTTTGCTCTGTGAAGACAATGGTTATAACTGCTTTAATCTATTGAGAATATCAAGTCAGAAATATTTAATAACACATAACTGTTTCTCCATGCACTCAAGGATTGAAACAGAATTATAATACATTGAAGCTTAATACACTGTGAATAGTTCTAATGATTCACCCTTCCACTCCTGTCAGGTCCATAGTCTGCAACATAATTATAATATATACACGCCACTCATTAATTTTACAAGACTAATATGATAATTTATGCGGATACACATATGGAAGTCTTTAATCTGGTAATAACAAATTCAAACCCCGATAAAACATTGTCATTTTCACGGCGATGACGAATTTATATTTTATATATTCTGCATCATGTTACACAATTGTATTCAGCTAAGGAAGTAATGATTTAATTCAGTTTTTGTTTTGCTATTTCGACGATGACAGTTTGCATTATTTATATATTGGATAACATATCGACTAGCTGAGGCACACGCACTCTGTGAGGGTTACAGAGTAGTCCCTAGTAAATATGGAAATATAAACTGTACATAAAAGACAAAATTGCATAGATAGAATTTACTAGTGAGAGGAAGATTTGATTACGGAGTTTTGCGGAGGATATTACTGTCGTTGTTGTGTATCAGTGCTGGTGTATATTAGTGTGTCTGTGCGAGGGCTTTCATAACTTGAAGGCTCGCTCTCGCTCGCATGGAAAATATCGACACCTGAATGTGGTAAAGTGTATTATAATTGTCAAATAAATTAAGTCAGTTTCTTAAAGTCTCTAACCTAATGGAGTGAACCAGAATAGTTTAAAAAGACTCAACTCCGCTCAAATAAGGATAATAAACTGGCAAAGAGCAATGTATCTTTCACATAATATAACTCAGTTTAATATTTTATTTTCGGTATAGGATGTACAATCGAGGTTAATAAGTGTTGTCAGATATTTCACAGTTTCGGACACTGACTAATACTTTGAGGGATGAGCACTTTTCCCAGTAACTATAAAGATACCAATAACACTTGTTGAGCGAAAACCACTGGAATCTATGACAACACTTATTAACCTCGACCGTACAGTCAAGCTCATAAATGGTGACGCACTATTATTCATCAGTATCAACGAAAACGAGATAACACAATACTTTATTGTATCCCAGAATCTTCAGAACTTGGCTTTAAGGGGAGATTTCCACTTAAGGAATTATTTCTCGAACCTCCTTTTCCCTCATGTTTAGCACCATTAGTTTTGAGATTTTAAGACGTTCGCCTCATTAGTTTGGCGATTTTAAAAACTTTCGGCCCGCTTATGTCAATTTTAAGACCTTTCGTGCCATTTAGGTGTCGACGTTTTCCTGGCGAGCGATAGCGAGCCTGTAATTTAAGAGGAACCGGCCTTCGGCCGAGACATTTTTCTACCGAAAAATGTACAAATTTATCTTGAAAGGGGGTCTAGGGGGTGTGATTTCAAGCTTGATGGAGATCTAGGGAGGAACTAGAAACCTCCCCTTAAAGGTTCAAAGATTCAAAATGGTTTACCCTTATATTATATGGTCACTACTGTAAACCACCTTTTGTTCTATGTGTAAATGGTTTACCCTTATATTATATGGTCACTACTGTAAACCACCTTTTGTTCTATGTGTAAATGGTTTACCCTTATATTATATGGTCACTACTGTAAACCACCTTTTGTTCTATGTGTAAATGGTTTACCCTTATATTATATGGTCACTACTGTAAACCACCTTTTGTTCTATGTGTAAATGGTTTTACCCTTATATTATATGGTCACTACTGTAAACCACCTTTTGTTCTATGTGTAAATGGTTTACCCTTATATTATATGGTCACTACTGTAAACCACCTTTTGTTCTATGTGTAAATGGTTTACCCTTATATTATATGGTCACTACTGTAAACCACCTTTTGTTCTATGTGTAAATGGTTTACCCTTATATTATATGGTCACTACTGTAAACCACCTTTTGTTCTATGTGTAAATGGTTTACCCTTATATTATATGGTCACTACTGTAAACCACCTTTTGTTCTATGTGTAAATGGTTTACCCTTATATTATATGGTCACTACTATATTATATGGTCACTACTGTAAACCACCTTTTGTTCTATGTGTAAAAGGCAAAGCTGCTGGTCGCAACTGTGGGTTTTGAAGTAACTGCATGGTGGGTCGTTGTGTAAAGTTATTTGAATAGTTTAAGGTAGAGTTATCGGCATAGTAGTGGCTAGGACTAGAGGTACAGTTGACTAGATTAGTGTAAACGATCCCTAGAAATTTCCCCACTTTTTAAGCACACACATGTGTAGTCAGCCTAATAAGTCATGTCTCGGCTGTCATTATGTTTGGCTCGTTCTGTGTTGTATATATGTCTGCCAAAGGTTGAATAAGGTGAGTAAGTGTAGAAGAACATTTGTAGATCTCCCTTAACACGAAGAAACCAAGTCTAGATTTAGCTGAATACAAATTTGTTATCAATATATACTTGGTGCTGAGACATTTCATATTTGGCAGATTGCACATACATACACATACAAGAAAGAGTCACTATTTCATCTAAGTGGGCCGAATGTCTGGAATCAAGTTTTCACAATTAACAACATATTTCGCAACAACATTTTCATACTAGCTGCGTAATCCAGGTGAAGACATGACAATTTACTATCAGCTGAAAATAAACAGATTTTAGTACAGGATATATAGTTTGTTCAACACAATCATACGTAAATATATGCCCCCTTCCTTCTTTTATCATTACGGCACCAAAATGGCATACACAGACAAATATGGCCGCTCTCTGTCTCACTAAAGGTTCTCTACGCTGCACAAGGCATTACGTTATTATTCCGTTAGCGAGACACCTGCAAGACACCTGCAACGCATAATCTAAATATTTCCCGGAAAAGCTACCAGACAACTGCAAGACTCTGACGTTTAATTTACTAATGGTTTAGATTTATAGAGATACGATTTTACTCTTTTGATTTTTAGGTAATTTCCAAGAAAAAAATATAAATAGATAAACAAAAAAGCTAGATTATTGTTTTTATTATTATTATTATTATTATAATGTATATATATATATATATATATATATATATATATATATATACAGTATATATATATACTGTATATACCGGTATGTATATATACTGTATATATATATACTGTATATATGTATATATACTGTATATATATACACATATATATATATATACTTTATATATATATATATTATATATATATATATATATATATATATATATATATATATACCGGTATATATATATATATATATATATATATATATATATATATATACCGTATATATATATATATATATATATAATAATAATAATAATAATAAAAACAATAATCTAGCTTTTTTGTTTATCTATTTATATTTTTCTCTTGGAAATTACCTAAAAATCAAAAGAGTAAAATCGTATCTCTATAAATCTAAACCATTAGTAAATTAAACGTCAGAGTCTTGCAGTTGTCTGGTAGCTTTTCCGGGAAATATATATATATATATATATACCGGTATATATATATATATATATATAGCCGTCGCGAAAAAAACGATAACTGAATGGGGAGAAACGTCTTAAAACAGTATGCTGAATGGGGCCGAATAGATAAAACCCAAAGAGAAAAAGCAGGTCGGTCCCCTTAAGGGGCGGGTGTCATGCCATTATGCGCAGTATTGGAAAGTCCTCTATGAAAGATAGGAGTACAAGTTATGTAAAAAACAAAGAAACTCTGATCCTCACGTGTTCTTTTAAACTGAGTAAATCGTGTAATCTTAGCCAGAAAAGAAAGAGGAAACAATGCCTCGATCCTTATACAATTATAGGTAGCGCGAACGAATTTGACAATAATCTGGACTCCTTAACTTTTAACTTCTTATAACTCAAAATGAATGAAAGCAATCGGGCTGACAGTTCTATCATTTGGGAAGAGTCCACCAGGAAAAAGGCGTGGACATTTACAGCCAGCTTGCTTAAGGTCCTTTGGAGTTACGAAGAGATCAGGGATTGAGATAATTGTCAAGTTCGTTTGCGCTTCCTATACCTTCCCCACACAAACCAAACTGTTATAATTCAGGTAGCATGAGTCCCGCACGCAAGGTCTACACTACCACAAGGACAAACCAGGCAATGGGTTATAGTGTTGTTATGGTCAATATTAGGCGATTTTACTCAGCTTTGGAGGGTTCTATAGCAATCAGAGGGGTAATGCCTAGTCCAATTAGAATTCTGACTAATACATATATTTCGCAAACTGAATACAAACACCCAAATTCTATCTATCTATCTATCTATCTATATCCTCAGGCATATTCCATTTTTTTTTTTTTTTTTAAAGCTGGGGGTGGCCGACTCGAGACAGAGCCCAAAGTTAGCCATTATAAAATATAGACTGGCACCATTGCATTACTACCTTTTACTTTACACAGACCAACCTATTATAATTCATCCAGCAAGTCACCAGTGCCAGCCCCACAGCCTACCAGGACAAACCAGCCACCTGCAGGATTCTCACGCTTACTTGAAGAACGTGACAAACTTGGGCGTCATTTATAGTGTTATTCTAGCTAATATTACACCATTCAAATACAATTAGGAAGGATCTCTATGAACCAAAAGGATGAAACGATGTCAATTAAAAATGTGAATTTCACAGTTACTTTTTAAACTATGTAAAATCGCCTAATGGAAGTCATAATTTATCTTTAGCATTATCTACCCTTGTACACGACTCTAGCACACCTACTACTAATTACCTTACAAGATACTATAGCGCCTAAATCCCACTGTAGCCAGAGAAGATCTAGTGTTATTATGGTCAATATTAGGGCTATTTTATCCAGCTTTGAAAGGCCTTCTCGGAATCAGGGGAGTAAGAATTTTACCACATAACCCTCTGACTTGCATAGGCACTTTTAAGCTGTATGAAATCGTCTAACGATAGCCAGAAGAAAAAAAAGAAAGATAAACATCATCGTACTACCACCTTAGTCTTTTTACGCAAAACAATGCAACCAGAATTATTGAACCAGCAAGACAACAGCACCTACAGTAAGTCCTACACAACCACAAGGACAAACCCCAGACAACCAGAATTATTGAACCAGCAAGACAATACCACCTACAGTAAGTCCTACACAACCACAAGGACAAACCTCAGACAACCAGAATTATTGAACCAGCAAGACAACACCACCTACAGTAAGTCCTACACAACCACAAGGACAAACCCCAGACACCCCAGCACCTACAGTAAGTCCTACACAACCACAAGGACAAACCCCAGACACCAGCACCTACAGTAAGTCCTACACAACCACAAGGACAAACCCCAGACACCAGCACCTACAGTAAGTCCTACACAACCACAAGGACAAACCTCAGACACCAGCACCTACAGTAAGTCCTACACAACCACAAGGACAAACCCCAGACAACAGCACCTACAGTAAGTCCTACACAACCACAAGGACAAACCTCAGACACCAGCACCTACAGTAAGTCCTACACAACCACAAGGACAAACCTCAGACACCAGCACCTACAGTAAGTCCTACACAACCACAAGGACAAACCTCAGACACCAGCACCTACAGTAAGTCCTACACAACCACAAGGACAAACCTCAGACACCAGCACCTACAGTAAGTCCTACACAACCACAAGGACAAACCTCAGACACCAGCACCTACAGTAAGTCCTACACAACCACAAGGACAAACCTCAGACACCAGCACCTACAGTAAGTCCTACACAACCACAAGGACAAACCTCAGACACCAGCACCTACAGTAAGTCCTACACAACCACAAGGACAAACCTCAGACACCAGCACCTACAGTAAGTCCTACACAACCACAAGGACAAACCTCAGACACCAGCACCTACAGTAAGTCCTACACAACCACAAGGCCAAACCTCAGACAACCGCAGGACTCTCACGTTTAAAAGGAGATGGATGTATTTTTATTTATTTATTTTTTAATTTTTGCTTATTAATTTATCTGTTTTATTATTTGTTTTGTTTCCTCCCTAGGCTTCAAATAAGATTAAAATAACACCCTCAAGACCCTTCGCCAAGACAAATTTGTACATTTTTCGATACGAAATTGTCCTGGCCGATGGCCGGTTTCTCTTAAATTACAGGCTCGCGTTAGCGAACAAAATTGACACCTAAATGGCACGAAAGGTCTTAATATTGACAAATAAATAGGGTGAAAGATCTTAAAATCAACAAACTATTGGGGCGAACGTCTTAAAATCTCAAAAATAATGGGGTTAAGCAAGAGGGAGGAGGAGGTCCAGAAACCCCCCCCCCCCCCCTTATGGCTGGCAAAGTTGGATGTCATTTTAATATCATTCAGGGTAGTATTAGACAAATCATTAATCAAAGTGGTCAAATAAATCTGTCAACTCTATGACTCCTACTGATCCTTGCCAAGTTGAAACAAAATCCCTAATGGCTATAGCTCGAATCAAAAGGAAGAAAGTCACCATCGTCCTACCACCACCACCTTCCCCTTTCCGCCACCCAAAGCATCCTGTTATAATTGAGCCAGTAAGCCCCCAGTACCTAAACCCTCCAGTACCAACTAGACCACTGTAGGACTCTCTCACGTTTAATTGAGGAGCCTGACAAACTTGGACGCCAGAGAGGTTGTTAGTGGGCCGCCCGCTTCCTGCAACTTGAAAGTCAGTTTTGATTGTCTTGCGAAGTTTAGCGCATTTGTATTTATCTATTTATTTATTTATGTATTCTTAATTTTTGCTCTAGACCCCCTTCTAGATAAAATACGCTTTCCCAAACCCCATTAATATTGAAAACAAAAATAATATTGTTCCCCCCTCCCCCCTTACTCACCCACCGGCCACCTCCCTTAAAGCTTATTTATGCGCATGTTTCTGTAGATAAAGTAGTTTCTGTAGATATAAAACTTCAGGCCAGAGGCCGGTTTCTCCTAATTTGTAAGCTAACTACTGTTCGCCAGGAAATAAAATAAGATAACTAACTGAGCCGAAACGTCTTAAAAGGGTAAAACTAACGGGACAAAATATCTTAAAATCGCTAAACTAATGGGGCAAAACACAAGGGGGCCATACAATACCACCTTAAAATTAGACACAGTTAAGATACACACAGCAAAGTAAGGTGTGAGGGAAGCAGTGAGTGTGTGGGCTGTGTGTGGGTGTCCGCTTCAGGCAAGTTTAACTCGAGTTTTAAGATACATAAAACCTGGCTGAGTTAATACTGACAGTGTCTCCGGCGTAGTGGACGAGGCGGAGGAGATGAGTTTTTTTTTTTTTTTTTTTTTTTTTTAGCTGCAACTAATGCCTGAAAGACGTCATAGCTTATTTTCCTTCTATATATTATGTTGATTAGATACATAGAGCCAGAGCGGAGGATACGGTGGTGCTGGAAGAGAGGAATTTATTTCATACGGGGGATGGACGTATTCATTATTTTGCTTATAGGTTTATATTTGTATTGTGTTTATTTAGTTTCCTCCCTAGACCTCCATCAAACTATTAAAAAAACACCTCAAAAATATATTTATACATTTATCGATATAAAAATGTCCCAGCCGAACTACTATATTACTATATTACAGGCTCGCTATCGGTCGCCAGGAAAAGAAATCGACACCTAAATTGTACGAAAGCTCTTAATATTGACAACAAAAATGGGGGACAAGTTCTTAAAATCACAAAACTAAAGGGGCGAACGTCTTAAAACCTCAAAAATAATATGTTAAACATGAGGGAGATGGGGGTCCATAAAAAGCGAGTACTACCCCCCTAATTCAGTGAGTGCCTCGGGAGTAGTGGACAAGACGGTGGAGATGGGAGAGAGTAATTGGCTTTTTTTCTTTAGAGGTAATGAGACCTTCAAGAGCATTGAAACAATATTATGTATACTGTATATGTTGATATGATACGTAAAACTGGGGCAAGTTAATGCAGCCAGTGAATTAACCCTTTGAAGCTCTGACGCGTTTTAGCAGTTTATTTTGGCTATCATTATACGATTGTATGCAGCTTATGACGTATCTGTGGGTATTAAAAGGGTAAATACTATCTCAATTAACCCTTTGACTTCCATATACCGTTACTAATCTGAATAAAATCGTCTAATAGTAGCCAGCAAAAGAACAGACACGCGTATTGGAGTTTGAAAGGGTTAATACACACACATACAGACACCTACTCTCACATACATACAACTACATACACATACTCGGAAGAAAGTTGCATTTGACAATTTATCACTCTTTTCATTTTGAAGGGACACTAGCTACAGACAATTTTGCCATAACCTTAGCTTCACTCTTAGCACATTATTACATACAATCACACACCTACTGTACATACACAACTACACTCTCATATACACACATACTGTATAAACAAACACACAAACACACTCACACAAACACACGCATTCTCATAAATACACACACATACACAAATACACAACCGCACTTACATATACACAAACATACTCACAATTAAACAACCAAAGTCACACATACAAAACCACGTTCGCACATACACAACCACACTCACATATACACAACCACACTCACATATACACACATACAAAAATACAAACCCCACTCACATACTGTGTACATAACCACACTCACACATACACAATTACACCTACACTCACATTAAAATACTGGTACCTTCAGTTACACTTAATTACACAAAACCATACCTGCATACACATAAGCTCACTTGCTATAGAGTACTCAACCATTCACAAACACACACATACTCATACAAAAACACTCATACAAACACACTGGAACAAACATACACTCATACAAACACGTGCACCAACACAACAGCTCCAATTGTAACATGCCGTACATGAAATACACTTGTAACTCACATAGGCACAACCACAACTCTCTTGTTATAATAATATAGTACCTCTCCCTGTTTATATCTATCCCTCCCTGTTTATATCTCCCTCTTTCTCTCTATTCTCCCACGCTCTCCATCCTCTCTCTTTCCAGTGTATCCCTCTCTTTCCTCTCTCTCTCTCTCTCTCTCTCTCTCTCTCTCTCTCTCTCTCTCTCTCTCTCTCTCTCTCTCTCTCTCTCTCTCTCTCTCTCTCTCTCTCTCTCTCTCTCTCTCTCTCTCTCTCTCTCTCTCTCTCTCTCTCTCTCTCTCTCTCTCTCTCTCTCTCTCTCTCTCTCTCTCTCTCTCTCACATACACACATCCACACACACACATGAACGCCCGACTGCCTCCCCCCATCAATATAAATAACCCCACCTGTCAATACCCAATATCCAAAATTGGATTTAATTATTGAGCATTATTATATTTGACAGTGCATACATCATCTAACATTGTGAATTGTAAACATGGCCGACCGCTGCACACACATAAATAACTCCATGTTGTTTGTCATTACTCTATAGCAGAGTTAATGGGTTTAACCCCTTATGTACCGGCGACGTCTTTGTTATTTTATTCTGGCTGCTATAAGACTATTTTATTCAGTTTAAAAAGGGCCTCCAGTTATTACCAGGCTTCGAACTATCTCACTTAACCTTTTACACTACCACAGATCCTTCTTAAGTTTCACAAAATCGTCTAGATATAGCTAGTATTAAATTAAAACACGTCCCCGGTACAGAAGGGGTTAAGGGGAGGTATTAGGATTTCCTAGACCCCCTTCTCCCTCATGATTAGCCCCATTAGTTATGAGATTTTAAAACTTTCACCTTATTAGTTTCGCTCCATTGTTTTGTTATTATTAAATTAAGACCTCTCGTGCCATTTAGAATAAAGAGGGTGAATACTATAGCAATTAACCCTCTAACAGATAACTTCTTCCTAAGTTAACCGGACGCCCTCCTTCCTTTTAGTCTAGCTATTATTATACTATATTATTAAGATTAGGAAGGATCTGTGTAAGTAACAAATAAGGTAGAGACAATCTCCGTTAATCCTAGACTTCCCTATATTCTTCCTAAGTCAAATATTAGTCAACTTAATATGCTGAAGGGCCTCCTCAAATACTAAAAAGGTTATATATAATCGTCTGAAAGTAGATGGAATAATTTGTTTTGGCTATAATTTTCTTAATATGGATAAACTAACAAGTTAATCAGGAATTTGCCATATATCATATTGCAACATGCATATGAATCGCCACAAACATCAACAAAACAAATTGGTAAGAAACGGTTTGAAAATAAGTTTATAAATACACAGTGTTGAATTGACCCTTATAACCTTTGACTGTGACCTGTGACCTTACAGTGACTACATATATTTAAACCGTTCAGAAAGAATGCTTAGAATTGCATAACAGACAGACAGATGAATAACAGCCATGTAAGAGACACATATAAAACACACAGAAACACAGGTAACAGACAGACAGGCAACGCATGGCCTAGAAAACACACACATGAAACACATTAAGTAACACCCCGTTCTTAACATTAATAATCAATTACAAACCCCACTGCACTTGAATAACTAATGAAAGCATATGATCCTCCCGGGATTCGAACTCGGGACACCACACCCAGAACATAAGCATCTAAACCATTACACCACCGACACAGTTAAACACATACCAAGCACTCGTACAACTGACACACAGATAACGTACAGTAGGTGCATATGTATGACACATAACAGACACATAATACAAATACCAAACTTAAGACAAACAAATAACATACATAAACATATACCATACATGCAGCAAATATACACACATAACAGACAAATAAGCCATACATATATAACAGACACATAGGCAGATAGATAGACAAATAACAAACTTAGCCTATATATATATATATATATATATATATATATATATATATATATATAAACAGTATTTTTGTTCTATGTGAGTGAGGGAGACAAAAGGCAGAACTGCCTGTAGCGAGAGCCTGCCCATAGATAAAAGAGTGACAGGGCCAAAAACAAGGGACGTTCGAGCCAAATGCCTGGACACACGGAATTTGAAGCAATTTAAGTCATAGGAGGAGGGGAAGAATGATTCTGGAAGAGTTCCAGAGCTCAGCTGTTGAATAGAAGAAAGACTGAGAGAAACGTTTCACGCTTGGGTTGGAGAGTTGCACAGACTGCAATTAGAAGAATTTAGTAAGCTTAGATTAGTTTGTGGCGGTCGAGTAGAAATTATTATTAAATCTATTTGATTGTTGGAGGCTCTTCCTAAGCTACATAAAAGCGTCTAATGATAACCAGAATATTTTAAGGAAAGCGTCCCCAAATATTGAATGAGTTATTTTGCATGTACATTATGAACAGAACAGTATTTCTGAGTTTCCTTACATTAAATGACCGCAGAAGAAAATGTTTGCTTTACAGTAGTCAGAGGGGCGTCTTTTTTGTTTTAATCTCCCCTCTATTGCTCCATTACTTTGGACATTTTTAAGACGTTTCACCCAATTAGTTTAGTGAAAATAAGACACCTCACCCCAATCAGTTGTCGATTTGTTTCTGGGTGAGCGATAGTCAGCCTGTAATATGGAAGAAATCCGCCTTCGGCCGGTATATTTGTCAATCGAAACATTTACACATTTAGCTGGGTGGGCATTTTATATATTGAAGGAAGTCTGAGAAGGTGATTTTGTTAGCCTAGGGGACAAAGTAAAATACATTGCTCGAAAATGGCAAAAGCAAACAAAAGCGTCAATAAAAACAAAGAAAATGAATTGTGGGGGTGAGAATGAAAGTAGGAATACAAACGTGGGTGATTGTATGCGTGTATGCCCCGACAGAGGATATACTTGAAAGAAAGAAAGAAAGAGGAGTTCTGGATGAATGTGGGGGCGTGCCTGGAGAAGTTTGACAAGAACGAAAGAATATTTCTGATTGGGGATATGAATGGTAAGGTGGGTGATAGGAAAGTTGAGGGAGTGGTGGGAGGGTGGGGGGTACCATCAGAGGTGAATGGGAATGGTAGTGCACTTGTGGACGTATGTGTGGGGAGGAGGCTGTGGATAGCCAACACCTTCTTCCGACACAGAATGATCCACAGGTACACGTGGAAACGGATGTTGACGATGAAGGATAAGACAGTGGTGGAACGAAAGTCATTGATTGATTATGTATGTGTGGATGAACGAATGAAGAAATCTGTGATGGATGCTAGGGTGTATAGGGGTATTGGAGGGGGTCTGTCTGATCATTATGTAGTGGTAGCTAAGGTTAGGATACAAAAGAAGTGGGTGAGGAGAGCGGGAGGGAGGCGAGAGGAGGGTGGAATGGTGAGGAGGGTGGAGAGGTTGCAGGAGGAGGAAATCAGGGAGGAGTACAGGAGAGCAGTGGAAAGACGACTAGGTGGGTTCGACCTGGAAGTTATGGAGGAAGTGGAGGAGATGAGCAAGGTGTTTAAGGATGAGATCTGTGCAGCATGTGAGGAGGTGTGTGGAGTGAGGAGAAGAGGGAGGGGAGTGAAAGGTACAGCATGGTGGACAGAAGAGGTAAGAATAGCTGTGGAAGAAAAGAAGAAAGCATATAGAGAGTGGTTGGGTAGTAGAGGGAATGAAGATTCCGAGAGACAGAAACGAGCGAGGTACGTGGAGAGTAAGAGGGTGGTGAAGAGAGTAGTGAAGGAAAGTAAGAGAAGAGTAGATGAGGAATTTGGAAGGAATCTGAGTGTAAAATGGAGGGAGAGTAAGAAACTGTTCTGGAAAGAAGTCAAGAAAGTTAGGGAAGGTAGCAAGGGAAACAGTAAGGGTGTGAAAGATAAGAATGGGAGAATGCTAGCCGAGAAGCAAGAGAGAGTCGAAAGATGGAGGGAGTACTTCAGTGAGTTGCTAAATGAAAGGAATGAAGAGCCAGCAAACATAGCTGGATATGGTATGGGAGGGAGAAGAAGAGAAGTAGTGGAGGAGGAGGTGGGGATCAGGAGGTCAGAAGTGTGGGAAGCCATGAAAAGAGTGAAGTTGGGGAAAGCACCAGGAACAGATGGAGTGTGTGGGGAAATGTTGAGGTATGGTGGTGAGATAGTGATAGAATGGGTATGGAAAATGTGCAAACTAGCATGGGAGAAGGGGAGTGCACCCGATGACTGGAAGACTGGCATAATAGTCCCCCTATATAAGGGCAAAGGGGAAAGAGGAGTGTGTGGTAACCACCGAGGAATATGTCTTCTAAGCGTAGTAGGGAAGGTATACAGTAGGGTAGTGATTGAGAGAGTGAGAGTGAGAACGGAGAAATGGATAGGCGACGAGCAGGGAGGTTTTAGGAAGGGAAGAGGATGTGTAGATCAGATTTTTACCCTGAATTGTGTTGTGGAGAAGTATCTGGAGAAGAAACAAAAGGTGTATGTTGCCTTTATGGACTTGGAGAAGGCCTATGACAGAGTGGATAGAGAAGGTTTGTGGAAAGTACTTAGAATATACGGAGTAGAGGGCAAGTTGCTGAAAGCAGTGAAGAGCATGTATGAGGGTGCAAAGGCGGCAGTACGTGTGGAGAGTGAGCAGAGCGAGTTCTTTGACCTGATGTTGGTTTGAAACAGGGGTGTGTGATGTCCCCGTGGTTGTTTACTGTATATATGGATGGAGTTATGAAAGAAATACTATCAAGAGCAGTGGATGTTGGTGTATCGCTGAAAAGGGAGGGAATTGAGTGGAAGCTACCTATACTGCTGTTTGCGGATGATACAGTTCTGATGAGTGATAATGAATGGGAGTTGCAGGGTCTGGTAAATGAGTTTGGAACAGTGTGCGAAAAACGGAATTTGAAGGTAAATACAGGGAAGAGCAAGGTTATGGTCTTCGAAAGGGGTGAAGTCACAGAGTGTGAGGTGAAGCTGAACGGTCAGGCTATGGAGATCGTCAACTCTTTTAAGTATCTGGGCAGTGTGTTGAGTAAAGATGGGACTATGGATGAAGAGGTGCGGGAGAGGGTACAACAGGGGAAGAGGGTTGTAGGAACGCTAAAAGCAGTAACAAGAAATAGGGTGGTCAGTATGGAAGTGAAGAAGTCCTTGCATGACAGTGTGGTAATCCCGACACTGACTTACGGAAGCGAAGCATGGACGTTGGTTGAGAGACTCAGACCAAGAGTGAGAGCAGTGGAAATGAATTACTTAAGGAGTGCGTGCGGAGTTACATGGAGGGATAGACAGACTAATGAGGAAGTAAGAAGGAGGTGTGGTGTGGAGGTAGATGTGCTGGAAAGTGTGAAAAGGAACAACTTGAGATGGTTCGGCCATATGGAACGTATGGAAAGCGAGAGAATGACTAAGAGGGTGTACGAGAGCGAGGTGGAGGGACAGAGGGGGAGAGGTAGACCGAATATGAGGTGGAAGGATGGAGTGAGGAAGTACATGAACGAAGGCGGTGCTGGTTGGGGGGAGGGGCGTCGACTGACTGGGGACAGAGGTGCATGGGGGCGGTTCGTTCGTGGCCACCCCTTCGGGGATCACGGCGTCAGGCAATAGATAGATAGATGAAAAAAAAAAAAAAAAAAAAAAAATCATAATATCCAACAAGAGGTCGGCTCAAATAGTGTTAAACATGGTGGAGGTAGGGAGACAGGCTATCAATCTAAAGGTTTAATAGCAGCCAGGTAATGGTGCCTCGTGTACATTTGTGGCTTAATACCGACAACCGATTATCTTTTTTGTTCCGAAATTTAATTGAACGTACTGCTGACTATCAATTAAAGCTTCCATTACGGGATTAATTGTTAGGGAACGTTAACCCTTGCAGTAGATGATGGCGCGTTTAGTGTATTTGATTCCGGTTACCATTAGACGATTTTTTACGTTTAGGAATGATCTGTACGAAGCGAAGTTATAAATAAGATAGCTTATAGTCCTTTGATTCATAGAGGTCGTTCCCAAGCTGTATAAAATCGTCTAATGAACGCCAAATTATAATAGAGAAACGCTTTATCTTATACTAAGAGGGTTCACCATATCTCGTAAACGAATGAATATTTAAGAATGATTTGTGATAGCTCATTAAAGTTAACTCATACTTTATTTTGTTTAGCTTCATTATGACACTTTGAAAGACATTTATTGCTTAGTTAATTATGGTGGCGCATATCTGATAGCTATATTTCCATTATATGATATAATATAACTTGGAAGGTTTTTACCGAGTTCACGAAGACATTTTAAATTTATTTGTCAGAGGTAGTTTCATATATTGTTATACTTTCTGATATGTGTTTATTTTAAATGCAACATAAATCAAGATTTTAAGTTTTAATTTAGTTTCTCGTAAATTACACAGTCTTAGCTTTTCGATTAATTGGTTGAAGAGGTGGATATCTTGGGCTACGTTATGTGTTTGTCTATCCAGCCGACTCGATATTCCGCGACAGACAACCATCAACATTTTCTCTCTTACTCAGGTGACTAGATATTCCACGCCAGACAGTTATATATTATTTTATCTCTTCGACCAAGGTGCCTAGACCATCCGTGCCGCAGCATGTTTTAAGATAATTATACAAGAAAGTTATACTGGTATCACAAGAGCTCTTTTACCCTGAACTGGTATTATCAACTTTGGTCTGGTATAGTATTGGGTAATCTTTATAAATATGCCTGTCACCTAAATTAGTCTATTTTCAACTTATTTTAAAATACCAGTGCAAACAAATTAATACATAAATACTACAAGGATGCTTAGACAAAATTGTTAAGTGTCTTGAAGAATATTACTTAATAGATAATTCGCAACAGGGCTTTGACAATGGACGTTCAAGTATGACAAATCAACTCAATATTTTCTGATATTTTTAATATGGATGATGAAAGCAAAGCTGTTGATGTAATCTATCTTGATTTTGATAAAGCTTTTGACAAGGTTCCTTACAGACGCTTGCTGGTAAGATAAAATCCCATGGGACTGAAGGAAAATTATCACCTTGGATTGGGGGGGGGGGGATTGGCTCACAGATAGAAAACAGATAGATGTGATAGATGGTAGGAGATCCGGCCAGCAGGATGCCATTAGTAGTGTACCGCAGGGTTCGGTGCTGGGCCCTGTCCTATTCTTAGCATACATAAACGATATAAAACATATTGGCAAATGATCATGCACATTGCAACATGAATGGATCCCAACTTATATTTCGAGTGCAAGAAAAATTCAAAGGTCTAGGTATTATGATATCTAGCAACTTAAAGCCCAACGTTCAGGTGTTGGAAGTGATAAAAAAGGTGAATAAGGTAGTTAGGTAAGGGAGGTTGTTCAAATTTACATCCGGGAAAAAAAACAAATTATATATATATATATATATATATATTTATTAAACCGAGTCAGAGTTAAGGTCTTATGTTTTCTGTCAATTGGCATTGCGCTGAATCACAATATCAGCGTTATGTTCTTTTCACGATAATCAAGACAAGAATACTGCTGAACTAAGCTTAAATTTGATTATTATAGAGGCGTAATAAATATTTACTACTTTATCCTCTAAAGATACAAACACAAATACAGTACATCAACTAATAAATAACCTTTACAAAACACTGAGTGAATGTATAGGTTACGTTGTTCTTGTTTACATGGTGAATAAACAAACTATAGAAAAATACTAATAACATACGGAAGTGGGTTGTTCATGGATGACAGTACTGGAGAGAGAGAGAGAGAGTATGTATAGATATATCGATACAAATAAATCATATTATATTAAACAGGAGAAATATAGGAATGCAGTGAAGAAAAAAAATGGTAGACCTAAATTTTTGTGGGTGACTGTACATGTGTGGGTCGTTCCGAGAAGATGATGCTGGAGAGGCGGTTTACAATTCAGAGTGCTGGCAAGAAAAAAGTTTAGAGGGAGACTTCCCTGATATTCGAGATGGTGCAAGGAGGGAGAGAGTGTGAGTGAAGAGTGAGAGTGAGTGAGTGAGTGAGTGAGTGAGTGAGTGAGTGAGTGAGTGAGTGAGTGAGTGAGTGAGTGAGTGAGTGAGTGAGTGAGTGAGTGAGTGAGTGAGTGAGTGAGTGAGTGAGTGAGAGAGAGAGAGAGAGAGAGAGAGAGAGAGAGAGAGAGAGAGAGAGAGAGAGAGAGAGAGAGAGAGAGAGAAAGACAGACAAACAGACAGACAGACAGACAGAGAGACAGACAGACAGATAAGAGAGAGACAGACAGATAAGAGAGAGGGAGAGACAGACAGACGAGAGAGAGAGAGAGAGATAGAAGGAGAGAGAAAGAGAAAGCCAGACAGACAGACAGAGAGACAGACAGACAGATAAGAGAGAGACAGACAGACAAGAGAGAGAGAGAGAGAGAGACAGACAAGAGAGAGAGAGACAGACAGACAAGAGAGAGAGACAGACAGACAGAGACAGAAAGACAGAGACAGAGATATGGACAAAGGGGGTCATGAAGAACAACACTAAACAGAAACAAGATGAAAGACAACATACTGTACAATAACTACAATAACTACAATAACTACAATAACTAAAATAACTACAATAACTACATAACTACAATAACTACAATAACTTCAATAACTAAAATAACTACAATAACTACAATAACTACATAACTAAAATAACTACAATAACAACTACAATAACTACATAACTAAATAACTACAATAACTACAATAACTAAAATAACTACAATAACAACTACAATAACTACATAACTAAATAACTACAATAACTAAAATAACTAACATAACTAAAATAACTACAATAACTACATAACTAAAATAACTACAATAACAACTACAATAACTACATAACTAAATAACTACAATAACTACAATGTAAACCAAAATAAGAATAAGTAATACAGGAACACAAAATGAAACCCCAAACATAATAAGTAAGGATGAAAGGGAACAAAGAAGGAGAGAAAGGAAATACGAATAACAAGGCTAATTAATAAGTTAAGGGGAGATTTCCACCTGGAGGATTTTTTTCTGAACCTCTTTCTCCCTCATGTTTAGCCCCATTGCTTGTGAGATTTAAAGACGCTTGCCCCATTAGTTTGGCGATTTTAAGAACCCCTCGCCATCATTTCTGTCAATTTTAAGACCCCCCAGGTGTCGATTTTTTCCTGGCGAGCGATAGCGAGACTGTATTTTAAAGGGAACCGGCCTTCATTTTTCTACCGAAAAATTTACAAATTTATCTTGAATGGGGGTCAAGGGGGAGTAATTTTAAGCTTGATGGAAGTCTAGGGAATCAACTAAAAACCTCCCCTTAAGTATACATGTATAGGGAGATAATAAATGAAAGGAATGCGAGGAATGTGCAAGAAAAAAAAAACACCTTAAGAGGGGAAGGGATGAAGGAAAAAGTTTGGAGATATTTGAAAGGGAAGGAGATACGGTGACCGAGAGAGAGAGAGAGAGAGAGAGAGAGAGAGAGAGAGAGAGAGAGAGAGAGAGTGAGAGTGAGAGAGACGGAGACAGACAGACAGACAGACAGACAGAGAGAGAGAGTGAGAGAGAGAGAGGCGCAGAGGTAATGTGGAAGAAAGAAAAACAGAAAGAAATGAGCAGGTAATCAAACAGGAAAAGAAAGACATATTTTATTTTTATTTTATTTTGTTTTGTATTAACATCACCGCAACACCAAACACCTCCAATGAAATTAATGAAAGTAATATAAGTGACAGGAATTCGAAAAAAGGAAACTAATATAGAAATATGGAAAGAAAACGAATGGGGGATCGAAAGAAACATGAAAGGAGTCGAATACTAAATATAAAACTTGAAGAGCGTGAGGGTTGAAGGAAGAACTTTTGAAACTCGGGTGATATTCGAGACGGAAGAGGGAAGCAAGGAAGGAAAATCGGTGAAAAATATGATAGACAAGACTAAAAGAGACTAGAATATGGAGACATGAAACAGGTAATAAGACAAAGGAAGCATTAGGAGTAAACACAGAGAACAGAGTTAAACAGGAAAACGAAACCAGAAAGAAAACAGAGGGAGAAAGAAGATGGGAAAGTGTAAGCCAATAGAAAATGGGAGACGAAAACAGAAGGAGGACTAAAGGATACAGAAGGAGAGAGGAGTCTAGGAGTTTGCGGTAAATATAAAACTTGAAGGGGTGGAGGGGAGAAGGAAGAACTTTTGAAACTCAGGTGTTATTCAATACGGGAAGAAGAAATAGAAGGAGGTACGGCGAAAAAAATAATAAATTAATGACAATGAAAGACAAGAGCTGAATACGGACAAAGGAAACAGCAAATGGGACAAGGAAAACAATAGAAGCAGAGGAAGAAGATAAATATGGAAGAATAAATATAAAAGCAAGAAATCAAATACAATAGAAAGCTTAAGAAGGAACGAACGAAATATGAAGAACAAACAAAGCAAAGAAAACGAAGTGGGACTAATAGTAGCAGAAGAAGGCAAACGAAGAAACTGGGAATATGCGAGAGAAAAAACCCTGAAGATTGGAAGGGGAGATGGAAAAATATTTGAAACTGATGGCATTCATTTGAGAAGGGAAGGATAAATGGGAAAAGGGGGTAAGGAAGGGAATTAATGAAAAAGTACGATAGGCAAGGGAAGACAAGATATGAAATAAAGAAGAGGGACAGAGGAAACAGAAAATAAGAAGAAATAAGGGGGCGAGGAGACAGAAAGAGAGAACAGGAAAACATGGAAGAAAGGAAGAAAACAAACAAATGGCGATAGAAAATAGAAAGAATGGGAGAGGAAAACGAAAAAGGGATTAAAGGAAACAGGAGAAACGAGAAGACAATAATAGTAATGTTCGAACAATAATTCAAAGAGAAGAGGAGAAGGAAGAACTTGTGATGTTTTTCGAGAAGGGAAGGGGAAATGGAAGAGGAGATTAAGAAGAAATAGAACAGCAGAGAGGAAAACAATTGAAGAAGGTAGACAGGAAAAGAGGGAAATAAGGTAAACAAAGCGAAAATGAGGGAGAGTAAAGATAATAAACGTAGAAAATAACAAAACGAAAAGATAAATAATCAATAGAACAGGGGAAATTAAAGTAAACGGGAAAGGAAAACGACAAAAAAGTAAAAGGAAACAGAACCAGAGAAAAAAAAACATGTCTAGGAATATGCGTTACTAAATAAAAAACTTGAAGAGGGGAAGGGGTGAACGAAGAACTTTGGAAGCTCGGTTGGTATTCGAGAGAGGAGGGTAAATGGAAGAAGGGGATAGGGAAAGGAAATAAAGTGAATCAAGGGATAGTTAAGAGAAGAAAGATATAGATGAAATAAGGAAGAGAGAGAGAGAGCAAAGAGTAAATTGAAGAGAGGAAAGATGACGAAAAGACGGATAGGGAAAAATAAACAAATAAATAAAAATAAAACAAAACTGGAAGAACTAGAGAAGCAAACATAAATTAGAATAAATATAATAAAATCAAGAACTAGGGCTACAGAAACGAAAGGGGCGGTAAGAAATCAGGAGAATACGCGAGATAAATGACTGAAGAGCGGAAAGGGCCAAAGAAGAAGTAATGGAAGATGAGAGAGGGTACACTCGGATGCCGTAGTCTCTAGCCCACTCACAAATATTCGTGGACTTCACATAATACTAATTATGGAAGTATATATCTGGAAACGAATTTATGACTATAATTTTCTATGCATCAACTACAAAACTATACATATATACTATTTATGGAGAAAAAAAATTATAACCAAAAATCCCTTCAGATAGTTATAATTGCATAAAGAAAAACATAGGGGGTCCACAAATTCTTATAAGCAGGCTAGAGACTATGGTATCCCAGGAGACAGGGAAGAAAAGACGTCACAAAGAAGGAAACTAGAAAATAAAATACACAAGGTAAACAGAAAAAAGGAAAGAAAGGAAGTAAATAGAACACCGAAAAAATGGGAGAATACAAAGGAAGGGGATTAAAATAAACACAAGAAGAAAGGATAGTAAACTACGAATATGATATAAGTAAAACAAAACTATGAATATGATATAAGTAAAAAAAACTATGAATATGATATAAGTAAAAAAAAACTTTGAATGTGATATAAGTAAAACAAAATATGAATATGATATAAGTAAAACAAAACTATGAATATGATATAAGTGAGAAAAAAAAACTAGGAATATGATATATGTAAAAAAAAACTATGAATATGATATAAGTAAAAAAAAAACTATGAATATGATATAAGTAAAAAAAAATACGAATATGATATAAGTAAAAAAACTATGAATATGATAAAGTAAAAAAAAATATGAATATGATATAAGTAAAAAAAAAATATGAATATGATATAAGTAAAAAAAACTATGAATATGATATAAGTAAAAAAAAATATGAATATGATATAAGTAAAAAAACTATGCATATGATATAAGTAAAAACAAATATGAATATGATATAAGTAAAAAAAAACTATGAATATGATATAAGTAAAAACAAATATGAATATGATATAAGTAAAAACAAACTATGAATATGATATAAGTAAAACAAAATATGAATATGATATAAGTAAAAAAAACTATGAATATGATATAAGTAAAAAAAACTTTGAATATGATATAAGTAAAAAAAACTATGAATATGATATAAGTAAAAAAAAATATGAATATGATATAAGTAAAACAAAACGATGAATATGATATAAGTAAAACAAAAACTATGAATATGATATAAGTAAAACAAAAACTATGAATATGATATAAGTAGAACAAAAACTATGAATATGACATAAGTAAAACAAAAACTATGAATATGATATAAGTAAAAAAAAATATGAATATGATATAAGTAAAAACAAAAATGAACATGATATAAGTAAAACAAAAACTATGAATATGATATAAGTAAAAAAAACTATGAATATGATATAAGTAAAAAAACTATGAATATGATATAAGTAAAAAAAATATGAATATGATATAAGTAACACAAACTATGAATATGATATAAGTTAAAAAAATATATGAATATGATATAAGTAAAAAAAATGAATATGATATAAGTAAAAACAAATATGAATATGATATAAGTAAAAAAAACTATGAATATGATATACCGGTAAGTAAAAAAAAAAAAATAGGAATATGATAATAAGTAAAAAAAACTATGAATATGATATAAGTAAAAAAAATATGAATATGATATAAGTAACACAAACTATGAATATGATATAAGTTAAAAAAATATATGAATATGATATAAGTAAAAAAAAATGAATATGATATAAGTAAAAAAAACTATGAATATGATATAAGTAAAAAAAAATATGAATATGATATACCGGTAAGTAAAAAAAAAAAACTAGGAATATGATAATAAGTAAAAAAAATATGAATATGATATAAGTAAAAAAACTATGAATATGATATAAGTAAAAAACTATGAATATGATAATAAGTAAAAAAAATATGAATATGATATAAGTACAAAAAACTATGAATATGATACAAGTAAAAAAACTATGAATATGATATAAGTAAAAAAAACTATGAAGAAGATATAAGTAACACAAACTATGAATATGATATAAGTAAACAAAAAATATGAATATGATATAAGTAAACAAAACTATGAATATGATATAAGTAAAACAAAATATGAATGATATACCGGTAAGTAAAACAAAAATGAATATGATATAAGTAAAAAAAACTATGAATATGATATAAGTACAAAAAACGATGAATATGATATAAGTAAAAAAACTATGAATATGATATAAGTAAAAAAAAATATGAATATGATATAAGTAAAAAAAAAATATGAATATGATATACCGGTAAGTAAAAAAAAATTAATATGATATAAGTAAAAAAAACTGAATATGATATAAGTAAAACAAAATATGAATATGATATAAGTAAAAAAAACTATGAATATGATATAAGTAAAAAAAAAAAACTATGAATATGATATAAGTAAAAAAAACTTGAAGAGGGAAAGAGGAGAAGAAATCACTTTTGAAACTCGGGATGATATTCGAGAACGGAAGGGGACATGAAAGAGGAAAGGGAGTAAATGAAGTAATGAAATAAACCATATAAGAAAGTAGAGTAAGGAAAACAGGAAACCCCAACGAGAAAAAGGGAAAACAAGACTAAAGTGGAGGTTTGAAGGAAAAGAACAGAAGAAATAGTAAACCGAAAAGAAATAGGAGAGGAACACGAAAGAGGAATTAAAGGAACAGAAGATAAGTGCGATAATTAATACAAAACGATGAAGAGGGAAAGTGGGAACAAAGAACGAAGAGAAGGGATGAGGAAATGAACGAGCAGGGTATGGAAGAACAACAAATATAGAGTGAACGTGAATAGCAGAAACAAGAATAAGGAGGAATGAAACCTTAAGGGGAGATTTCCACTTGAGGGATTTTTTTCTTGACCCCTTTCTCCCTCATGTCTATCCCCATTGCTTTTGAGATTTTAAGACGTTTGCCCCATTAGTTTGGTGATTTTAAGATTTTCCGCCCCATTCTGTCAATTTTAAGACCTTTCGTACGATTTAGGTGTCGATTTTTTCCTGGCGAGCGATAGCGAGCCTGTAATTTAAGAGTAACCGGCCTTCGGCCGGGACATTTTCTACCGAAAAATGTACAAATTTATCTTGAAAGGGGGTCAAGGGGGTGTAATTTCAAGCTTGATGGAAGTCTAAGAAACACACTAAAAACCTCCCCTTAATGAAGGTAAAAGGAACCAATGGAAGTAAAGACAGAAAAGAAGTGACAAATAGGAAACAGAAAAGGAAGAAACTGAAAGAACAAAGGGAGAAAAAAAGAAAACCGTGAGAAGAAAATAAAAAAAAGGAGAGGGAAACGAACGTGGGATTAAAGGAAATATATGGAGGGAGAAAACCACTAGGAATGTTCGGGAAAAAAAAACTTTGAAGAGGGTAAGGGGTGAGGGCATAACTTTTGAAACTCTTGTGATACTCGAGAAGGGAAGCTTATAATACAGTAGCAGATATATGGACGGGACATAATAAACACATGAAAGAGGTAATACAAGACAAAGGAATGAGAAGAAAGGCTATAACAAATAGTTAAAGTGAAAACAATAAAGCATAGACGGAAAAAACAGATAAAAATTGAAACAAACGAATAAATAGCAAGGGAATAGAAGATAGCCGAAAGTATTAAAAAAAAAAAAAAAAAAAAAAACGACTAAGATCATGCGATCAAAAATACTTGAAGAGGAGAGGGATAAGGAAGAACTTTTGAAACTCGGACGATATTCTAGAAGGGATAAATAAATGAAAGAAGGGGATAAAAAGGGGAAATAAGCGAAACAATGTGATATAAATGAAAAGAAGAAACACAAATAAGGAGTAGGCAGACGAGAAACAGAAGGGAAGAACCAAAAGAAAGAAAAACACAGGGAGAAAGAAAATAGAAAAAGAGAGAAATGGGAGATGTAAATGAAAACGAGTATTGACACAAACGAAAGTGATAAGAAAAAAAATATATATATAAGATAACTTTATCAAATAAAAAACTTTAAGAGGGATAGGGTGGAAGGAAACACTTTTGAAAGTGGAGGTATATTCGAGAAGGAGAAAGCAATGGAAGATGGGCAAAAAGAAAAGACATGCGTAGAAAAAGAGCTAGGCAAAGATAGAAGGAGAGAAGAAAAAAAGAAAGGGGAAAATGTAAAGAAAACAAAGAGTAGGAAGGAAAGCCAAAGAGGAGATAGAAGAAAATGAATGAAGCAAGCAAACAACGAAAAGGGAAAGTGGAAGAGAAAAACAAATGGGAAAAAGGCATATGCGATAATAAACTTGAATGGGAGAAGGAAGAACTTTTGAAACTGGGGTGATATTCCAGAAGGAGGAGGAGGAGGAATAGAAGAGGAGGCCAAGGAAATGAAATAAATAAATAAATGAAGTGGACGATAGAAAAGATGAAAAGGTGAGAAAGGAAACAAGAGGAAAATTATAACAATAGAAATAAAGCCGTGAGAGATAATAAGAGGCAGGCAACCTATACAAAAGATAAAACATAATGGGGAAATAAGAGAATGGAATGAAAGGTGGGAACTAGGAATATGCAATGATATATATTAAACTTGAAGAGGGGAAGGGGCGCAGGAAGACCTTTTGAAACTCGGTGATATTCGAAAAGGGAAGGGGAAATGGGAGAGTGGGGATAAGAAAAGGGAATAGAGTCAGGCTAAAGAGCGAAAAGAGGACATAGATGAAAGGGACGGAGAATGTAAAGCGGAAAGGAGAAGGAGAGAGGGAAATAGAAAAACACGGAAGAAGGGGATATAGGGAAGCAGAAAAGGGAAAGGGAAAACGAAAGGGTATGACGGAAAACTAGGAATATACGATAATAAACCTAAAACTTGAGGGAAACGGGAGAAACAGGAACTTTAAAAACTCTGGTGATATTCAAGAAGGAAAGGAGAGATGGAAGAGGGGGATATGGAAGGGAATATGTGAAAGGTGGGCTAGGCAAGGGTAAAATGTCAGCTTAAAATGAAACTCTGCGTGGCTACAATCCATGCATAGGAAATATATAATAGGCCTACAATACAAAATAGGTAGTGCCGAACCAAAGCCTCCATGACAAAACACGAATAATATATGACAGTGCGAGAAAATGGTATCCTTATCCAAACAACACTGTTAAATTATATGAAGAAAAAGAGAGGAGAAAGAAAAGGAAACAGGAGGACTGGAACACACTAGTAACAGAACTAGAAGGAAATTAAGAAACTGGAATACAGAAATAAAGAGAAAACAAAAGGTAACGAAAATACAAGGAAAATAGTGTTAAATAAGAAAAGGGAAAGGGAGAAAGGAATATAGGACAAAGACAAAAATTAGCCAGAATGAAAGGGGAAAAGTTAAAGAAAGGAAGAAGCAAAGTAGAATCAAAGTGAGACAAATAAGAAACCCGGAAAGAGGAAAACGGGAGAAAGGTAACGAAGAGTATGTGGAAAATAAATCTCCTTTCTTACTTTTCTTGTATTTTGGTTCTAATTAGGCTATCTTATTCAGTTTTAAAAAGAACCTATAGGAGTCAGTGAGTAAATAGAGATAGTTGTCACATTCTAATATTCTACAAGTCCCAAAGTCCTTCTTAAACTGAGTCAGACTGTCCGCGGTTATCCAATATATATATAGAAAATGACGCCCTAGAATGAGAAGGGATGACGAGAGAATCGGGTCCAGAAAAACATCTGTATTGACTTCGAGTAAGGTTCTGAGAGGGAAGCAGGGGAGAGAGGGTGATAAGAACGAAAACAAATGAGAAGGGATGGAGAAAATGAAAGGAGGTGATAGATGGCAAACAAGAAGAGGAAAAAGGACAACTGGTGAGAAGAAAGAGAAGGAGAGAAGATAATAGGCAAACAATAGGAGGGAGACAGTGATAAAGAGAATGGCAGAACGAATGACCAAAACAAACGGAAAAAAGGTACACTATAAGAAGGAGAAGAGGGAGAAAGGGTGATAAGAAAAGGAATAAATGAGAAGGAATTTAAAGAGCGAAACAAGGAGATAAAGGAAAGCAAGAAGAGGGAGGGAAGAAAGGAGGAGAGCGAGGAATTAGCACCGTGAACATCTGTCTTTTTCATCATACTCTGGCAACTATTAGACGATTTATGTCTGCTTAGGAAGGACCTCTAGCAATAATAAGGCTTCAAAATATCTCAACCAACCCTTTCTACTAACACAGATCCTTCCTAAGATGCAAAATATCGTCTATTCTAAATATAGCTAGAATAAAATATAACACGTCGCTGGTACTAATTAGGTGAAACGTCTTAAATCCTCTAAAGTAATGATGTGAACCAGGGAGGGTTATAAGCGACCCGCATTGCACCAGACAGGGTTAAGAGGTAGGTGAGTGAAGGATTAAGTTTGGGGGTCTCGATAGGCTAATAATAGGAGATGAATTATGATGGGTTCTACACTGGAACAAATCAAAGGTAAGGGATGGCTTTATACAACCATTGAGTATATTGATAGTTATTTATATTTTTGTCCTCGTATTAAATGAGTATGTTAACAGTTAACACCAATATATTTTAAAGGGGATATTTTGTATACGTTTTTTTCTGGACCCCCTTCTCCATTATGTTTAGCCCTATTAGTTTTGAAAATGTTAAGACTTTTTGTGCCATTCAGGTGTTGGTTCTTTTCCTGGCGAGCGATAGCCAGCCTGTAATAATAATAAGTTCATGAAAATAATAACAATGACAATAGTTATCATTGTTATTATAACTAATAATATTATTTGTAGTTGTATTTATTTTTGTTATATATGTATTCTTTATTTGTTTGCAACTGTGAAATAAATCCTTAAATTGCTAGATACAACCCCTTTGGCACCCGAAATACAGAACAAGAAAATTAGAAGCCATCGTTAGTGAAAGCTAGGAAACCAGATTATATAAGGGAAGGATCGATGAAAAATGCAAAAAAGGGGGATGCTGATGCGAAAGGAATAGGCATGCCACGAAAAACAAGAAAATAAGGATATATCGAAAAACTGTCATGTATAAGAATAATATAACAAGGAACACTGGGAATGCGAGAGAAGCATGGGAAGGAACAGTAAAGCCGGTATCACACGAGAGCTTATATAGTCAACATTCGATGATCAACATTTTTCTGGCAACATTTCTAGATTATTTTGCACTGGCATCGGAAATTAGACTGATGGTAGATTAATTTAGGTAACCGAAATATTGTAAATGTTGACCTCATAAGCTGCCAGACCAGTGTTGAGGATAAATGTTGAGTGAAAAAGCGCTCGTGTGAAACCGGCTTAAGGAATACGGGAGCTATGCTAGGAAGAGGAAGAGGTAGGAAATTATGGAGCAGGGACGTCGAAAGGGACACGAGGGTAATAAGTTTTATAAAAGGGACATATGTGAGGAAAATAGGAACAGCGTCGGAATGGAAAGCAGGAAGCGGAGGGAGGGAAATGTAAGAGAAGGGAAAAGGAGGAGAAAGAGAACAGTAGGAAGAGACTAAGAGTAAAGTAAAGGGAAGACCAATAAAGGAGGACACTAAGAAATCATGAGAGATATTAGTTTTCAATATTAAAAGAGAAAGAGGAATATGGAAGGCAACATCTAAGAAACAAAGGGTAATAAACAAGGAGTATCTGAAAAATTAGAAAAAAAACACTAATATATATATATATATTTGTATGTGTGTGTGTGTATGTGTGTCTGTGTGTGTGTTTGTGTGTGTGTGTGGAGAGAGAGAGAGAGAGTTGAAAAAGAAAAATAAGAGTAGTTATTCAAATTAGAGGTAGAAAAAAGTTCTAAAAAAAATAGTGTCTGGAGTTGAGTCCAAAAAAAATATATTGAATTGAAGTGAGAAATGAAATTCAGGGTCTAGGTGAGTGGAGATTCAGAAAATAAATATTAGACGTGGAGGCAAGGGTATAAGAATATATATATATTGGTACAAACAGAAAGGAAAAATCATGGAAGATCGTATTTCACGCATTATTAAATGCACGTGTAAATGAAATTGATATGTACCAAATAATAAATATACATAAATAAAATACTTTAGGAAAGAATGAAAAGCTGGTAAATCTAAACTAAATATATATAGCAAACCATCCAGAAAAAATGTGGTGTATTATAATTATTAGATATAAGATTGTGATAACGATGAACCTTACATGGATGTACAGTTGTAGACAAATGAAACAGCCTACCTCCTGTCAACCACATTTGAGAGTTAGTTTGCAGATATCTGATAAGTTGAGGCTTGACAACTTTTAACAAAAGTAAAGCAAATGTGTAAACTCTACCAATTACCATAAAGCTATAAAGAAATCTGTGAGAAGATCCTATCCAGTTATACTTCCACACACTGTGTCTCCACTTCATCAGTCTACAACTGTACAACCAAAGAGATATATTGTGGCCTTCATTTCATCCTATTCTGGCAACTATTAGACAATTTAATTCAGCTTAGGAAGGGCCTCTAGCAATAATAAGGTTTCAAACTATCTCAACCAACCCTTTTAACTACTACATATCATTCTTAAGCTGCATAATATCGTCTAAATATAGCTAGAATAAAACATAACACACGTCGCTGGAACTCAAAGGGTTAACATAAACGGTACGTGTAAACAATATATGTTAGTTTATTTTTTCTTACCATAAAACAAAGGATTTCAAACTTAGTATATGCATATTTTTTTGCTACAATTATGTTTTCCATATTTACAGTGTATGAACTAGGAGGTTTAACCCTTTGAGTACCAGCGACGTGTTTTATTTTTTATTCTAGCTATATTTACTGTAGACGATATTATACAGCTTAGAAAAGATGTGCAGTAGTTGAATGGGTTGGTTGAGATAGTGTGAAGCCTTATTCTTGCTAGAGATCCTTCCTAGTCTGAATATAATTGTCTAATAGTTGCCACAATATAATTAAAAGGACGTCACCGGTTCTGTATGGGTTAAACTCCGATATAATGGAAGGAAACCAATGAAGTCGTATATTGACCTTCATCATAATCTTCTTCGACTCGGATTTTATTACTCCTACGAATATCACCACCAATATATGTTCGTGTGACAGCGAATATGGTATGTAGACTGGAGATAAACATTAGGAACAGGCGACGAAGAATAAAGGCTGGAGAAACAGAAGGAAAAGCCAGAATTGGGAAAAAGGTTGGGAGCAGGAGAGGAGAGAGGTGGGTGAACAAAGGAGTACAAAGGAGTACAAAGGAAATCAAGCAACAACAGGTCTAGTGACCCTTCTAGGCTGCTTGTCCTCCAAAACACTGAGGATCAAGTGTCCAAACAGTGGTTTAGAGTGGGTAAGGGAACATTGGAAAGGGAACTACTGCCCTAGAACTAATGTCCGTGGCAGGATTAGGAAGTTAGTAGGGGACAGATGGGTTAGTAACTGAGGGGGGGATAAAATAAAGTTATTCATTTACAAACACAGTCAGTTGCGGGTTTGATTAGAGATATTTGTCTAAGCGGAGTTTAAATGAATCAACGGTGCTGCAGTCTATAACGTCTCGGGGAAGCCCATTCCACAAGTTGACAACTCGATTGAAGAAGAAATTCTTAGATTAGTGTGAGTTAAAAGATTTACCAATAATTTTGCAACCGTTTTCCCGCGTGTAATTAGATTGGTCGATAGTGAAGTACTTACTACAGTTCATATTGTTGATGCCTTTGATGATTTTGAACACTTGAATTAAGTCACCTCTTAATCTGCGCTGGGTTAAAGGTAATAGATATAATTCTCTAAGACACTCTTCGTATGGTTTGTTCTTTAGACTAGGTATCATTTTGGTAACTCTACGTTGAACTCGTTCTAGCTTGTTTATATCTTTTTGGTAATAAGGGCACCAGGATTGAACGCAGTATTCCAGAAGAGGGCGGACTAAGGAATTGTAAAGGGTTAGGATAACTTCTTTGGATTTATGCTCAAATGACCTGCCTAT
Organism: Paralithodes platypus; assembly: GCA_032716605.1. Taxonomy (NCBI): domain Eukaryota; kingdom Metazoa; phylum Arthropoda; class Malacostraca; order Decapoda; family Lithodidae; genus Paralithodes; species Paralithodes platypus. The sequence continues at coordinate 16,060,663 of CM064497.1, read as the reverse complement.
AAAGCCAATTATTTTGTTTGCCTTCTTAACAACTTCTGAACATTGTTGACTCGGTTTTAGGTTACTCGATATTGTTACTCCCAGATCGGTTTCTTTGTTTACATTCTTAAGCTGAGTGCCATTCATCGAATAGTTTGCTTTCTCATTTAGGTATCCGATATGTAGTACTTTACATTTATCCACATTGAAACTCATTTGCCAAATTTGGGCCCAACATGACAATTTATCTAGATTGTGTTGCAAATCGTCAACTTGTTCTTTTGAGAGTACGCTATTTGCAATTTTTGTATCGTCAGCAAATTTTGAGATTGTACAGATGAGACCCTCATCTATGTCGTTGATGTAAATTAGAAAGATAATTGGTCCTAGTACCGATCCCTGGGGTACCCCGCTGCTTACATTGGTCCATTTAGATGCCTTACCGTTTATGACTACTCTTTGCTTTCTGTCGCTGAGCCAATTTTCTATCCATTTCAACACACCGTCTTGTATTCCATGCGCTTTTAGTTTTAGCAGTAAACGTTTGTGGGGAACTTTGTCAAAGGCCTTTTGAAAATCAAGGTATATAATATCTACAGCTTTACTCTCATCGTAGAGGTTGAGGATATCGTGGAAGAAGTCTAAGAGGAAGAAGTCTAAGAAGGATGAGATGAGGAATGAGAATAATTAAGAAGAAGGCGAAGGGGAGAACAAATATCAAAGCTACGTAACAAATTTACACATTAAACAAAAATAATAAAATATTAAAAAGAATAATATATATATATAATCTCAGACACGGGGGCGTTCCTGGGGAATCTTTGCTTCAATAGGAAGAACATTATGTTCATGCCATCATCAGTAATCTGTGAACAATAAATTAATTTTGAAGTACAAAAATGGAAGCTACTTGCGAATCAACAATATCTAAACTATGCTAAGTATAAGAGGCTGCACGAAAAAATAGAGTGGAAAATCAGAATGTACTAAGAAGTGCTGAAAATGAGTGTTCATATATATCATGGTACTCTCGAACGGGTAAATCTAGTTTAAACAGTTCGTACATAATTATATGACAACTAGGTCAAGTTAAACTGGTGAAATAATGTGGAACGAAAAGAAAAACATAGTTGATGATAAGAAATCAGAGGTATATAATTAATCTAAGTACCTAGCTTGTAATGTTCTAACGAATTATTGATTTGATAATGAAGAGAACAAAACATAATACATATATTATAGGAAGAGTTATTAGTTTCTACATTTCCTAGCGAGGTGCGTAAATCATGCCAGGTGTACATGATTAAAAAAAGAACAAAACTCCTAATATTGACAATAACCCTACAAGACACAACATGTATAAATAAAGTCAAAAGAATGATACAAATTATGCTACATATAAAGGGAATGATGACAGGGTGTTATTTAACTGGGGATGGAGTTTCTTAATATAAAGGGACTCTAATATTATAATATTATCTGGGGGACAACTGTCTAATATGGTAAAATGGTTATTATTGGGAATCATTTTGCACGACTTACTATGTTCTCTAACTGCTGAGTGTGGGGGACTCTGCAGTTTATGACCCGTTCTGCCAGAATGACCTAAATGCTCGGCGATACGAATTTTGAAGGAGCGAATAGTGCTTCCAACATACCCTGCTTGGCAACTAGGGCAAGAAAAACAATATACTATCGACGAGTTGACTGGTTTTCTCTGGTGTTAGCAGTCCCTCTGGTATCTGAAAGGGGTGTTTCTAGGTGGATGGGACTCGATAGTCTTGGGGGGCAACCCATCTATGGGAATAAACCCTAAACAAATTACCGATGGGCATCACGCTAATTGGTGCCACTTGCAGGTGGCTATCTTTATAACATATGGGGAGATGCAGCCACCAATCGAACAAGGCAATACCGAGGGGAGGCCTATAGGCATTTGATAAGGAGTTGCTGGAACTCATTTGTCTGGCTTCCCTTATGGTTTCTGTTTGTGCCACACCTACACAGAGTTATCCAGCTAGCTCTCACCAACACCTCCTCCTTCTATCTACTTCACTACACTAAACAAATACATCACACTTCGTTCTGCCAAAACAAAAAATAAATAAAACAATCTCACTTTCAATTCTAGGGGAGGCACTTGTCACAGGCAGCTATGCCTTTTGTTTCCTCATCCATATTAAAAAAAACATATATATATACTGTATATATATATATATATATATATATATTTATATACATACCGGTATACAGTATACAGTATATATATACAGTATATATAGATATATAGATTTATAAAGAGAGAGAGAGAGGGAGAGAAAAAGATAAAGCTGTCAGATAGATAAATATAATTCAAAGGAATTAATTATTATCGAATAGATCAAATATTTCCTATGCAAGAATATTAGAAATATAAAGATGATACATGGCTGAAAGATAAAGTAACAAGCCAGTCTAATACGGTAGGTAAAGGAGAAGAAATATACACTTAACTAGTTAAGTGAGCATGCACTATATTATAAATAAACTGTGCATTTATTTGACAGTTCTAACCTCACAAATGTGTCACAGAAAGTGGGAATACTAATCTCTTTAACAATTCCCGAAATGGGATGTATCGAGGTAGCCATGGACCCGGCTACCTATAAAGACAGCCTCAGTTCCAAAATGACCTATACGACTACCCCTTCTGGGGTATCAGCATTCCCTCTTTAGTACACATCACCACCAGTTGACTCTAACCATACATCCAATGACAACCTAACAAACCAACCCCAAATTAGCTGAGCACACACTGCCCAAGAAACCTGCATAAGAACACCAGGGCCCCATAGACTTAATAGTAAGCTGAAATACTAGCAATGTCCAATGTATTGTTGGATAACCTTCTAAGCTGTGTATCAGCAATGTCCACCAGATTGCTAGTTAACATTAAGCTTATAAGCAATGCCCAACATATCATTGCCAACCAAATTGTATCACCCGCAGTATGCAACATCTTCGATACCTTCCGAGCCCTTGCAGGCTGACCTCAAATACTACAATGACGATGAGAAGGATTATGTGGCTGGCTTTCTCCTACAATGAGCACTGAGTGACATCCCTTGTACACTGTCACCAACTGCCAGTCCAGAATCACTGCCAACGCTACCTTTTTATCCAAAGCCAGGGTTGCCACTCAAACTGTCTTTTCCCACACTCAGGTTGCTACGAGGTTTAGTGAGCACCAACTTCCGTGACCTACAGTGAGACTGAACACCTGCTTTGATTGACCCCATGATATGTAGCATAATTGGAGACCCTTATCAGTGTAGAATTATAATCCTGCGCTTGCCCTAATACTGTATTCATATACTGTATTCATAACAACGCTTGTGTTTAATACGAAAACTAAGCAACTTTGTGAATTGTATGCTATGCCACTAGGAAACTTGTGATCTGAGTATGCGTTATATTAGCTAATTCAATAGTTCAAGATAACTACTTAGGTAATTTAACAACGTCTTTATGGCACCATCAATGGATAAGTAATTATTCACTTTTCATACTATTCCGAGCATTTTGCATATGATAATTTGAAATTCTTTCTTCTCCAGATACTTCATAAGACCGAGATTAATATTTCCCATCGTGAATTAATAATTATGTTCATTAGTTTGGCAATTAGAGATATTTACATAACTCGTGACCTATTAAATCATCAGAAGAGTGTTGCCTTTGCACTGTCAATGCTAAATTATTTACCCATTTTAATAGGGAACTATATAATATAAGATGTGTATATCTTGCATACATATTTACTCATAATGTAGCTTATCATTAAAGAAAAAATAAGATGGGGAATCTGATGTCAAGGGTCCTTAAATATTTAAACTGAAATCGCCTCTCTAGCAAAAGCCTCCTTGATACGCATATTTAGGAGTTTTCGTCGTTGATTAGGTAATTTGAGCTAGTAATGATAGCTTTACAGGAGAGCTTTTTTTCGGTAACTATATCTTGGGAACAAATCGGAATATTGTGCACATGTATCGGTGACTACAGTGATGACAACTAATTAAAGAACGCAGAATGTTCATAGGTGTAATTCAGAACCTTCTAAATCAGAACTGCGGAAAAAAGTTGCAACACAAATTTAAAGGTACCGAAAAAGTTGACGATATACAGTAGTTGCCGAAAAGGTTGGAGAGAATTACCGAAAAGTTTACGAAATCTGGCTCCGAAAATGTTGGCGAGAAAAAGATCCGGAAAAAATTGCCGAAAACAGGAGAGAATTATGTAAAAGTTGCCTAAAATTCTGGCAAAAAAAAAATGCCGAGAACATTGGCTAAAAAATGTTCCGAAAACAAATGCCAGAAAAGGTTGCTGGATTATTGGGTGGTGTGAATCTGCCTGTACGTTGGCTAGGGCCGCCGCTGCTCCGAGTAAACAGGATCAAAGTCGAAATTCCCAAATGGTCGCGTCAAAAACAGAATGGGAGAGAAGAGATAGTGAGTGAGTTAGTGGGAGAGTGAGAGGAAGGGAGGGAGAGTGGGAGAGAGTGAGTGGGAGAGTTACAGTACGAGGGAAGGGGGTGAGTGAGAGGAAGGGAGGGAGAGAAGGAGTGAGTGGGAGAGTTAGAATAAGTGGGAGAGAGTGAGTGAGAAGAAGGGAGTGATAGTGGGAGGGAGGGGTGTTAGAGTACAGCAAGAGGGAGGGAAAGAATGAGAGGGGGGGGGGGGAGTGATAAGGAGGGAGTCAGTGGCAGAGGGAGATATTCAGTGAGTGATGAGAGACTGACTTGAGTGGTGAGAGGTTGAGTGAGTGAGTGGCAGATTGAGTGAGTGACAGATCTCTAGGGGGAGTTAGAGGGAGGGTGGGAGTGGTTAGAGGGAGATAGTGAGTGAGAGTGAGTTATTGCATGTATATAGGGGTGGGTGAGGGATGAGTGAGAGGGAGGGAGGGAGTAGGTGATTGCGAGTGATAGATGGAGTGAGTGAAGTGTGTCAAAATTGAGTTGAAGAGTGATTGAGAGAGCGAGCGATTGAGGCGTGTACAAAGTAGAGTGATTGAGACTGAGTGAGCAAATCTGAGAGATTGTGTGAGTGGGAGAGGTAATGAGTGAGGAAGAGGGAGTGAGTATGGAGCGTACAATAGAGAGAGGGAGAGAGTTACAAGGATTTACAAGGAATAGTTAGCCTCTAAAAAATCTTGCAGTCCATTCCGGGGAGATACTCGAACTGGAAGGATAGATTGTTCAGTGCATTACACTCATTATAGTGTGCAAAATACTATCTACTCCATTCTTGAACTGCTCTACTGAAGAACTGTTTATAACTTCTAAGGGGAGTTTGTTCCAGGTAGAACAGATCTTATATGTGAACAAAGTTTCCACAAATACTATTGCTGAACGTTTTCAATTCTAGCTTCCAGCCATGATTGCGTGGTCTATTCATATTGAGACAACATTTTGCTAAGAGAGAGAGAGAGAGAGAGATCGCAATATTGCCAGCGCCCAAGTGAGTTGAGTGGGTTAAGAGCGTGTGTGTACCTGTTTGTGTGTGTATGTATGTGTGTACGTGTGTGGGTGTGTATGGGCGTGTGAGTGTGTATGTATATGGGTGTGTATGTGTGTGAAGTGTGTATGTGTGAGGGGATGTAGTATGTATATGGGTGTATGCATGCGTGCGATGTGTATGTGTGTATAGTGAGAGAGAGATAGGGAGAGTGTGTGTGTACCAGTAAACGAAGGCCTTTTGTTTGCCTGCTATTGGATTGACAGTAGCAAAGCCTTCAGATTTGATGAGACTGCTTCTGCTTCCGATAAGATAAAAACAAATTGAACGCTTAATTGAAACAGAAATGGTACACAATCACAGTTAGTCAGTTTAGCTATGCATATTATTACACTTAAATAAAATACTTATTATGGGTATAATTTTTGTTACCAATAAACGTTCAATATTTACAGCGTACAGTCGATGTCATTAACCCCTTCTGTACCGACGCCGTCGTTTTAACTTTATTCAGGTTACTATTAGACGACTTTATTCAGTTTCAAATGGGCCTCCAGCAATTACTGGGCTTCGAACTATCTCACGTAAGCTTTTTTACAATCACAGATCATTCTTAAACGGCACATAATCCTCTAAATATAGCTATGATAAAATTAAAAAGACGTCGCTGGTATAGAAGAGGTTATTGTAGTCTATAATATGTTCGAAGCTGTCTCGGATTGAATTGAATCTCCTTACTAATTCCTTACCTGATACTCAAATCTCGATGGCTCATTGAACCAGATAGAGGCTTCAAAATGGATCATAATTAAGGGACCCCACCTCGCTTTTTTTCTCTTTCTCTCCGTCTCTCTTTGGCTTGTATCCATTCGGCCCCATTCAGCCTACTGTTTTAAGACTTAACCCCATCCAGGTGTCAATATTTTCCTGGAGAGCGATAGCAAGCCAGTATATATATATTTTTGCTTTGACAGCAAGCTAAATTTGTACATTTTTCGATAGAAACATTTCTCCGGCGAAGCCGGATTTCTCCATACAATGCTAGCTCGCTATCGCTCGCCAGAAAGAAAGCGACACCTGGATGGGGATAAACGTCTTAAACAGTTGGCTAAATGGGGCCAAATGGATACAAACAAGGGAAACAGGAAAGAGAGATAAAAAAAAGGCCAGTGACCCCCTTAATGACCGCGCCTGTACAGTACACGGCATCAAAAGCAGTCCCATCAGCTCTAGCTCAGGGATAGGTAAAAATAAAAGTAATTAAGCGAGTCGAAGAGAGCGCGTTTCCGTGAGCGTGTTTCCGTAAATTAAGGACATCACCTCCCACTTGACTTCTGCTCCAGAAACGAAGAGAGAGAGAGAGAGAGAGTGTGTGTGTGTGTGTGTGTGTGTGTGTGTGTGTGTGTGTGTGTGTGTGAGCCAGTGCGTGAGTGTGTCAGTGTATGTCAGTATGTTTGTGTGTGTGTGTCAGTGTGTGTCAGTGTGTGTGTGTGTGTGTGTGTGTTATAGTGTGTGTGTGTGTGTGTGTGTATGCTTCAGTGTGGTGTGTATGCTTCAGTGTGGTGTGTGTGTGTTTCAGTGTGTGTGTGTATGATTCAGTGTGTGTGTGTTTCAGTATGTGTGTGTGTGTGTGTGTGTGTGTTAATGAGTTACAATATAACTATCGCCCCGGTAAGCAAGGGAGTGGGTGAGTAGCCTCGTAATATAACGGCCGACAAAGTCAGACAGACAGGCAGACAGACAGCCAGATAGTGAGAGAGGACTACAAGAGAATAAAAAAGAAAGAACGAAAGACGAGTGAGAATGAGTAAACGAGACAGAGAGAAGACTAGCAAGAATGAGTAAACGAAAGATAAGACGAGTGAGAATGAGTAAACGAGACAGAGAAACTAGCAAGAACGAGTAAAAGAGAGATAAGACGAGTGAGAATGAGTAAACGAGACAGAGAGAAGACTAGCAAGAACGAGTAAAAGAGATAAGACGAGTGAGAATGAGTAAACGAGACAGAGAGAAGACTAGCAAGAACGAGTAAAAGAGAGATAAGACGAGTGAGAATGAGTAAACGAGACAGAGAGAAGACTAGCAAGAACGAGTAAAAGAGAGATAAGACGAGTGAGAATGAGTAAACGAGACAGAGAGAAGACTAGCAAGAACGAGTAAAAGAGAGATAAGATGAGTGAGAATGAGTAAACGAGACAGAGAGAAGACTAGCAAGAACGAGTAAAAGAGAGATAAGACGAGTGAGAATGAGTAAACGAGACAGAGAGAAGACTAGCAAGAACGAGTAAAAGATAGATAAGATGAGTGAGAATGAGTAAACGAGACAGAGAGAAGACTAGCAAGAACGAGTAAATGAGAGATAAGACGAGCAAGAGAGGGTATAGAAAAGAGAGAAAGCAAAGAAAATGCAAAGGCAAATAAGTGACAAGGCGAGTAAGAGAAAACAAGTAAGAACTAGCAGGAGAGAGAGATATATAATACAAGTAAAAAGAGTAGGAGAGAAAATAAGCAAGAACGAGTAGGAGAGAGAGACAGAACACGAGTAAAAGGAGTAATAGAGAAAGAGGAGGAAGAAAGAAACAAATACGTAAGAACGAGGAGAGAGATAGAGACAGAACACGAGTAAAAAGAGTAAAAGAGAAAGAGATTAAGAGAGAGAAAGAGAGCGAGTGAGAGAAAGTGAGATAGCTCATAATATCGGCCGCCACCGCTGCCCTCGTGTGTAAATGAGACTGGTCCTAACATTTAATGTCAGAGTCGGGTCTGGGATATTATTACCTGGGCTCCCTGGTTCGTAGGATGGCAGGGGAAGGAGGATTGAGATGGGATGAGTGGGAGCATGAAGAGGGTGGAGAATTAGATGGGATGGTAGGATGAGGAGGATAGGGAGTGGGATGAGATGGGAGGATGAAGAGGGTAGAGAGTGAGATGAGATGGTAGGATGAGGAGGATAGGGAGTGAGATGGGATGGGAGGATGAAGAGAGTAGAGAGTGAGATGAGATGGTAGGATGAGGAGGATAGGGAGTGGGAGGATGAAGAGGGTAGAGAGTGAGATGGGATGGTAAGATGAAGACGGTAGAGAGTGAGATGGGATGGTAGGATGAGGAGGATAGAGAGAGAGATGGGATGGTAAGATGAAGACGGTAGAGAGTGAGATGGGATGGTAGGATGAGGAGGATAGAGAGTGAGATGGGATGGTAAGATGAAGACGGTAGAGAGTGAGATGGGATGGTAGGATGAGGAGGATAGAGAGTGAGATGGGATGGTAAGATGAAGACGGTAGAGAGTGAGATGGGATGGTAGGATGAGGAGGATAGAGAGTGAGATGGGATGGTAAGATGAAGACGGTAGAGAGTGAGATGGGATGGTAGGATGAGGAGGATAGGGAGTGAGATGGGATGGTAAGATGAAGACGGTAGAGAGTGAGATGGGATGGTAGGATGAGGAGGATAGAGAGTGAGATGGGATGGTAAGATGAAGAGGATAGAGAGTGAGATGGGATGGTAAGATGAAGACGGTAGAGAGTGAGATGGGATGGTAGGATGAGGAGGATAGGGAGTGGGATGGGATGATAGTATGAAGAGGATAGGGAGTGGGATGGGAGGATGAGGAGGATAGGGAGTGGGATGGGATGATAGGATGAAGAGGATAGGGAGTCAGATGGGATGGTAGGATGAGGAGGATAGAGAGTGAGATGGGATGGTAGGATGAGGAGGATAGGGAGTGAGATGGGATGGTAGGATGAGTAGGATAGGGAGTGGGATGGGATGGTAGGATGAGGAGGATAGGGAGTGAGATGGGATGGTAGGATGAGTAGGATAGGGAGTGGGATGGGATGGTAGGATGAAGAGGATAGAGAGTGAGATGGGATGGTAGGATGAAGAGGATAGAGAGTGAGATGGGATGGTAGGATGAGAAGGATAGGGAGTGAGATGGGATGGTAGGATGAGGAGGATAGGGAGTGGGATGGGATGGTAGGATGAGGAGGATAGGGAGTGAGATGGGATGGCAGGATGAGAAGGATAGGGAGTGAGATGGGATGGTAGGATGAAGAGGATAGAGAGTGAGATGGGATGGTAGGATGAGGAGGATAGGGAGTGGGATGGGATGGTAGGATGAGGAGGATAGAGAGTGAGATGGGATGGTAGGATGAGAAGGATAGGGAGTGAGATGGGATGGTAGGATGAGGAGGATAGGGAGTGAGATGGGATGGCAGGATGAGGAGGATAGAGAGTGAGATGGGATGGTAGGATGAGAAGGATAGGGAGTGAGATGGGATGGTAGGATGAAGAGGATAGAGAGTGAGATGGGATGGTAGGATGAGAAGGATAGGGAGTGAGATGGGATGGTAGGATGAAGAGGATAGAGAGTGAGATGGGATGGTAGGATGCGGAGGATAGGGAGTGGGATGGGATGGTAGGATGAGGAGGATAGGGAGTGGGATGGGATGGCAGGATGAGGAGGATAGAGAGTGAGATGGGATGGTAGGATGAAGAGGATAGAGAGTGGGATGGGATGGCAGGATGAGGAGGATAGAGAGTGAGATGGGATGGTAGGATGAAGAGGATAGAGAGTGAGATGGGATGGTAGGATGCGGAGGATAGGGAGTGGGATGGGATGGTAGGATGAGGAGGATAGGGAGTGAGATGGGATGGTAGGATGAGAAGGATAGGGAGTGAGATGGGATGGTAGGATGAAGAGGATAGAGAGTGAGATGGGATGGTAGGATGCGGAGGATAGGGAGTGGGATGGGATGGTAGGATGAGGAGGATAGGGAGTGAGATGGGATGGTAGGATGAGGAGGATAGGGTGTGGGATGGGATGGGGATGGCAGGGTGAGGAGGATGGAGAGTGGGATGAGTGAGGATGACAGGGTGAGGAGGATGGAGAGTGGGATGAGATGGGATGGCAGGGTGAGGAGGATTGGGAGTGCTATGAGATGGGATGGCAGAATGAGGAGAATTGAGAGTGGTGGGATGGAATGGCAAGATGAAGAGGATTGGGAGTGGGATGGGATGGAATGGCAGGGTGAGGAGGATAGGGAGTGGGATGGCAGGATGAGGAGGATAGGGAGTGGGATGGAATAGCAGGGTGAGGAGGATAGGGAGTGGGATGAGGTGGGTAGAGAATGGGATGAGGTGGAATGGCAGAATGAGAAGGATAGAAAGTGGGATGAAATGACAGGATGAAGAGGATAGAGAGTGGGATGAATGGGGATGGTATTAGGATGACAGAATGGGGATGGTATTAGGATGACAGGATGAAGAGGATTGAGATGGGATGGATGACAGAGATACATGAAGATTGATAGATAAAGATATATAGAAAAATGGTGTCACTAATTCATCATATTGCACTTGTGTTGCTGCTTGAGAACACCATTGATATATATATATATATATATATATATATATATATATATATATATATATATATATATATATATATATATATATATATAGAGAGAGAGAGAGAGAGTGTGTGTGTGTGTGTGTGCAAGGATATCCCAGGAATCAAACAGTCACCACTAATACCCCAGTGAGTGATTAAAGACAGATCGAATTACTGTCAATGTCGTACCACACTGGTCCCTACCTCCCTTGACATATGTTCCTGCTACCCTGACATCAACATGAACCAACGTAGCAGACGTAGCAGACGATGTTACCACTACCACACCACTGGACTAGATAATCACCACTTGCATCATCAATTTGAAGGCTTAGTCTGCAAATGACCCAGGTAGTTTTTCTGCAGCTGTACCCTCGTTCCTTAGTCTGTGACTGGGATCAAAACTGATTCATCTGTGACTGGCAGAATAAAGACAATACATCTGCAATTGGTTATTGTCCTTCAAATTGCAACTGAGACACAGTAATATTAATTTGTGAATGGGTATGTGTCATTGTGTACAGATACTCTCAGTTTAGTTCATTGGAAATATATGGCAACCCTTGTGATTCACGCAGTAGCACACAATGACTTCCATTTGGTCTTTGACCTGTTAGCCTATAGTATGAGTAATAGTAGAACACATATTGTCAAACTTCCACCCACACTGATTAATATTATCCTCGACTAAATTATTAATTCGCATTACTGCTATGCTTTTTGTTAGCCCAATAATTATCCCGTTTATTCCTATGTAGCTGACTGGGAACTTCATGAATCTTTCACATTTGAATTAGTTCACTAGAACTAATACTGTATATGGGCACAACACATATAAAACCAAAGGTATCTACCTCACTAATAGACAGAATCCACATGAAGCATATATATATATATATATATATATATATATATATATATATCAACCAAAGAGGCATTCACATTTTTGCCAGTATCATGATTCTCGATATAACTCTTAATGCAAACCTAATTTGGACATCTCACTTCAGATCTGTTGCCAAACTGCCTCAAAAGAAACTTATTTTATTTCATAGTTTGTAAATTATTCAGTGACGAGATGTAGCGAAAGTCATATGCACTTAAAAATGGAATATGAATCGCCGATTTGTAGTGGATATCTAGGAGGCACTAAAACTGTTAAATAAAATTCAAAATAATGCAAAAAGAATAGTATCAACTGATATCGTTCTTGACACTAATATGCCCCAAATGAAATAAATGAAAATATGTGATAAACAGGAGTCCATTATAAATCAATGTATCCCCTTGAGTCTTCGAAGAAATGTTGCATACCTTTAATTTTTTTTACAAATAGTTTATGATAAATGTTCAGATGAACTTGCATATGTTGTGCCACTTTACATCTTTTGGCACTATGCCCAATGTTTCTTACCCTTATTTGTATATACCTGTATATATTATCATTGTATTGTGTTCCTGGCTAAATATATACAACCATTTTAAGAAACAGAGCATATTTCAGCGTCCACGACTTGGCAATCATTCTTCTGCAGCGAAGAACTTTTGTTTTTCGAAATTAATTAATGTCACGAAATACTCCTATTTGGAATTTACTTCCTCTATTCTTGTATGTTAAAGCAAAACAAACGTAAAACAACATACCGCCATATCAATTAAGGACCCCTGTGAGGATGTGATCTTGAAACACCAATATCCACAATTACCTGAAAAGGAAACATTTGTAATTATTTGTTTATTATTTTTTGTAATTTTTGTAGTGAAATGATCATTGAAACTTATTTAATACTTAGCAACCTTGTCACTTTCGTATTCTTGAGTAACTTCAAAGGCAAAGTTTGTAAATAAACAGATATTGTGAGTGAACCTGCATAAAGAATATTAATTATATATACTGTATATTCGACAAAGTATTCAAGCACTAAGTGCTCGGCTCCTGGAAAGTCCTATTGTACAATTTAAGTTATTGCCATTTAGCGCGGTGAACCAGGAAATAGAATATGATATAGCGATCTACAACACTACAATATGATATAGCGATCTACAACACTACAATATGATATAGCGATCTACAACACTACAATATGATATAGCGATCTACAACACTACAATATGATATAGCGATCTACAACACTACAATATGATATAGCGATCTACAACACTACAATATGATATAGCGATCTACAACACTACAATATGATATAGCGATCTACAACACTACAATATGATATAGCGATCTACAACACTACAATATGATATAGCGATCTACAACACTACAATATGATATAGCGATCTACAACACTACAATATGAGAGACCGATTGTGATGAGCATTAAAGGAGAACAAGAGCGCATTGCATGAGCAATACCTATGTTTCACGCCAAACCAGCAAAATTACAATAATCAAGTATTTTTTAGAGTTTTTCAGTGTATACCTTATCTAATGATAATGTCGAACAGGTTGGGAGAGAGGTATCCTGACCAGGATTCGAACCCACTTATTACAGGTAAATTTGGGAGAGTTGGGCACCGTAACCACTCGGCCATGAGAGGATATAAGGGAAGCAACCTTAGTTCTTATTTGGGAGAGTTGGGCACCGTAACCACTCGGCCATGAGAGGATATAAGGGAAGCAACCTTAGTTCTTATTTGGGAGAGTTGGGCACCGTAACCACTCGGCCATGAGAGGATATAAGGGAAGCAACCTTAGTTCTTATTTGGGAGAGTTGGGCACCGTAACCACTCGGCCATGAGAGGATATAAGGGAAGCAACCTTAGTTCTTATTTGGGAGAGTTGGGCACCGTAACCACTCGGCCATGAGAGGATATAAGGGAAGCAACCTTAGTTCTTATTTGGGAGAGTTGGGAACCGTAACCACTCGGCCATGAGAGGATATAAGGGAAGCAACCTTAGTTCTTATTTGGGAGAGTTGGGCACCGTAACCACTCGGCCATGAGAGGATATAAGGGAAGCAACCTTAGTTCTTATTTGAAGAACCAGGTTATAGTCTCGTGGAGGACTATGCCTTCCAACACGTGGCCAGTTTTTACCTCAACAATGACTATTTTACACATCCCCCCCCCCCCCCCCTCCGCCAACTCGGCTAAGTGATACAATTATAATCATCCTGGTACTATTATGGAATCTCTCTGATGACAAGTATCTAATGATAATATCAGACAGGTTGGGAGAGAGGTATCCTGACCAGGATTCGAACCCACTACGAGTCTAGCACTATAACCAGCCCAGCCACCAATATACTCTATTGACATACTGGGATTCGAACCTATGATATTGTGGCTACGAGTCCAGCACTATAACCAGCCAGCCACCTCCCCCCTACTAATATACAACACAGAGGAAGGCATTACTAAGGCTCGCATGATATACACAGAGTAAACAAACAATTCCTGTTACGCACAGAGTTTTTTATTCCCGCCGAGAACGGGCATAAACGCTTCTCGTGTAATTGATATCGTACACATATACACACACAGTACCGGCTTAATGTTCTTCATTGTTGTTGATATTTCACTTATTTCATTCGTACTAAAAAAATAATGTTGAGCCAGGATAAAGAGGGTATTACACTAGAGCTTTCATCGTCAAGTTACGACCTGTTACTTCATTGTGACAACATTGTGAGACTCTCTTGCACTGGCAACTAGATTATATCAATTGACAGAATTGGGTAAACAAATATGAACCTGCCAGATCAAAGTTGCGTAAAATGGTTAAGGAAATAGTTCTGGTGTAATTCGTTTGTAACGCCCTCTGGTGTGAGGCGAGTCTTTTTGGATGTTTTCTGTTGCACACCAATAGCCTGGCGATTTTGAGAAGCTTTGCCATACTTGTTTGGCGATTATAAGACACTTCCTCCCATTCAGGTGTCAGGCGGGCGATAGCAATCCTGTAAATTAAGAATAACCAACCCTGGCCGGTTTTTTTTTTTTTTTTTCACCGAATGCACATATTTAGAGGTCTGGTGGACGTGTTTGTTATAGATTGAAGAGGGTCTGCGGATGCGGGTGTTTATGTCTAGGAGCTAACTATAATACGTTGCCCGAAAATTACTGGATCAATCAAAACCCTCAATAATAATTAACCAAAATAATGGTAACCCGGCGCCCCTCAAACGATGACGCAGATAGGGATAAGTTGACAAATTTAGGCGAGGCCATCCGAAAGAAGTGTCTGAACTGGGCGTGATACCAAAGCCCGCGTCCCGTACTCGTCTGGCCGCCCCTCCCCGCCCAGAATAGCGGAAGAGAAGGGTCGGGGTTCGTCTGCATTTCAGTAGCAGGGAGGGTTTTGATCAGTAGTTCACAAGGGTTTAGTTTTGTGTGATCCTCTGTCCTGTATTTGTCTTGCTCTCCATTCTTTCAACTTTGTTCTTTTACTCTGTCTGGCTATTTATTTTTGTGATTTTATCGTATCTTTTACCAACTATCTCTCTTTATTTTGCTTGTTTTTGTCTTCTTCTCTCTCTCTATCTGTTTTCCATTGTTTCTTCCCCCCCCCCTCTCTCTCTCTCTCTCTCTCTCTCTCTCTCTCTCTCTCTCTCTCTTTCTCTCTCTCTCTCTCTCTCTCTCTCTCTAGACACAATAAACGCTTTCAAGGGAAGGCTTGACCTCTATCTGCAGAGGGCTGGGGTGATATGAAAAAAAAAATGTATGTATGTGTATGTGTGTGCACTGTACAGTATGTATATATATACTGTATATATATGTATGTATGTGTGTATGTATGTATGTGTATATGTGTGTGTGTGTGTGTATGTGTGTATATGTATGTACCGGTGTGTATATATATATATATATATATATATATATATATATATATATATATATATATATATATATATATATATATATATATATATATATATATATATATATAGTTTGTAAGGCCAGACTACCTAGTAAGGACCTTGAGGTCTGTGTGGTCTGTGTATCTATATAGCTCTCTCTCTCTCTCTCTTATATTCGCCTAGTTTGCATTTCAGTGGCCGGGAGGTTTTTTGATCAGTAGTTCAGAATGGTCTATCTTTTTTGTTTGACCCACTTGGCCTTTCCCTGTGCCTCTTGTTCGAGCTCATTTACATCGTCTGGCTATCTTTTATCTTATATTTGTCTTTCTTTCCGTCTGTTTCTTTTCTTTCGTTCTTGTTTGTCTGTATTCTTTCTTTTCTACTCTCACTCTCTTGTAATCTATTGTCCAGGTTCTAGGTTTTATATTTTGTTTATTCATTTCTGTATTTATTTGTTATCAGTAGTTCAGAGTAGTTTATATTTTGTCCGACCCCCTTGTCCTTTCTTTTGTCTCGGTTTGCACTCTTTCACTTTCGATAATTTGCATTGTCTACCTGATTTTTATCGTATCTTTTAATATCCCTCTTTCTTTTACTTTCGATAATTTGCATTGTCTACCTGACTTTTATCGTATCTTTTAATATCCCTCTTTTTTTTCTTCTCCATCGTTCCCTTTTCTTTCTTTCATTCCTGTCTTTCTTATTCCGTTCTCTCTCTCTCTCTCTCTCTCTCTCTCTCTCTCTCTCTCTCTCTCTCTCTCTCTCTCTCTCTCTCTCTCTCTCTCTCTATCTCTCTCTCCAAAACCTATATTTCAGGTTGCAGGAAGGTTTTTGATCAGCAGCTCAGACTGGATTATATTCAGTGTGACTTTTTTGTTTTCTTTGTATAGCTCTACACTCGTATTTTCGCTCTTTGTCATTGTCTGGCCATCTCTGTTTTGTCTTCCTCTACTTCTGTCTTCGCTTAGTGACATCAACAACCCATTATGTTATTCCAATCACAAGCTCAGGTATTTGATTTGACAACACAATATATATATATATATATATATGGTATTTCAAAATACGTTTTCATACTTTCAAGGACATATTCGTCAAAACAAAAATAAGACCATGTTACTTTATGACCATCGAGGTGAGTTTTCGTTATTTCGGAGTTATAACACATGTTAATAGTTATCGATAGATAAAAGAAATATGATTGTGGAAGAAAATAAATTCTGAATTGATATTCTTACTCTGTACTTCACTCAATTTTGCTTATCATGAGCACCATTGTTTCATGTGGTAAAATCGATATGCTGCATAAACCTTTGTTAAACTCAATAATAAACCGGCATAACACACAACCTGTTTCTTCCCCATAGCAGATCATAAGTGCAATTATGTTGGAGACTGTCCTAACAATAACAACAACCAGCACTGTCACCCTAATGTTGGAGACTGTCCTAACAATAACAACAACCAGCACTGTCACCCTAATGTTGGAGACTGTCCTAACAATAACAACAACCAGCACTATCACCCTAATGTTGGAGACTGTCCTAACAATAACAACAACCAGCACTATCACCCTAATGTTGGAGACTGTCCTAACAATAACAACAACCAGCACTGTCACCCTAATGTTGGAGACTGTCCTAACAATAACAACAACCAGCACTATCACCCTAATGTTGGAGACTGTCCTAACAATAACAACAACCAGCACTATCACCCTAATGTTGGAGACTGTCCTAACAATAACAACAACCAGCACTATCACCCTAATGTTGGAGACTGTCCTAACAATAACAACAACCAGCACTATCACCCTAATGTTACAAAAAACTAAATAATTAAGGTCAATTACCTAACTAGCTTATATCATATCTGTAATTGAACGACAGATTTCCTATACATTCTACCTCCTCCCCCACCCCCCACCTCCCACCTACCTCTCTCTCTCTCTCTCTCTCTCTCTCTCACTCGCTCTCGCTCTCTCTCTCTCTCCTTCTCTCTTTCCTTTCTCTCTTTCCTCTCTCTCTCTCTCTCTCTCTCTCTCTCTCTCTCGCTTTCTCATGTCTCTCTCTCTCTCTCTCTCTCCTCTCTCTCTCTCTCTCTCTCTCTCTCTCTCTCTCTCTCTCTCTCTCTCTCTCTCTCTCCCGTTCTTGACATTGTACTTGCAACAAAAGAAGAATTGATAGAGAATTTGAATGTTGGTGATGAATTCAGTAACAGCGACCATCGTACGATAACTTTCACTTTAAAGTTTACTAGTAACGAACCAAATAGTAGCATCGAAAAAGTCCCTAATTTCAAGAAAGCAAACTTCCATAAACTTAGAGCTATGTTTAAAGAAACTGACTGGAGCTTTTTAATTAACAATAACGACATAAATACATCTTGGAAGTTATTCGAAACCACTTACCTAAAAGCAGTGCAAGACTGCATACCATCGAAAATACGGCGTCCAGGCCATAATAATAAGCCCAAATGGTGGAATAAAGATATTTCAAACTGCCTGCTTGCTAAAAAATTTGCTAATGATAGATTAAAATCCTCACAAAATGACGAAGAACGGGTGAAATTTGTAGAGCTACGACGCAAAGCCAAAAAGTTAATTAAGCAAAGTAAAAAGACCTTAGAGTTACATATTGCGAATCAAAGTAAAACAAACCCGAAAGAATTCTATAGTTATATCAGAAAGAAAAAAGTAGTTACTTCAACTGTTGGACCGTTTAGTCGATGAAAAAGGAGAATACACCAAAGACGAAGTACAAATGAGTAATGCCCTCAATACCTTCTTTGCATCAGTTTTTACAACAGAAGACCTCAGTGATATCCCTACACCATCGCCGATTCAGATTGATAATTCAGATATTCTAAGCAATATCACCGTTACAGAGAGAGAAGTATTGAATTGTTTAGATAAACTCAAGGTAAATAAAACGCCAGGACCTGATACAATCTCGCCTAGAGTTCTAAAGGAAGCTAAGAATGAGCTCTCCAAACCACTGACATTACTATTCAATAAATCCTTGCAGTCTGGAACTATGCCTGATCAGTGGAAGCTAGCCAACGTAAACACCGATATTCAAACAGGCAGCAAATCCCTACCCAGTAACTATCGTCCAATTAGCATAACCTCAGTTGTATGTAAAATGCTAGAAACGGTCATACGAGACAGGCTCGTAAATCACTTAGAGGAAAATAACATACTTAAAGATACTCAACACGGCTTTCGTAAAAAACGTTCCTGTTTAACAAACCTCTTAGACTTCTTCCACGATATCCTCAACCTCTACGATGAGAGTAAAGCTGTAGATATTATATACCTTGATTTTCAAAAGGCCTTTGACAAAGTTCCCCACAAACGTTTACTGCTAAAACTAAAAGCGCATGGAATACAAGATGGTGTGTTGAAATGGATAGAAAATTGGCTCAGCAACAGAAAGCAAGGGGTAGTCATAAACGGTAAGGCATCTAAATGGACCAATGTAAGTAGCGGGGTACCCCAGGGATCGGTACTAGGACCAATTCTCTTTCTAATTTACATCAACGACATAGATGAGGGTCTCACCTGCACAATCTCAAAATTTGCTGACGATACAAAAATTGCAAATAGCGTACTCTCAAAAGAACAAGTTGACGATATGCAACACAATCTAGATAAATTGTCATGTTGGGCCCAAATTTGGCAAAATGAGTTTCAATGCGGATAAATGTAAAGTACTACATGTCGGATACCTAAATGAGAAAGCAAACTATTCGATGAATGGCACTCAGCTTAAGAATGTAACCAGAGAAACTGATCTGGGAGTAACAATATCGAGTAACCTAAAACCGAGTCAACAATGTTCAGAAGTTGTTAAGAAGGCAACAAAATAATTGGCTTTATAGGCAGGTCATTTGAGCATAAATCCAAAGAAGTTATCCTAACCCTTTACAATTCCTTAGTCCGCCCTCTTCTGGAATACTGGTTCAATCCTGGTGCCCTTATTACCAAAAAGATATAAACAAGCTAGAACGAGTTCAACGTAGAGTTACCAAAATGATACCTAGCCTAAAGAACAAACCATACGAAGAGCGTCTTAGAGAATTAAATCTATTTCCTTTAACCCAGCGCAGATTAAGAGGCGACTTAATTCAAGTGTTCAAAATCATCAAAGGCATCGACAATATGAACTGTTGTAAGTACTTAACTATCGACCAATCTAATTACACGCGGGGAAACGGTTGCAAAATTATTGGTAAATCTTTTAACTCGCACGAATCTAAGAATTTCTTCTTCAATCGAGTTGTCAACTTGTGGAATGGGCTTCCCCGAGACGTTATAGACTGCAGCACCGTTGATTCATTTAAATTCCGCCTAGACAAATATCTCGCATCAAACCCGCGACTGACTGCGTTTGTAAATGAATAACTTTATCCTCCCTCAGTTACTAACCCTTATGTCCCCTACTAACTTCCTAGTCCTGCCACGTTAGTGGCAGGGCAGTAGTTCCCTTTCCAATGTTCCCTTACCCCCTCTAAACCACTGTTTGGACACTTGATCCTCAGTGTTTTGGAGGACAAGCAACCTAGAAGGGTCACTAGACCTGTTGTAGCTTGATTTCCTTTGTACTCCTTTGTACTCCTTTGTACTCTCTCTCTCTCTCTCTCTCTCTCTCTCTCTCTCTCTCTCTCTCTCTCTCTCTCTCTTTCTCTCTCTCTCTCTCTTTCTAATTTACATCAACGACATAGATGAGGGTCTCACCTGTACAATCTCAAAATTTGCTGACGACACGAAAATTGAAAATAGCGTACTCTCAAAAGAACAAGTTGACGATATGCAACACAATCTAGATAAATTGTCATGTTGGGCCCAAATTTGGCAAATGAGTTTCAATGCGGATAAATGTAAAGTACTACATATTGGATACCTAAATGAGAAAGCAAACTATTCAATGAATGGCACTCAGCTTAAGAATGTAAACAGAGAAACCGATCTGGGAGTAACGATATCGAGTAACCTAAAACCGAGTTAACAATGTTCAGAAGTTCTTAAGAAGGCAAACAAAATAATTGGCTTTATAGGCAGGTCATTTGAGCATAAATCCAAAGAAGTTATCCTAAGCCTTTACAATTCCTTAGTCCGCCCTCTTCTGGAACACTGCGTTCAATCCTGGTGCCCTTATTACCAAAAAGATATAAACAAGCTGGAACGAGTTCAACGTAGAGTTACCAAAATGATACCTAGCCTAAAGAACAAACCATACGAAGAGCGTCTTAGAGAATTAAATCTATTTCCTTTAACCCAGCGCAGATTAAGAGGTGACTTAATTCAAGTGTTCAAAATCATCAAAGGCATCGACAATATGAACTGTAGTAAGTACTTCACTATCGACCAATCTAATTACACACGGGGAAACGGTTGCAAAATTATTGGTAAATCTTTTAACTCGCACGAATCTAAGAATTTCTTCTTCAATCGAGTTGTCAACTTGTGGAATGGGCTTCTCCGAGACGTTATAGACTGCAGCACCGTTGATTAATTTAAACTCCGCTTAGACAAATATCTCTCATCAAACCCGCGACTGACTGCGTTTGTAAATGAATAACTTTATTTTATCCCCCCTCAGTTACTAACCCATCTGTCCCCTACTAACTTCCTAATCCTGCCACGGACATTAGTTCTAGGGCAGTAGTTCCCTTTCCAATGTTCCTTACCCACTCTAAACCACTGTTTGGACACTTGATCCTCAGTGTTTTGGAGGACAAGCAGCCTAGAAGGGTCACTAGACCTGTTGTTGCTTGATTTCCTTTGTACTCCTTTGTACTCTTTTGTACTCTCGCTCTCGCTCTTGCTCGCTCTCTCTCTCTCTCTCTCTCTCTCTCTCTCTCTCTCTCTCTCTCTCTCTCTCTCTCATCCCCCTTCTTGGTAAACAATAAATCAGTTGAGCATATATGTCATTGATCTATGATTCATTTCTGCCATAGCTTTACCTCTCAGGGTGCTATACAGTATTTGTGTTCCTATATATTTCGTATTATTCTGAATAAAACCAGTAATACTATATTATATTATTTAGGTAACGAAAGAAGAGTTTACTGTAAATGATATCCTTAAGGGGAGGTTTTTAGTTTGGTCTCTAGATATCCATCAAGCTTAAGATTACACCCCCTTGAGCCCCTTTCAAGATAAATTTGTACATTTTTCGGTAGAAAAATGTCCCGGCTGAAAGCCGGTTCCTCTTAAATTACAGGCTCGCTATCGCTCGCCAGGATAAAATCGACACCTAAATTGCACGAAAAGTCTTAAAATTGACGGAAATGGTGCGAAAGTTCTTAAAATCGCCAAACTAATGGGGCGACTGTCTTAAAATCTCAAAAGCAATGGGGCTAAACATGAGGGAGAAAGGGGTCCAGAAAAAAATCCCTCAAGTGGAGATCTCCCCTTAAACATGCGTTACGGCTAGTTATATAATATTGCCAATTCCGAAGACAAAAACAATCATTACTACGGTTTCTTAGGTTTCCTGCATTAAACATTAACCAAGGCCATACTTATAATAGTAAATATATCTACTACCATTTACGGTTGATCAAATTTGGGAGATTTCAATGTTAACCTCTTGAGTACTTATGACATTATAGTTTGGCCATGGTAAGGTGTTCTTGAGTACTTATGACATTATAGTTTGGCCATGGTAAGGTGTTCTTGAGTACTTATGACATTATAGTTTGGCCATGGTAAGGTGTTCTTGAGTACTTATGACATTATAGTTTGGCCATGGTAAGGTGTTCTTGGGTACTTATGACATTATAATTTGGCCATGGTAAGGTGTTCTTGAGTACTTATGACATTATAGTTTGGCCATGGTAAGGTGTTCTTGAGTACTTATGACATTATAGTTGGCCATGGTAAGGTGTTCTTGAGTACTTATGACATTATAGTTTGGCCATGGTAAGGTGTTCTTGAGTACTTATGACATTATAGTTTGGCCATGGTAAGGTGTTCTTGGGTACTTATGACATTATAGTTTGGCCATGGTAAGGTGTTCTTGAGTACTTATGACATTATAGTTTGGCCGTGGTAAGGTGTTCTTGGGTACTTATGACATTATAGTTTGGCCATGGTAAGGTGTTCTTGAGTACTTATGACATTATAGTTTGGCCATGGTAAGGTGTTCTTGGGTACTTATGACATTATAATTTGGCCATGGTAAGGTGTTCTTGAGTACTTATGACATTATAGTTTGGCCATGGTAAGGTGTTCTTGAGTACTTATGACATATAGTTGGCCATGGTAAGGTGTTCTTGAGTACTTATGACATTATAGTTTGGCCATGGTAAGGTGTTCTTGAGTACTTATGACATTATAGTTTGGCCATGGTAAGGTGTTCTTGGGTACTTATGACATTATAATTTGGCCATGGTAAGGTGTTCTTGAGTACTTATGACATTATAGTTTGGCCATGGTAAGGTGTTCTTGAGTACTTATGACATTATAGTTTGGCCATGGTAAGGTGTTCTTGGGTACTTATGACATTATAGTTTGGCCATGGTAAGGTGTTCTTGAGTACTTATGACATTATAGTTTGGCCATGGTAAGGTGTTCTTGGGTACTTATGACATTATAATTTGGCCATGGTAAGGTGTTCTTGAGTACTTATGACATTATAGTTTGGCCATGGTAAGGTGTTCTTGAGTACTTATGACATTATAGTTTGGCCATGGTAAGGTGTTCTTGAGTACTTATGACATTATAGTTTGGCCATGGTAAGGTGTTCTTGAGTACTTATGACATTATAGTTTGGCCGTGGTAAGGTGTTCTTGGGTACTTATGACATTATAGTTTGGCCATGGTAAGGTGTTCTTGAGTACTTATGACATTATAGTTTGGCCATGGTAAGGTGTTCTTGGGTACTTATGACATTATAATTTGGCCATGGTAAGGTGTTCTTGAGTACTTATGACATTATAGTTTGGCCATGGTAAGGTGTTCTTGAGTACTTATGACATTATAGTTTGGCCATGGTAAGGTGTTCTTGAGTACTTATGACATTATAGTTTGGCCATGGTAAGGTGTTCTTGAGTACTTATGACATTATAGTTTGGCCATGGTAAGGTGTTCTTGGGTACTTATGACATTATAGTTTGGCCATGGTAAGGTGTTCTTGGGTACTTATGACATTATAGTTTGGCCATGGTAAGGTGTTCTTGAGTACTTATGACATTATAGTTTGGCCGTGGTAAGGTGTTCTTGGGTACTTATGACATTATAGTTTGGCCATGGTAAGGTGTTCTTGATACTTATGACATTATAGTTTGGCCATGGTAAGGTGTTCTTGGGTACTTATGACATTATAATTTGGCCATGGTAAGGTGTTCTTGAGTACTTATGACATTATAGTTTGGCCATGGTAAGGTGTTCTTGAGTACT
The DNA here is from genome assembly GCA_032716605.1 of Paralithodes platypus. NCBI lineage: Eukaryota > Metazoa > Arthropoda > Malacostraca > Decapoda > Lithodidae > Paralithodes > Paralithodes platypus. The sequence continues at coordinate 16,036,582 of CM064497.1, read as the reverse complement.
TATGACATTATAGTTTGGCCATGGTAAGGTGTTCTTGAGTACTTATGACATTATAGTTTGGCCATGGTAAGGTGTTCTTGAGTACTTATGACATTATAGTTTGGCCATGGTAAGGTGTTCTTGGGTACTTATGACATTATAGTTTGGCCATGGTAAGGTGTTCTTGAGTACTTATGACATTATAGTTTGGCCATGGTAAGGTGTTCTTGGGTACTTATGACATTATAATTTGGCCATGGTAAGGTGTTCTTGAGTACTTATGACATTATAGTTTGGCCATGGTAAGGTGTTCTTGAGTACTTATGACATTATAGTTTGGCCATGGTAAGGTGTTCTTGAGTACTTATGACATTATAGTTTGGCCATGGTAAGGTGTTCTTGAGTACTTATGACATTATAGTTTGGCCATGGTAAGGTGTTCTTGAGTACTTATGACATTATAGTTTGGCCGTGGTAAGGTGTTCTTGAGTACTTATGACATTATAGTTTGGCCGTGGTAAGGTGTTCTTATGCTGATACGGAAGGACTGTTAAGGGGAGAACTCAACTTGAGGGATTTTTTTCTCTTGACCCCTTTCTCCCTCATGTTTAGCCCCATTGCTTTTGATATTATAAAACGTTTGCCACATTAGTTTAGCGATTTTAAGAACTTTCATCCCATATTAAGACCTTTTGTGCAATTCAGGTGTCGATTTTATCCTGGCGAGCGATAGCGAGCCTGTAATTTAAGAGGAACCGGCCTTCGGCCGGGACATTTTTCTACCGAAAAATGTACAAATTTATCTTGAAAGGGACTCAAGGGGGTGTAATTTTAAGCTTGATGGAGGTCTAGGGAACAAACTAAATACCTCCCCTTAATATCCATCTCAATTAAACCTCAAACTCGCACAACATTTTCCGAAGCTGAATAAAGTTGTCTAATGCTAAAAACAATACACGAAAGGGTTACTGAAAGGGTTACGCTGTTAATAGTGCTGTCAGGCCTGTGAGTTACTGTAAATATGGAATAGTTTGACAGCGGTTATTTATACGGGGCGTATGTGTATCTGGTTCCCGGTTTGACAGACGATTAAAATATAAACTATCTATGGATAACTTTTGTAGCGGAAAATTGAATCTGTACAGTGACGGACAAGCATTTCTGGATATTTTTTTGAAGAAACCCGTCCTCGTATACTGAAAGGGTTAACCCCCTTAATATCGACAACTCTTTTTTGTTTTTATATCAGCTGCATATAGACGATTTTATGACACTTAGGAAGGGTCTGTGGTAGCTAAAAGGGTTGATTAAGATAGTCCGAAGTCTTATAATTGCTAGAGATCTTTCCCAAACTTCACAAAATCGTCTAAATATAGCTACCACGGGTTTAAATAGATGTCGTCGGTACAGAAGGGGTTAAACACGAATAAATAACTTAGGAATCTGAAACAACTCATTCAACGTAAGAGGTTATCGTTAGACGATTGTATTCAGCTTAGGAAGAAATTATAGGAACCAGAAGAATAATTGACCACTTGCGAGTTTCAGGCTATAAGGAAGTTGGAGCCGTAAACATCGATATTAAACAGAAAGGCAATAATAATGTAGGTTTTTGATGGATAGAAAGTATGTTGAATTTGTTTGTATTCATTTCAAATGCAATACAATCTTATTTTAGCTCGTAATTCTGCTAAATATCGATATACAAATCTCCAACTTCCTTATAGCCTGAAGCTCACAAGTGGCCAATTGAGATAGACATTACCCCTGTGATTCCCTATGAGCCTTCTGAAACTTAATAAAATCGTCTAATGTTAGCCAGAATAAAGTGAAAATGCGTCCTCGAATGCTGAAAGAGATATTAATGACTCCAGGGAAAAGTAAGCAACAACAGACTCCTCAACAACCTTTCTTCTCCGGTAAATTGGCCCCCATTACCCGTTCTCGAATGCTTTATAATGACGGTACATTGTTGAGCGCTAATTGGGTTCAGCTTTAATAAGATCGATGTTGAGCGGGTCTGTCTTGCTTCCGTCGCCTTCTCCCTCATGTTTAGCATATTAGTTTTGAGGTTTTAAGACGTTTGTTCCGTTATTTTGGCGGTTTTGAGACCTTTCACCCCATTATTGTGTCAATAGTAAGACCTTTCGTGCCTTTAGGTGTCGATTTTTTCTGGTAAGCGATAGCAAGCCTATCGAAAAATGTAGAAATTTAGTTTGCTGTCAATACAAAAATATATATATATATTTTTTTTTTTTTTTTTTCTATGTGATTGAGGGAGGCAAAAGGCATTACTGCCTATAGCGAGTGCCTCCCCCATAGTTGAAAGAGTGACAGGGCCAAAATCAAGGGACGTTCGAGCCAAAATGCCTGGACACACGGAGTTTGAAGCAATTTAAGTCATAGGAAGAGGGAAAGACTGATTCTGGGAGAGAGTTCCAGAGCTCAGCTGTTGAGTAGAAGAAAGTTTGAGAGTAACGTTTCACTCTTGGGTTGGAGAGTTGCACAGAGTAGGGGTGGGATTTGAGTTGCAAGACGGGTACCACGTGCCCTACGTAAAGGAGGTGCTATGCACTGGGATAGCTCTGAGGAACACTGATTATTATAGTAGCGATAGAATAGCGAGAGAGATGCAACATTGCGGCGGAGAGAGAGAGACTGAAGAGAGTTGGTGAGTGGACGGGAGTTAATGATACGAAAGGCCTTCCTTTCAACTTTGTCTAGGAGAGAGGTGTGAGAGGAACCTCCCCAGACATGTGAACAATACTCAATACAAGGGCGCACTATGCCCCTGTACAGAGCAAGAAGCTGTGCAGGGGAAAAGAACCCCCTAAGGCGGTTGAGCACACCGAGCTTCTGGGAGGCTGCCTTAGCAAGACTGGTAATATGGTCCTTCCAAATGAGAGCAGAAGAAAAAGAGACACCAAGAATATTGAGAGAAGATGAAGGGTTGATTTTTGTATTGTTGAAGAATAAGGGATAGTCCGCTGGGAGATCCTGACGGGTAGATAGATGGAGAAATTGGGTTTTGGAAGCATTAAAGTTAACAAGGTTTTCTCTGCCCCAATTGGAAATAGTATTTAGATCAGAATTTAACACCCTTACGGCGGCCTACGTTTATAATTTATATATACCGCCCAGCGGGGTGTTTTTAGCCAAATAGGGCTGTTTACGTGATCATTTTCATGCCTAAGAATAGGATGGGTATCTATCCCTGAAAGGGCATATACACAGAGCTTTCGAATGACCCATAACGCTTTTATGATGGCTAGTTTTCTGCAATAACCGTGCAACAAGAGTGCAAAAAGCATGTAATTAGGCACTTTCCCCATACAATTCCGTATATAGCGAGTGAGAGAGGGAGGGAGGAGGTGGGATTCGTGTCAGTAGGTTCGCCGCGGTGGTCTGGAGCAGTCATACGCTCGCTACTCTCCTGCCACACCTTGTCTTTCTCTCTCTCAGCAACATTACGTGCTGAAATTGCCACACGACCTATGTCGAGAGCGAGCACATTCCAAGTCAGCTTTATACTACTCGACTTATGTTGCTCGCGCGCTAATAAGGGTTTAAGAGTTCTATGGCTTCATTACGTTTGTCGTTTGGGGATTTCTGAAAACTAGGGAGTAGTGTTTTGAGTCCTGCGTATGAATGCATGGCTAGGAATTAAGGTACAGTTAAGGAGATAATTTATAAAAATTAGAAAGAGAATAGGAGATAGGACAGAGCCCTGAGGAACACCGGAGTTTATAGGGTGAGGAAGTGAACAATGGCCATCCACAACCGCGGCTATGGAACGGCCGGAAAGGAAATTAGAGACAAAGGCACAGATGGAGGGATAGAAACCGAAGGAGGGTAGTTTAGAAATTAAAGATTTATGCCAGACTCTATCGAAGGCTTTCGATATGTCTAGTGCAATAGAAAAAGTCTCACCGAAGTCCCGAAAGGAGGATGACCAAGAGTTAGTAAGATATGAAAGAAGATCACCAGTAGAGCGACCCTTAAGGAAGCCATACTGGCGATCTGAGAGCAGATTATGAGAAGAGAAATGCTTAAGAAATTTGGAAGCAAGAATAGTTTCAAAAACTTTAGAAAGACAAGAGATGAGAGCAATTGGACGATAGTTGGAGGGTTGAGAGCGGTCACCCTTCTTTGGGACAGGTTGAATGTGAGCAAACTTCCAGCATGAAGGGAAGACGTTAGAGGATAGACAGAGACGAAAGAGTTTGCCTAGGCAGGGAGTCAGCACGGAAGCACAGTTTTTGAGAACAACAGGAGGAACACCGTCCGGACCGTACGCCTTATTAGTGGCCAGAGAGGGTAGAAAGTACATCTTTAGAAGAGATTAGGATATTAGGCATAAGTAAGAGAGAGGAGGGCGGAGAGGGATATGCTGGCTCGCTACCGCTCGCCAGGAAAATATTGACACCTGGATGGGGGTAAACGTCTTAAAACAGTAGACTAAATGGGGCCGAATGGATACAAGCCAAAGAGAGAAGGAGAGAAAGAGAAAAAAGCGAGGTGGGCTCCCTTTATATAAATAGGAAAAAATTAAATATTCAGTATCACGCCATGGTATAGTTGATTAATGCATGGGCTCTTGTCCTGAATTCCCTGGTTCGAGTCTCGGGTGAATGTTCGAACTTATTCTTATTATGTATACATGTTGTAAATTAATAATTTAAGAGGCGATGATGCCAAATATACGAAGAGGACATACTCGGCGATAAAACAAAAAAATGTGGTTCGATATCAACTCACCTGGTAGACCATTTCAAGTTTCAACCAGGGCCAATTCAACTAATTCAACTACCTTTACCAGGGCCAACTCTACTAGGACCAACTTTACCAGGGCCAAGTTTACCAGTGCCAACTTTACTAGGGCCAACTCAACTCGAACAGACTACACTGACAACACTTACAACATGCACACATAGAAGTATACATTTGCACATAAACACACACATATGCTCACATTTACATTCACAAATACACACCCCTTCAGCTACATAATTTCTAGAGTATTGGGATTTCTGAACTTCATTTGAGGAGGAGCACTTGGTTGACAACGTTTCGCAGACAGCTTCAAGTCACTAAACAATCTGCGAGATGCTGTCATAAAGTGCTCCTCCCCATAATACGGTAGGTTTATTCATTCTGTCACATTATCGGAGTCCATTTTAAGGGGAGGCAGTTGGTTTTTCGAGTCCTCCTCCTCCCTCATGTTTAGCCCTATTAGTTATGATATTTCAAGACATTCGCCCCATTAGTTTGGCGATATTCAGACATTTTCCTCAATTTCTTTGCCAATATTAAAACTTTTCGTGCCATTTAGGTGTCGATTTTTTTCCTGGCGAGCGATAGCGAGCCTGTAATTATAGAAGTAACCGGCCTTCGGCTGGTAAATTTTCTACCAAAAAATTTACAAATTTATATCGAAGGGGGGTCTTGTGGGTTTTCTTTTAAGTTTGATGGAGGTTTAGAGAGCAAACTAAACCCCCTCCATAAACCATTGAGCCGAACTAGTAAATTATGCTGCACAATGCCGTCTGAGCTCCCTTAACATCTGGGCTTAATCATTTGAACACGATGACATACTTTTGATTTTCGTTTCTGGCTGACATTAGGCGACTTTATGCAGTTTAAGAACGTCCTAAGTTATTCAGAGGGTTTATTGAGATTGTATTTACTCCGTTGAGTCGTATAGAGGTATATTATGAGGTAAAGAAAATCATCTAATGGTAACCAGAATAAGACGAAATATACATAAGACGAAATATACATAATCGTGCTGAAGGGGTTAAACTGAAGGGTGAACAAAGCATAATGAATAACTAGTAAATCAGTGCCAGTTTATAGTTCTAACCTGGTCTACCCTAAACCTCACCCAGCCTAACAGTGTTGTTGGAGTCTACACTGGTTGAGATCCACTGGTTGAAATGGTCTACCGTAAGCCTAACCTAGCCTAACAGTGTTGAGTGGTAATCTAGCCTAACAGTGTTGCTTGAGTCTACACTGGTTGAAATGGTCTACCCTAAACCTAACCTAGCCTAACAGTGTTGCTTGAGTCTACACTAGTTGAAATGGTCTACCCTAAACCTAACCTAGCCTAACAGTGTTGCTTGAGTCTACACTAGTTGAAATGGTCTACCCTAAACCTAACCTAGCCTAACAGTGTTGCTTGAGTCTACACTAGTTGAAATGGTCTACCCTAAACCTAACCTAGCATAACAGTGTTGCTTGAGTCTACACTGGTTGAAATGGTCTACCCTAAACCTAACCTAGCCTAACAGTGTTGCTTGAGTCTACCCTGGTTGAGATCCACTGGTTGAAATGGTCTACCCTAAACCTAACCTAGCCTAACAGTGTTGCTTGAGTCTACACTGGTTGAAATGGTCTACTCTAAACCTAACCTAGCCTAACAGTGTTGCTTGAGTCTACACTGGTTGAAATGGTCTACCCTAAACCTAACCTAGCCTAACAGTGTTGCTTGAGTCTACACTGGTTGAAATGGTCTACCCTAAACCTAACCTAGCCTAACAGTGTTGCTTGAGTCTACACGGGTTGAAATGGTCTACCCTAAACCTAACCTAGCCTAACAGTGTTGCTTGAGTCTACCCTGGTTGAGATCCACTGGTTGAAATGGTCTACCCTAAACCTAACCTAGTCTAACAGTGTTGCTTGAGTCTACACTGGTTGAAATGGTCTACTCTAAACCTAACCTAGCCTAACAGTGTTGCTTGAGTCTACACTGGTTGAAATGGTCTACCCTAAACCTAACCTAGCCTAACATTGTTGCTTGAGTCTACACTGGTTGAGATCCACTGGTTGAAATGGTCTACCCTAAACCTAACCTAGCCTAACAGTGTTGCTGGAGTCTACACTGGTTGAGATCCACTGGTTGAAATGGTCTACCCTAAGCCTAACCTAGCCTAACAGTGTTGCTTGAGTCTACACTGGTTGAAATGGTCTACTCTAAACCTAACCTAGCCTAACAGTGTTGCTTGAGTCTACACGGGTTGAAATGGTCTACCCTAAACCTAACCTAGCCTAACAGTGTTGCTTGAGTCTACACTGGTTGAAATGGTCTACCCTAAACCTAACCTAGCCTAACAGTGTTGCTAGAGTCTACACGGGTTGAAATGGTCTACCCTAAACCTAACCTAGCCTAACAGTGTTGCTTGAGTCTACACTGGTTGAAATGGTCTACCCTAAACCTAACTTAGCATAACAGTGTTGCTTGAGTCTACACTGGTTGAAATGGTCTACCCTAAACCTAACCTAGCCTAACAGTGTTGCTTGAGTCTACACTGGTTGAAATGGTCTACCCTAAACCTAACCTAGCCTAACAGTGTTGCTGGAGTCTACACTGGTTGAAATGGTCTACCCTAAACCTAACCTAGCCTAACAGTGTTGCTTGAGTCTACACTAGTTGAAATGGTCTACCCTAAACCTAACCTAGCATAACAGTGTTGCTTGAGTCTACACTGGTTGAGATCCACTGGTTGAAATGGTCTACTGGTTGAAATGGTCTACTGGTTGACATCCACTGGTTGAAATGGTCTACTGGTTGAGATTCACTGGTTGAAATGGTCTACTGGTTGATATCCACTGGTTGAAATGGTCTACTGGTTGAGATCCACTGGTTGAAATGGTCTACTGGTTGAGATCCACTGGTTGAAATGGTCTACTGATTGAGATCCACTGGTTGAAATGGTTTACTGGTTGAGGTCCACTGGTTGAAATGGTCTACTGATTGAGATCCACTGGTTGAAATGGTCTACCGATTGAATTTTCCCAAGCAACACCACCCAAAAAGTTCTCCATGAGCGCCGCCCCCAAGTCAATACCTGAGCTGACCGCCGGACCCTAACAAGACTTCCGGTTTACCTCAGGAGGGTTTTACCTTAACCCTTCCTATCAGATTACCACACTCTACTGTATATGACACACAGTTTGTTGTTGTCATTTATATATTTTTGGGTTTGGTTCTACATATGTATTATAGTATCATTGACATATATTGGTATCAGGCATAACACACATTCCAAGAGGTAACAGAAAAAGACACAACCCCAACTTCACACCAGAAATTCAAAACCTCATCAGACAACGCGACATACTGAAACACTCCCCAGCACCCCACACACAAGACATCACACAACAAATTCAAGCACTCAACACCCAAACTAACAACAAAATACAAGAACAACAAAAACTAAATTGGAATAACTTCCTACAAACACTTGATCACAAAACAAACCCCAAAAAACTATACAAAACACTAAACAGCATCACACTTTCCAACAGCAACACAACACAATCACATGCTGCAATCACAACAACAGACTCTACTCCTTCATGTAAACAACAAGCAAACACTCTCATCAATCACTTTTCACATGTCAGCCACCTAAAACCTCACAAAGACGACCGACGTGTCATCCGACGTAAGAGACAATTCCCCACAGACCCTGACTATACACCCTTCACCAATCACCAGACAAAGCATATCATCAACAATCTCAAGCACTCACCCGCCTGTGGCCTAGACAACATAAGCAACATACACCTCAGACACCTGGGACCACAAGGCATACAAGCACTCACTAACATATCAAACTACAGCTATTCACACAACACAATACCAGACATTTGGAAGCATGGTATCATCATCACATTCCCCAAACCCAACAAAGACCCCACGCTACCCTCCTCGCACCGCCCCATCACACTCCTTTGCTCCCCCTCCAAAGTCATGGAACGCCTAGTATTACAACTAATTACACCCTAGCTCCAACACAACATGGCTTTAGGCCACTGCACTCCACAAACACTCTTCTCACAGACCTTACACAAAGAGCTTTCGACGGCATCAATTCAGCTAGACCACCACACAGATCACTATTAGCCACACTCGACATTAGTAAAGCCTTCGATGCCATCCCCCGCCACAACCTAACAAAACAAAATCTACAACACAAACATGCACAACAACACAAAACGGTGGCTGGCCAACTTCCTAGCAGGCAGATGTGCACACGTATCTTTTGCCGGTCAGTCATCTAAAATCAGAAACTTTCCAAACGGAGTCCCACAAGGATCCGTCCTATCGCCCGCACTCTTCAATCTGTACATGCACGATATAACTACACCCAATACGCCCCAAATAAACTTAGCCTCCTATGCAGATGACATAACACTCACATGCACACACCATGACCCAAAAAGAGCAACAGATCTCCTTCAACCCTATCTCAACACACTACATGGCTGGTGCACTACAAACAGACTTAATCTAGCCCCAGCCAAATCCACCGCAACCCTGCTCACAAGTTGGACAGGAGAACACGAATACATCCCTCAACTCACCATAAACAACACACCCCTAACACATACACACACACCCAAAATCCTAGGAGTAACATATGATACTCATATGACATTCAAACAGCACACCACAAACATTAAAAAGAAACTGACACCCAGACTTAACGCCCTCAGGTCACTTGCTCACACAAAATTTGGACACAACAAAGAAACTACCACCACAGTATATAAACAATACATAAGATCAGTGATGGAATACGCAAGCCCAGCCTGGCTTCTAACCTAGCTGAAACACATCATAAGACCTTACAGACTATTCAAAACAAAGCCCTGAAGATCATTACAGGCTGCACAGCTACTGCACCCACAGATCACCTACATCAAGAAACCAAAATCCTCAAAGTCAAAGACCATCTGGACATGAGAGGCACTCAATTCTGGCAGCAGCCTCCACGAACCAAGACCACCCACTAAACTACATGGCAACACACCCACAGACACCAAGAAATATCAAAACAACACCAGCACACGGTATCACACACAATTATTGTCCTCTCTCCCTCCCTGCCCACCCCGAACCAACTTCCAGAAGCACATCCATACTCATATCTCTCACCGATCCATCCACTCACTCACAGACAACACGCAGCTGCATGCACGACCTCCCGAAATCCATCCTTCCGAATCCTCCCTTCCTCGCGAGGACAGAGTCCACCTGGCCAGGCTGAGATGCGGACACCATCCAGCTCTCCTGAGCTATCAGAAGAGACTGGATGACTCCGTTGTCGACACCTGCCCGGGATGTAACACAGCACCCCATACCATTAAACACATCATAGAAGACTGCATTTCACACAACCACTTACGCCAACAACACAATCTACACTCAATGAGAGCTCTGTGGGAAAGCCCGATCGTGGCCATGGCCTTTCTCAGGGACTCGGGGCTGTTCGGCCAGGCAGCTTAGGGAACAACAACAACAACAACAACACTATTATTAATGCATTATAGTGTATATGTAATACAATCACTCATTTTAGAGAGAGTGGGGGGGGGGGGATTCACACGTGTGCGTGTGCGCGCGCGTGTGAATAATGTCAAGCAATTAATATTGGTTGACAAAATTTGACAGTACTTTCAATTTGTTTCCCAATAGATGGTGTCCATTGGCGCAATAGTTCGTACGCATGGCTGCACATAATTGTGTGACTACGGTCATTGGATGTAAGAATACAAATACTGTCTAAAACAAATCCTGGTAATATATTTTTGTTTAAATTTGGTCAATACATTAAATTAGTCCATTAAAATATTTGATTGAAATGTAAAATTTGGTCGGTATCACACGAGCGCTTTTTCTATCAACTGTCATTGTAAATATTGATCTGGCACCCTATGAACACATTTTATCAATCAATATTTTCCCTAAACCAATTTTAACTAGTCTAGTTTTTGCTAAAGATTCCAGAATTGTTCGCGGATAAATGTTGACCACCGAAAGGTGATGGTAAATGTTCTCGTGTGATACCTTCTTTACATACAGTACACCTCTACTTGAACGTGCTTGATATCCATAAAATACCATTAACTAGAATAATTGAATTAACATTTGATTTAGTTTCTAATAAAGTGAAACATTGGCTTGAACAAAAATCCACTTAGGCTGCTCTCAGAACAAATCGTCACAATGAAGAGTAATCTCCCGTACCATATTATTCATAAATGTGGTGGTTTAATCAATTTGTGAAACTTGTAAACACTAGGCTTATACGAAAGTAAAAGAGGAGGATCACAGACTGTACTTTCAAAATATTTCGCCTGATTAAGAATTACTAACAAGAATAACCGAAAAAGGGGCAAGCGAGAGGGTGCCTGAGAACTGTACAATATCTCCAACCCAAAACCAAACCCACGCTCTTCAGCCACAAATTTCATATCCATACTTCCTAAACTGGGATAGGGACCTACCTCAAACCATGGCCCTAACCCTTTCAGTACCTAAGGTGCACATTTATATTATTGTGGCTAATATTGGACGATATTATTCAATTTTGGAAGGAGCTATGGGAGTGAAAGGGAAAGTCTTTTGCTTAGCGGGATCAGCTCGATCTTTATTATGGAATAAAACATGTTATGTATGAATTTGAGCTAAGTATAACATTTGATTTTGAGTATGAATTTTAATAACTGAGAATAAATCGACCTTCGGCCAGGGCATTTTCATATACAAAAATGTACAACAATTTAGTTTGTAGGGGATCTGGGTGGTCCAAACTATATCAATTAACCCACTGCCGTGTAACTCCTCTGGGTCTTCTAAGCTTAATAAAATCGTCTACTGATAGCCAGAATAAAGAGAAGTAAAGTGTGCTCATATCGTGAATGGGTGAACCTCAAATATAGCTTTCCCGATACTTACAAGCTGAAGATATAACGGTCATAAAATCCCCCCCTCCCCAACTCTCTTTCTGTCGTAATTACACGCACTCACACACGCACGCAATCACACGCACACAATCGCAATCACTGATTAATACACATAAAAATACTCACACACACACACACCCTTGGATACATGGAAGTCAAGAGAGTGTGACCAATTAAAAACATATACATGTTACTTTAAAAAGGCGATACTGTGAATGTACTTTCTCACCCCCTCATTACTGCCTCCCCCCCCCCCTCTCTCTCTCTCTCTCTCTCTCTCTCTCTCTCTCTCTCTCTCTCTCTCTCACTCTCTCTCTCCTCTCTCTCTCTCTCTCTCTCTCTCTCTCTCTCTCTCTCTCTCTCTCTCTCTCTCTCTCTCTCTCTCTCTCTCTCTCTCTCTCTCTCTCTCTCTCTCTCTCTCTTTTGTAACTCCCTTTCACGCCATTTCCCTCTCCTAGTTGCCAGGAATAAATTACTCCTTAAGGAGGAATGGTTCACTTTTTGGGCGATTTTTGCATGTATTCATTATTTTCCTAGTTTCCTCCCTAGACCTCCATCAAATTTAAAAAAAACATCCATTAGATCCCCCTTCTAGATTAATTTGTAAATTTTTCGGTAGAAAAATGGCCCGGCCGAAGGCCGGTTCTTCCAACATTACAGGCTCACTATCGTTCGCCAGGGAAAAAATCGACACCTAAATAGCACGAAAGGTCTAAATATTGACGAAGAAATGGGGCGAAAGGTCTTAAAATCGACTAACTAATGCGGCAAATATCTTAGCATCTGAAAACTAATGGGGCTAAACATGAGGGAGAAAGTGGTCCTGAAAACCTGCCCATGTCCCCTTAACGTTCCAGAGGAGCTTTTATAACCAAGATTTTCCCCATGGGTTTTTGATCACTCACGTACCGTATCATAACAAGAACAAATACTATGATTGAGAGGTAGACTGTGACAGGGTTTTATATATGATTTGACTACCTGACTATCTATCTATTCATCTATCTATCTTTTTTATTTATCTATCTATCAATATATATCTTCCCATATCAGTCTATCTATTTATCTATCTCTACCCATATCTATCTATCAATATATTACTTCCCATATCAGTCTATCTATTTATCTATATCTACCCATATCTATCTATCAATATATTACTTCCCATATCAGTCTATCTATGTATCTATATCTACCTATATCTATCTATCAATATATTACTTCCCATATCAGTCTATCTATTTATCTATCTCTACCCCTATCTATCTATCAATATATTTCTTCCCATATCAGTCTATCTATTTACGTATCTCTACCCATATCTATCTATCAATATATTTCTTCCCATATCAGTCTATCTATTTATCTATCTCTACCCATATCTATCAATCTAGCTATCAATCTATCTATCTATATCTACTTACCAATCTATCCACCTACATATTTATATCGCTGGCCGTCGAAGCGATATCCTCCGAGTGCCCCCTTTTCACCCCCTCTCTGAGACAATCCCTCACACAGCTTCTCATTACTGGTTGACGAGGGTGTGTGTGTTTGATAGATCAATCATAGGGGTCTAGCTCTAGCTCTAGCTCTCTCTCTCTCTCTCTCTCTCTCTCTCTCTCTCTCTCTCTCTCTCTCTCTCTCTCTCTGTATGCGTGTGTGTGTGTGTGTGTGTGTGTGTGTGTGTGTGTGTGTGTGTGTGTGTGTGTGTGTGTTTGTAATTTTCCTTTGAGTTTCCACCCACCTTTCAGTGTGTGTGCAGTGTCTACCCATGCTTACTAAACCCCACCTCACTCTCATTCATTCATTCTTCAGACTCTTTATAATGAACCTTTACATGTTTACCATCATTCAGTTTGTTGTTTAGCTTACATTGCTGCCCTCCATTTTGCTGCCATTTCTTCTTTTCCGCCACCAATCTCTCTCTCTCCTCCCTCTCTATCACTCTCGCTCCTCTCGCTCCGAATCTCACTCATCCTCTCTCTCCTCCTCTTCCACTCTCCTCTCGGTTCATCATCTCTCTCGCTTCTCTCCTCCTCTCTCTCCGCTCGTCAAATCCTCCCCCCCCCCCTGCCAATCCTCTCGTCTCTCCCCTCTCATCTCATCCTCCCTCTCTCTCTCTCCCCACCCCTTCTCTCCACCGTCCTCCCTCCTCTCTCTCTATCTCCTCTCTCTCTCTCTCCCCCCCCCCCCTCTCCGTGTCCGTCCTCGCCCGATCCCTTCCCTCCCCCCCCCCCCCGCCCCCCACTACATTGAGTGGTGCGGGAAAATAATCCCCAGAAAAATCCCCCAGAAGTTGTTTGGCTCCGCTTCTCCCTGTTACACCTGGAATCCTCTCTTCTCCAACTCTCCTCTCATCTCACTCTCTCTCATCTCCTCGCTCCGCTCCGCACTCCTCACCTCGCCTCTCTCCCCTCGTCTCCCTCTCCTTCCCCTCTCTCTCCTCTCTCTCTCCTTCCTCCCCCCTCTCCCCTTCTTATCTGCTCTCTCTCGTCGCTCCTCTCTCAATCAGCACTCTCCGCTGTCTCCTCTCAACCGATACGACTCTCATCTCTCACTAATTCATCTTCTCTCCTCTATCTCTCCCCCCCGTCATACAATCTCATCTTCTTCTAGGTTGAGGTGGGTGTCAAAAGAAAGTTGTTTTGGCGCCCTTCTCCCTTACCACCTTGTTACACTAAAGTACACACGGGAAATCATTCCAAAACCAACCAGATACCGACACATTTTTTGTAGTGTTATATTTGTTGTTGAAATATAGTACAACCAACACAATATGTAGTTAAATAGTAAATGATACCGGTAGTAAGTATGATACACAGGTATACTGTTAACTAATATAATAATAATAATAATTAGAATAAAATAATAGTAATAGCAAACTTGCATTAACCTTCTCATTACAAAGTGACGCATGCCTTCATTGTGCTCAGGCTTTATATAATTATCTATTGCAAATAAGAATACAGGTATGTAGAAAAAGATGCAATGTATCTTTAAACTTTAATGACCATTCAACGACACCATTTTGTCTCAGTTTAAAATATGTGGACATTATGTGATTGTAAGCCATTGTATCTGTATGACTATTATTGCCGTTATTTACGTTGGTAGTCTTATTTAAATATACTAATAAAACTAAGTGTGAGCCCCACTGGAGATCCAAATACCATACACCCAAAAAGGCCCTCAATGGGGTGGGGGGAGGGGCTCATCATATATCGCAAACACCAAAAATAACATAAACAGTGAGCTACAAGATAAGAATGACAACCATTGAGTGACCAAGCAAACGTAACATAATGTTAACCTTAAATATTTGCGCATTTTCCACGTTAACATCATCATTAGGAGGTGCGTTCCATAATTTGGTAATTGATAAAACAAATCAAAATCAGGATAGCGAGGTAAAGATGTTAATTGGAGTGAAGAACGTATCATTCAACTTCTCAGCCTGTCAAATTCCATGGACTGGGCGCCCATTAACGGAGTGGATACTTGTAGTGCAAGGGATTATGACATATCATTTTAAACAAATAACGACTTGTTAAGCAAAGTCAGTGATCCAAGGAGTCGGCGATGCTCAAGATATATATCTAAATCAGAAAGTGAGTATTACATTTGACTGAAATATTTTGTCTGCAGCAGAGTGACAGACAAAAGCACAATATAGTATAAAACAAATGGTTACAAATTACATAATAAAAATCACTTCCCGTAACCACTCCTGTGTCTCCAGAGTAATATCTTCTTGTACTTTCGCAAAATCCCAGCTGTATTTGGACATTTAGAAGTAATTACTAAGATGTGCCTCGGAAGGGAGTTGAGTCCAGCTGCTACACGCTGATAAGTTCAGCAATCCAGAATGTTTAGGACAAACACATTTCCAGAAATCAATATCCGGATGCCAGGATGATAAATGAGTTTTAAAAAATCAAATATTAATAATAACTCACATCACAAATTTGGACAAAAACTGGTTACGTACCAGTCGGGACATGATTAACCCCATATACCACCCACCATCCCGCCTGCAAACCTGCACCCTCAAAACACTTTTCACCGCCACTTAAAAATCAAATCCCAAAAACAATAAACCACGAGAACCTGTTAACCCTTTCAGCTGAGGAGGAAACTGTGGAAATCAAAAGGTTAATATATTCAATATATATCCCTTTCTTTTCTTCGCAAGATGCTCTTCTTTTAGCTTAGTAAAATCGTCTAAAAGACGCAAGAATATACGAAGATTACTGAGCCATCGTTACTGAAGGGTTAATTCATCATGCCACAACTCACGGTGATTACTGGGCAATTAGACCTTCACACAAAATATGACTTACACATACTGTATATAGTTCAAACCTTTTCACTCAAATGACGTCAATTCTTGGTTTACTTAAGCGATAACTCTAAAAAAAAAACTATTTTTTTTCTTATTATACTAATGAAGGAGCTGTCAGTAATATGCCACCCATAACAGCACATAACAAAAACAGATTATCCTCGACCGGGGGTTTGGGATACTGAACCGTGAACAGACGACAGAACAGACTCCATCCCACATCTCCAGGCTCGAGAAACCTATGGGGACCTGCTTCTCACTAACCTTCCACCATCCCTTATTGCAGACCCTTCTTTCTTGCCCAGATCTTACTGGCTGTGAATACAAAATAAATCATACCGCTAGCCAGATAGGGAACCAGGTCGACAAAGAGCTGGAGTTAGACATGTTATTCCCAAGCTATAATGATACAGCCAATATAAAATGTATTATTTTGTATTAGTTGACAGTGATCATTCTCAGTAATAATGGTAGCACCAGAGTCCAGCTTGGCTGGCTAGGGACTAATTCAACAGTGTTTTGGATAACGGCATGGCAGAGCCAGACGTCAGCTTTGCCCCAAAGCCAAGTACGAACTCTTAAGCTTGGCAATGAAACCGGTACTATACATCACTGCCAAATACACATGCATGGCAATGCCATAATACCAACTTGTCAGCTGCCCTTTGTATTTTCCCACCTCCACCTGGTGGGCACCACATTACATTATTTAGCTGTCTGGTGCCAACGATGAGGACATGTAATCTATAGATACAGGGTCAAACAACTTCATCACATCCACCTTGCACACCTGTCCGGGACTTTACTTTCCCCTGCAGTGCTTTACCTTGTCGGGACACCCACTGCCCAGGGCTAAACTTCTTCAAAACACTTTGTGCTAGCATCCAATGTCAAAGCCACAGTGCTTCAGGAGTTACCAAATCATGGGTCCACATTTGGAATATCCCCCACAATCCTCAGGTTACCAATGGTCATCAGTTCTAAGTAAATCTAATAAAAAAGCTTTGGTTTAAACAAACTACCCTCAACGTGAATTAATTAGTAAGTCAATCAGTAAGCCATCCTTACTCCCCACAAGAATTAGGGAGGATCAGCAAGAGACCAAAAAAGTAAAACGAGATGACAGGAGAAGAACACTTAACCGTTCACAACCACAAAAAGCAAGGCCACGAGCATTCAGAAGCACCAAATATCATCTCATCAGCCCCCGAAATCAATGGATTCACCTCAGATGTTATACTTCTGGACTGGATCTCTTCACAGCAACATCTGTGATAAATAATAACCCCCCAGGTTTGTGTGTACCACTTGAATAGGGTCCAGAGACCCTTCACGTACTCCTCTATAAAACCAACTTCCTCCATGTATTGGCCGTGGTGTGCCGGGTTTGCTAATATTCCTTTGCTTCAACCTCACCATTCCCATTTTCACGCTTTGACACGAAAGAACATTCTGACACCATAACATACCACAAATCATCTGTTCCGCTGGGCGGCTCTCTCCACTCCTCTTCTTCGCTTCCTTCCACAATCACTGACATGGCTCTTTTTAACTAGTCTTTCTTTTCTTCCAACATATTCTTGGCAATGTGACACATATCATCTGAGAACACTTTTTTTTTTTCAAACCTATAATTAAACCAGTTAATAAAACGTGTTGGCATTTTTCATTTACTACCTAGAAAATTAATTTGAACAAGGTTCTTGAAATTATTTTGAACTCTGTAGGTCTGTCATAGGTAAAGTACAAGATCATCTGGTGTTAGTATTATTAAAATATATCAATCTATAGCTGCTTGAAGGGTTATCAAACGAGTAAGAAAGTTATTAATTTTGATCCCCCAAATAGTTTAAAACAGGGCATTATATACCAAACGGTTTTAAATGGATGGAATTGTGGGATATTTGGTGACTATATTGAAATTTTCAATGAAAACAATTTCTATTTTGTATTTAGTGTAGCTACCACCAAACTCTTCGACTGATCCTTTAAGGGGAGATTTCCACTTGAGGGATTTGTTTCTTGAGGTCCCTTTCTCCCCTCTTTTATAAATATTTAATCCCTGTTTTTTTTTTTTTTGCGAATTTTAAGTTAAGGGAGAAAGATTGTTGCCCCATTATTTGAACGATTTTAAGACACTTTCAAACCCATTTCTGTCAATTTTTAGAGACCTTTCCGTGCCATTTAGTAGAGGGAGGTGTCGATGTTATCCTGGCGAGCGATAGCGAGCCTGTAATTTTAAAGAGGAACGCCAGCTTTCCGCCGGTAAATTTTTTCCCTACCGAAAAATGTACAAATAGATCTTGAAAGGTGCGCAAGGCGGTGGGTAATCTTAAGCTTGACGTATATCTAGGGACCAAACTAAAAAAACTCCCCTTAATAACCGCTTGGGGGAATAGAGTAGCCAAATATGCTTTTACAAAATAAATCTTTTTTAGGGCGATTAAAATGCTGCTTATAGCCGTCTGGTGAATAATGGAAATGAAATAATAGGTCAAAGGAGGATGAGTGGAGCTTCTATATATTGAGTGGAGAGTATCATAATTGGAGTATAAAGGTCATCTGCTGGTTGAGTGGAGCTATCTATATTGGGAGTATAATAGGTCCCTAGGAGGGTGAGTGTAGCTATATATTGTAGTATAGATCGGTCATAGGATTGGGTGAGTGGAGAGGGTCGCTATAATATTGGAGGTATAATAGGAGCTTTCCCTAGGAGGGATAGGATAGGAGGGTTCTGTGAGCTATATCTTGGAGGATAAATAGTTCAAAGGAGGGATGAGTGGGAGCTATATTGGAGTATAAATATGTCAAAGGAGGATGAGTGGGAGCTATATATTGGAGTATAATAGGTCATGAGGGTGCGTGGAGCTATATTTTAGATATAATAGGTCTAGGAGGGTGATTGGAAGCTATATATGGAAGTATAATATTTTGATGGTGGCGGCAGAGCACCCTAAGAATTGCGGAGCACGGTGGCTATCAACAGTTAACTCTTTATTGGTATTATCTA
>CM064497.1:16014497-16017394 GCA_032716605.1 Paralithodes platypus | reverse complement strand
GTGTGGTGCAGTGTATACCCATGCTTTTTACTAAACCACCAACCTCAATACTCATTTCATTCATTCTTCAGACTCTTTATAATGAACCTTTACATGTTTACCATCATTCAGTTTGTTGTTAGCTTACATGCATGCCCTCCATTTCTGCCATTTCTGCCACCTCTCTCTCTCTCTCTCTCTCTCTCTCTCTCTCTCTCTCTCTCTCTCTCTCTCTCTCTCTCTCTCTCTCCTCTCTCCTATCTCCTATCTCTCTCTCTCTCTCTCTCTCTCCCTCTCTATTTCCTCTATGGTCTTCCTCCCTCCCCCTATCCTTCCTCTCTCTCTCTCTCTCTCTCTCTCTCTCTCTCTCTCTCTCTCTTCTAGTTGAGTGGTGTCAAAAGAAAGTTGTTTGGCTCCCCTTCTCCCTGTTACACTGGAATCATTCAACAACCAAAAACATACCGACACATTTTTGTATTTTATTTGTGTTGATATATGTACAACCTAACAATAATATGAGTTAAATAGTAATGATGACCGTAGTAATATATACAGTATACTGTTAACTAATATAATAATAATAATAATTAGAATAAAATAATAGTAATAGCAAACTTGCATTAACCTTCTCATTACAAAGTGACGCATGCCTTCATTGTGCTCAGGCTTTATATAATTATCTATTGCAAATAAGAATACAGGTATGTAGAAAAAGATGCAATGTATCTTTAAACTTTAATGACCATTCAACGACACCATTTTGTCTCAGTTTAAAATATGTGGACATTATGTGATTGTAAGCCATTGTATCTGTATGACTATTATTGCCGTTATTTATTGTTCGTATTATAAATAATAATAAAACTAAGTGTGAGCCCCACTGGAGATCCAAATACCATACACCCAAAAAGGCCCTCAATGGGGTGGGGGGAGGGGCTCATCATATAGCTAAAACAAAATAACATAAACAGTGAGCTACAAGATAAGAATGACAACCATTGAGTGACCAAGCAAACGTAACATAATGTTAACCTTAAATATTTGCGCATTTTCCACGTTAACATCATCATTAGGAGGTGCGTTCCATAATTTGGTAATTGATAAAACAAATCAAAATCAGGATAGCGAGGTAAAGATGGTTTTTAAGTGGAGTTGGGAGTGAAAGAAACGTAGTCCATTCAACTTCTCAGCCTGTCAAATTCCATGGACTGGGCGCCCATTAACGGAGTGGATACTTGTAGTGCAAGGGATGATCATTCATTTTAACGATCTTGTTAAGCAAAGTCAGTGATCCAAGGAGTCGGCGATGCTCAAGATATATATCTAAATCAGAAAGTGAGTATTACATTTGACTGAAATATTTTGTCTGCAGCAGAGTGACAGACAAAAGCACAATATAGTATAAAACAAATGGTAAAATTAAATAATAAAAGCAATTCCGTAACAATCTGTGTCTCCAGAGTATATCTTCTTGTACTTTCGCAAAATCCCAGCTGTATTTGGACATTTAGAAGTAATTACTAAGATGTGCCTCGGAAGGGAGTTTGAGTCAAGCGCTACAGCTGATAAGTTCAGCAATCCAGAATGTTTAGGACAAACATTTCCAGAATAATATCCGGATGCAAGAGATAAAGAGTTTTAAATCAATATTAATAACTCACACACAAATTTGGACAAAAACTGGTACGTACCTTCGACTGATTAACCCCACCATCCCTGCACCCTCAAACACTTTCACCCCACTTAAATCAAATCCCAAAAACAATAAACCACGAGAACCTGTTAACCCTTTCAGCTGAGGAGGAAACTGTGGAAATCAAAAGGTTAATATATTCAATATATATCCCTTTCATTCCAAGAGGCTCTTCTTAAGCTTAGTAAAATCGTCTAAAGAGCGCAAGAATATACTGAAGATTACGCCATCGTACTGAAGGGGTTAATTCATGCCACACTCACGGTGATACTGGGCAATTAGACTTCACAAAATATATGACTACTACTGTATATTCAACTTTTCACTCAAATGACGTCAATTCTTGGTTTACTTAAGCTACCTCTAAACTATTTTCTTATACTAATGAAGGAGCTGTCAGTAATATGCCACCATAACAGCAATACAACACAGATTATCCTCGACCGTGGTTTGGATACTGAACGTGAACAGACAGACATCCCACATCTCCAGGCTAGAGAAACCTATGGACCTGCTTCTACCTCCCTTATTGCAGACCCTTCTTGCCCAGATCTTTACTGGCTGTGAATACAAAATAAATCATACCGCTAGCCAGATAGGGAACCAGGTCGACAAGGCTGGAGTAGACATGTTATTCCCAAGCTATACAGCCAATATAAAATGTATAGTATTTTGACAGTATCATCTATTAATATGGTAGCACCAGAGTCCAGCTTGGCTGTGCTAGGGACTAATTCAACAGTGTTGGATAACGGCATGGCAGAGCCAGACGTCAGCTTTGCAAAGCCAAGTACGAATCTTAGCTTGGCAATAACCGGTACTATACATCACTGCCAAATAACATGCATGGCAATGCCAAATACCAACTTGTCAGTGCCTTGTATTCCACCTCACCTGGGGGCACCAACATTTCTGTCTGGTGCCAACGATGAGGACCTGTATCTATAGATACAGGGTCAACAACTTCACATCCACCTGACACCTGTCCGGGACTTTCCCTGCAGGCTTTACCTTGTCGGGACACCTGCCCAGGGCTAACTTCAAAACATTTGTGCTAGCTCCAATGTCAAGCCACAGTGCTTCAGGAGTTACCACTCATGGGTCCACTTGGAAATCCCCCACAATCCTCAGGTTACCAATGGTCATCAGTTCTAGTAAATCTAATAATAAAGCTTTAGTTTAACAAACTACCTCAACGTGAATTAATTAGTAAGTCAATCAGTAG